>RCWM02000163.1:0-57500 GCA_003667255.2 Euschistus heros
CTTCGTATCATCCTTTGGTCATCATTGCATGACCCGTATTGATTTACGTTATTGCTAAGTTATTTGTTGTTTGTAATGCAGGACTAAACTTAAAAAAACATGATGGAGTTGTATGGCTAATTTAGAAACCTGCGGGCTGCTCTCCAATGAAATAGTTCTATACAAGATGTCAGTAGTTTAGTTTTTAGCCTTGTTTACCTGTCTACTTTTAAATAGCACAATCAATTTTAAATGGAATTATTCTCCTAGTGCTTGTGTTACTACTTTTGCTGACTAATTAATTTGCAAAAAATCAAACAATATTATTAGTGCATGTATAATGCGTGCCTAGGCTTTGTTATTATTTCAATTACTTAGCAATGCTTCTGGATTTCCCTGTACTGCAATGATTGCACAATCAACTTGGCAGACATTTGGAATAGATCAATGCTCACAGACTAATAAATAGCCCCACTGTTAATATAAGAAACTTATTATTTTTCTACTCAACATGTTTACCAAAAAATTATTGAATAAATATAATTTAAGCTAAATAAGTATTTAACTTGAGCGCCACAGATCAATCACAAGATGTTAGTATTAAGTTCGGTTGCGGTAATTCAACTTTCAATTGACACCAAGGCTTTTCCCGATTTGATTAAACGAGTAATTATGGCAAGCCAGATTGAGTTCGGCAAAGTTAATTTAACAATCTGAAATTCACAGGACGGAGTTCGAAAATTTATTTCTTCATTCAAAACGCTCTGAAAAGCAATTATCTAGAGTGGAAATTTTGTTCCGAACGTCGCTGGAGCTGGAATCCTTGAGGCTTAAGTATGCCTGGAAAGTTGGAAGGATTATTAATATTTTAACCACTTTTAATTTATTAATTCACAATTTTGTGTTTAAAATTATTTTTAAGTAATTGCCTTTCTTATTACCAAGATAGATGAATTTACTGTTGAAAATGTCTTGTTTTATCATTTTCTTGATTTCAATGAGAGTCCAGTAAAATAAAATCCCAAAAGGCTGTTTTCAAGAAACAACTAATCAACTTTTATTCTCATCGGATCTTTATGTTTTTTGGAGAATAGGTCTTTAGGAAGGAAATGCTTGCGGGAAAAGGGTTACAGATGGGTGATAAAACTCTTCCTTATGTTGATGATTTGGTTCTTTTGGGTGAAAACGTGGAAACTTTAAAAATTAAACGCAACTTCGCTCATGAAAACCGGTTACGAAAAACTACTCAGTTCGCGCTTACTCCCCAAAAATGAAAAAAAAAATTAGGATATATAAGTCTATTGTACTGCCAACAGTTATTTGCGGGTGCGAAATCTGGCCGCTTACGTTAAGGGAGGAACAACGCCATAAAGTTTTCGAAAATAAAAGTACTGCATAGAATATTTGGCCCGAAAAAAGATCAAGAAACGGGAGACTTTAGAAGGCTTCACAATGCGGAACTGCGGGAGTTTTTCCGGTAAATATAGTTCAGGTAATACCAGTGAGACGGTTAAAATGGGCATATAAAGTCATGTTTAGTAATGACCGAATTCCGGAAAAAGTAATCAGTTTTGATGCCGTCCGGTAAACAACTGATAGGTAGACCAAGACGTAGATGGGAGGATTGCATCATGGCTGATCTTGGGGATTTGGGTTTTGAGGGAGTGGGTTGGAGGAAGGTTTATCGTCAACGGTTGGTGGTAACGGCATCGAACCTTCGGATTTGCTAAACCTTTTATTATTATTATTATATGTATGTGTATATTCAAAAACATAAGAATTTTCTGCCTTCAGTATATTTCCGGTGTTGGAAAACAATACAGCCTCTACCACTGAGTCGACCATAGGATCCTAGAGGGCCGAATAATGCTTTAATCTTCTCCTTGCCGGCATTTACACAGAGATTTATCGTCTTGAGATTCCGCCTCAATTGTCTACTGTTTTGTGAAGAAGATTGTCGCATTATAGTGGGACATGAAAAGAAAAGGATTTGGATCTTAAACGAAACTTAATGCTTCGGCAGCAGCTCCTCTCTCCAGTATTTCTTCAAGCGGTATCTAAGAACTGGTTGGAGGGGAGCTGAAGTTGGAAGAAAAAAAAAAAAGTATAAAAAAAGGGGCGAATTACTTTTGTGATTAATGGACTGCAAATTGCTTCGTATCATCCTTTGGTCATCATTGCATGACCCGTATTGATTTACGTTATTGCTAAGTTATTTGTTGTTTGTAATGCAGGACTAAACTTAAAAAAACATGATGGAGTTGTATGGCTAATTTAGAAACCTGCGGGCTGCTCTCCAATGAAATAGTTCTATACAAGATGTCAGTAGTTTTCAGTAAGTTTGTTTTTAGCCTTGTTTACCTGTCTACTTTTAAATAGCACAATCAATTTTAAATGGAATTATTCTCCTAGTGCTTGTGTTACTACTTTTGCTGACTAATTAATTTGCAAAAAATCAAACAATATTATTAGTGCATGTATAATGCGTGCCTAGGCTTTGTTATTATTTCAATTACTTAGCAATGCTTCTGGATTTCCCTGTACTGCAATGATTGCACAATCATAATATTTTATTTCTCATTATTAAATTCAATTCAATATTGATAGTTCCCGATTTAATAATACATTTTGCTCATAACACCTATACAAATACTTTATATGCCAGTAAAACATATGATACAACAGAAAAACTTGTGAAATCCGGGTTATGAGATCCGCAAGTTGAAGATTTGGATCCCTGTTTTTTTACGATAAAAAATATATTGACGAAAAGTCGATAGAAATCAGAAATGGTAAGTTACAAGGATTAAATTTTTTATAGAGAAGACAACACGTTGGCAGAACTGTATTTGAAGGAATGAAGCGGATTTTGATTACTAATGTTGTTTTTTTTTCAATTGAATAATTACAAGCTACCCAATTCAAGGGTAATGTTTAGTATTAATGTCAATGTATGAAAGAAAAATAATATAAAATAAAGTAAAAATAAAATTAAAATAAACATACTCTAGCTATACAGGAAAAAAAATCATAATTTGATTAATTATAATATAAAAAATAAGGGTAATAACAATTTAAAAAATCTAATATAATATGTCATAGTATTATTGTAAAAACAAATCTGCATTAATTTCCAAAAATCTCCATCCAAAATTTCAAACGAGAACGTGAAAACTGTCCTTAAGTGCCAGTCTTGAAATTCAAGAACACGCACAGTGGGGCGATCCTACACTAATGTTGGACATCGGTGCTGAGAATAAAACTTAAAAATATGGCACTTTCATTGTGTTGTTGAAATAAAAAAAAAAAAAGTGTTTTTTCCGTCCTGTAGAATGATCCAAAAATTTATTGTTCCATTATTTTTTATATAAAACCAGCCATGGCTGTTTTTCCCGACCAGTTTTAACGTTTATTTTAATTGATCGAGAATTATAATTTTTGTAGAAACTTAATATGATGTAAAGTACTTGAGTTTAAGTTTTGAAAAGTATACAGCTGACCTCCCGACTCATCCTACCACTGTCCTCACCACTTACGCCGATGACACTTGTGTGTTATCAGTAAATAATAATCCTTTCATTGCATCCCAATCACTACAATCTCATATTACTAACATTCAAGAATGGTGTCGAAATTGGAGAATAAAAATAAATCCAAACAAATCCCATCAAATAACTTTTACCCTTCGTCGTAAACCTACGACATCCTGTCCTACAGTACCCTTTAATGATATTCCACTAATCCATGTTGAACAGATCCGCTACCTAGGACTCTACTTCGACAAACGTCTTACTTGGAATCCACATACAAGACTAAAAAGACAAGAAACTGCTCGTCGTTACAGATTACTTCAACATCTATTAGACAAACGTTCAAAGCTCTGAATTAATTACAAAAGACTAATATACACGAGCTTGATTTGACCTATCTGGACGTATGGATTTAAGCTTTGGGGCTCCACTTAACCATCCAATTCTTCTCGTACCCAATCCTTACATTCCAAAATCCTTCGAAAAATCCTAAATGCTCCTTACTTTGTCAGCAATAAACTTATCTATAAAGATCCGTATGTTAAATGTTCCGTATGTTGTTGATTAAGCCCAAACCAGATATCTATCCTTCCTATAGTAAGCTCCATAACCACTCAAATCCCCTAATTTCTCAACTTGCTTCCCACACCATCCCCGATAATCCTCCGAGGCATCTGAAAAGAAGATGACCCAGAGACCTAGTGTAGAAGTTTTATTAAAGTGATACTGATGAGCAGTTCTTTTTAAGTTTGTCACGTTATTGTAATAGTTAACAGCTCATTTACTTCATGTATATATTTTGTACAGTTGTAAATTTCAATAAATTGTTATAATAAAGAAACAAAACAAACACAAATAGTTATTATCATGCTTTATGATAATTTTGCTAAAGTGCAAAAATAGGTTTAAAACGAGATCAGAACCATTGCTCTATGATAAGTGGAAGATAAAAATGAATGTCCAGTTCTCTCTATTATTCGCCCTACTGTGGCACGATTTAGTGTTCTGGAAATAAGTTTTTCTTAAATCATAATAATATGCAAACATTTTTTCCTTTAAGTACTCCTAAGAACGAATAGATTTTCGTGGCTTCCCTAATTAAATGAGGTCCGTCCAAGGAAGCCAACTACGAGAAAATATCCCACTCCCAATGGGTAAAGTTTACGAATAATTTATTCCCTCGGGAAGAACTTAAGAGGTCGAAGAAGTTCCATTCACACTTCCCAAGAACTAAACAAATGGCGTGTCCTGCAAGGAGCAGCGTCTAAGAACGGCGAAATTCAACCATCAATTTTCCTTATTATGAAAATTCGCTTTAATGAACTTTATATGATTAATATTATGATCGCAGAGTGATTTATTGAAGCTGTATTCGATTGGCCCTGTCAACTCTTCGTTGAAGGCAAATTTTTTTTCGGAACGTAGAATGTTATCATTTATAACGAATTTTAATTCCCTGCCTCTTAATCTTTGGGATTCCATTAAATTTTCTTCAAGTTGTTTCAAAATATATATATATATATATATATATATATATTATATATATATATATATATATATATATATTATAAACGACTTGAATAACATATAACCTAATGAAATGAAAAAAGGAACTAAAATTAAATTTCTGCAAAAGTCTAGGACTGTTTTTAGTTCTAACTTCATTTGCCAATTCTATTAATCTCAGTCTAGTAGACCAGCTGAATAGGGCTCTATTTGTACTAACGTCTTACTTGGAATCCTCATGCATACTGAAACGACAAGAAACTGCTTGTTGTATCCAACAACTTAAACATTTACTATACAAACGCTCAAAGCTCCCAATTAACTGCAAAAGACCCATTTCCATGTACATAATTAGAACTATATGGACATAGGGATTGACCTCCGATTCTTCGCAAAACCATCCAATTACTCTTGTATCCAAAACTTTTTTTTTTTTTTTTTTCATTTATAGATATTTACAACTGTACAAAATAACTTGAGGTACGCATGATGATATTTACGCATGATTTAGCATTCGAAACTAGTTTGAATCTCAATAGAAGTGGCATTTAATTCATCAATCCTAATTGTACAAAATAATATACATTAAGTAAATGTGTTGATAGTGAATACAATGTCATGTAAATAACTTGTGAAGAGCTACTCACTAGTAGCACTTCAATAAAATCTACACTAAAAGGTCTCTAGGACATCTTCTTTTCAGATTCCTCGGAGGATTATCGGGAATGGTGTGGGAAGCAAGTTGAGAAATTAGGGGATTTGAGCGGTTGTGGAGCTTATTATGAAAGGATAGATGTCTCGTTTGGGCTAAATCAGCAACATTAGGAACATTAAGATCTTTATGCATACGTTTATTGGTCACAAACTAGGGAGCATTGAGGAATTTTCGAAGGATTTGGATTATAAGGATTGGATACGAGATGAACTGGATAGTTTAGTGGAGCCCCAAAGCTCCAAACAGGTTTTATCACAGTCACATAAATGAGTCTTTTGAAATATATTGGAAGCTTTAAACGTTTGTCTGGTGATTGTTGAAGTAGTCTGTAACTACGCAATCCTTACAATCGAAAATCCTACAATCAAAGATTACCCTCTGAGGCGTCTGAAAAGAAATTGCCGGGGACCTTCTAATATAGTGCTTTATTATGTAAACTATTATAAGTACTACCAATGGGTGTTTATTTGCCAACAATTAATATGACATTTTTAGCATTATTACCTCATTTGCCTGATGTATTTTAATTTATATTGTATATAGTTGTAAATTTCCATAAACAGTTAAAAAAAATAAAATAATGGCCTCTTTAAGCCTTACATAATATGTAGACATTGATAGTGAATACAATGTCATGTAAATAACTTGTGAAGAGCTACTCACTAGTAGCACTTCAATAAAATCTACACTAAAAGGTCTCTAGAGATGAATAGGTCTTATCACAGTCATGTAAATGAGTCTTTTGTAATTTATTTGGAACAATTTATAGAAAGTTAGGGTAATTATTTTGAATAAAAATGTTTTGATTTTATAAAATTGTTTTACTAATTAACCTTTCCCATGCAAACGGACGTTTCTTATGAACTTATATCAGAGAGCTGGTTTCTAAGTTATAATCATGTTATTAAATCCACAATTCCTCACATTTACATGATATATTTTGTTTTATTTTATCGTAAATTAGAATAAGTAGATTAGAAAAAAGAGAATTTAATAATTAAAAAAATAAGCGAAAGAAAAATCGATGAATCTAAACTAAGCTGCCTGCTTTTAAAAGTTGCGATGGTAATCTGTCTGGATCTAAAGACTTAACTCTGATTACTTTACTTGATAAAATTCGTTGCTCATTCATTCCAACAACTTTACTCTCCCTCTTTTACAATAACTTTCAACTTGGGGCACTATTTTACCGAAGTAGCCCTCTAGAAGAGACCGATTGTAGTTATAATTAATAATTATAATTTGTAACGATTTATTTTTTTTCGTATGTATTTAATATAAAACAATAATATATTTCACGTAATATTGTATTATTTTGTTCTGAATGATAAAAATAAAGATTTTTTGTTTTTGGTCCGGACCATAAAATTTTCGAATTTTTTGGTGATTCTTCATCGTAAAATATGGGTACATATATCTTTTCTTCCAATAGACGTAAGAGCTGTAAAAAAAATATTAATTACACGTGTTTAAAATTACATTTTATAATTTATTCTACAAAATTAATTTATAATTTATTCTATAACGCGTATAAAGAATGATATCCAAATGGTTCTTTCATAATCTCCTATAAAATATAATAATTAAAAATTTAAAAATCATTAATTTATCATCATTTTGTGGTCAAAATTTTGTATATACAAAACTCTATTCTCTATGCTGAATCCTAATTTTTGACACAAGCTGCACCAAAAGAGCTAGAGCTTGTCAAAGAAGCCCCGACATTTAAAAAATGTAGGCAAAACGTTACTTTTTTTTATTCCAACCAATATATCTTTTTATCAGTAGGTCCTAGTGACCAATTTCTCATAGTAAAAAACATTCTCTATTAAATACTTGATACGGAAACTCTCGTCATATTTTCGATCCTAGCGCCACCAACAGATCTAAAGCGTGTCATAATAAATGTAAAAAAAAAAAAAGTTTCTCCACAAAAGTATTGACCCCTAGCTAAAATTTTCATTGAAAATAACCATAAATGTAATAAAGACTTGGTATTTTAACCCTTATCCGGCGTTGCGGAGTCCCTGGGACTCTTGCAGATATATACAGTTTCATAACTAATGTCATTTTCGTTCAAAAAGGATGTGTTTCCCGGTACCTTCTTAGGGTGAGGGGACGCGCCATTTGTTATGTTTACTACAGTATTCCGCGAATTCAAATCGGCGTTACAACTGCTTTAGAGTCCGTTGGACTCCGCGACGCAGATTTGGCTATATTTACAATTTTGCAACTATTTTCAGGAATCCAGAATACATTAGAACTACAGATGCTATGAGGAGACCCTACTAAAATGGCTTGAGGAATCTGACAAGTGTTTTCAGATCAAGAGGGTGATCCTGAAAGCAAAGTTCCTGCCGTTCTCTGTTACTCAAGAAGTTTTACCTAGAAATCATAGAAAGTATAGAAAGTAATATGCTTGTGATGTTCTAATAAACTGTAGGTTCAATGTATTGAAAATCTAGATAAGTTCTAAAATAATGTTTTTTAAGGACAATTCTACCAATGTCAATTTTTTCCATATGAAGTTTATAAGTTAACATATGCTAATTTATTATAGTCCAGACCTTAGGTAATAATTTTTTCGCTTAAAGTTCTTATATGTTTGTTTCGTTTTTAAAAAAATAATAATTAAGTGTAACAATGTTTATTTTCGTCAGAAAAGTTTTGTATCTTGATTGCTTTATTTTGTTGTTAAATTGGTTTCATATTTAGTATTTTGTGTCTATAAATGCCTTTGATTATTTAAACATCGAAAGAAAACTATTTTTTCAGGAAATTAAAAAAAAAAAAAAAAAAAAAAACTACTTAATTTTGGAGTCCTAGAGACTCCGCGACGCACAGAGTGTTAAATTTTTTGACCACGCCGGTTAAGGGTTAATAAAAATACTACATCAAGTAGAAGATAGCCTAAAATTAAATATTTATGAATCATTAGAAATAATAAAATCGTTTAAAACCGATCCATATTTTTGTTTAAACGACCTGATAAACATCTCCAATAGCACCATTTTAAGTTTGTTTGCCATAGGAACGGAAAAAATCCAATGAGTCATAACGGAAATCCCATAGTAAATTAAAAAAAGTAACCTACCAGCCCCCATCCACTTCTCACGATGGGTATATTTCAGTTATCTCTTAGACCTCCTGAGGTGAGTACTAATATTTGATTTCTTATCTTACATTTTTGAAACCTTCTTTAAGTCTATGCAGGGGTCCCGAATTTAAATGGCAAAACTTCAGGAACTTATAGGGGACTAAGAGAAAAAGTCCTTTTGAGATTTGCTCGTTTTTGCTTAGTTTTAGAGAAAATCGCAAAAAAAAAAAAAAAAAAAAAAAAAAAAAAAAAAAAAAAAAAAAAAAAAAAAAAAACAAGTTTTCTTTTTATACTTATTTATTTACATTTATATTGATGTTATATTCTTTTTAATGTAAATATTGCTCAAAATGTTGTCCTCTTGCACCAATGCAAGCATTGCATCTAGCACTCACTTGATAAATTGCAGCTAAACATTGTTCTGATGATATTTGGTGCACTGCATCTATGATTCGGTCTCTTAATTGCTTTCTAGAGTTGATTGACACCGAATAAACTTTCTGCTTTAAGGTTCCCCATACGAAGAAATCCATGGGTGTCATATCAGGTGATCTGGGTGGCCAAGGTACTACTCCTCCATGTCCAATCCATCGTTGTGGATAATTTATATCCAGCCAAGTTCGAGCAACTCTGCTATAATGAGCTGGACATCCATCGAGTTGGAACCACATTTCAATCCGCTGCTGTAAGGGAATGTCATCTAAATAATTAAAAAAGTAGTTCTCCAAAAATGTGTAAATATGATACCATTCAATCTTCCAGGTAAAAAATATGGTCCAACCAGTAATCCGTTCCAAATTCCAAGCCAAACGTTAATAGCAAATTCATGCTGAAACCTATTCTCTCTAATAGGTCTGGGATTTTCAAGAGCCCATACATGATAATTTCTTTGATTAACAATTCCTCCTCTTGTAAAGGTAGCTTCATCGGTCCATATAATTTTTAATGGAAATAAATTATCATCGAGAATTTTGTCAAGAAACCAGTTACTAAAATTCAATCTCTTGACATAATCTTGAGGTACTAAATTCTGAACTTTTTGAAGATGGTATGGGTAGCGATTATCACCTTTCAAAGTTGGCCATATTGCTTGCCGCGATATTGCTAATGCAGCAGATGCTCTTCGGATGCTAGTCTTAGGATTGTTATCGAAGTGGCGTTGGACACAATTTCTTCTCCTATAATCTGCTCTTATTGCTGCCTGGGGGAATTGGTCGCCTTCATTGCGTATTAAGAATGGCCCAGTCTCTCGTAGTCTATTTAAAGTTAACGAAAAGACTAGTCAATTAAGCACTCTTCTATTTGAAAATCGGCGCGCATACTCCCGCACTGCTTCTAAAGCATTACCGTTACAGAAACCATAAATAAAAATCATGTCAGCGTATTCAACATTAGAATATGTATGCGGCATTGTGGCTGATGCTATTCACACAAAAATATCTGAGTAACTGACTGAAGACTGATTTAGGAATTATAATCCTAGAAAAAAACCCAAAATGTAAAAAAATAAAATAATGTAAAGGATAACTAATATTAAGTGTTTACATATCTCACTGCCTAGCCTGACGATCTTTGAAAGGTGATAATCGCTACCTGTAACATTTTTGTTTTGTTTCTTTTTTTGCGATTTTTTCTATGACTAAGCAAAAACGAGCAAATCTCTGAAAGACTTTTAGTCTTAGTTTTTCAGTACCCTATAAGTTCCTGAAGTTTTGCCATTTAAATTCGGGATACCCTGTATAATCCATGTAACATAGTACTAATGTGTTGAAAATTTTTTTTATGTTTTAGAAGTGAATATGAATGTTTAGCATTCAAACCTAGTTTTCTAATAAAATAATTGCAATAGAAGTGGCAATTAATTCATCAATCCTAATTGTATTGATCCTTCTATACCATCATGCGTATCTCAAGTCGAACATTATAGTTTGAACTCATCACATTAATATGATTTTATTTTAATTATAAACAATATTGGGTGTATACTCTGTAAATAATTAAAATGCTAAATATTGCTATCATTTTTTATTTATTTATTTTTTTATTGATCAAAGTGCCCATAAAACTAGCAACCCCTCTCTATATATTTATACAGTGTGTTCAATTCAACTTTACAGAAGCTGGCTAAGAAAAAAAAAAAAAAAAAGACTAACCGGGAAAATTTGCTGGTGAAATAATCTAACTCAGTAGTGCAGAAATACTGGTTACAACTTTCCCCATCTTGGAGTTATTCATATGTTTTGAGTTAGGGGTCCAAAACTGGTTAACGCTATTTATCCCCCCCCCCCCTCAAAAACTCCTCTTTCTGTCATTCACTCCGAGATTGGACCGAGGTCTGTTTGCCCTAATAACTTCTCAGAGTTGACTGAAACTTGGTCCGGAGGACAAAAGCTATTGTCTCTTTCGAGATTCGGGCCTAGAGCTCTTAGCCCAGTTTGACATGTGTCGTAAATAAAATAAAGAGGCTCATTATGAATTAATATAATAATGGGGTATGATAATCATTCAAAAAATTAACTGTAATAAACAAATGCTACGGAATATGCCGTGCTAATGTATAATAATGGAAAGAAAAGAATTAAATAAATTCTAACCCCTAAGTACAATTTTTAATGCTCCTTTTTCTATGTCTCTATGAAGATTTAATTGGTAAATGATTTTTTTTTTTTTAATTTACTACAGTATTCAAATTATCCATCTAGTAATTGTACATTTTTCATCATAACCTTTAACTGTTGCTAAAACAACTTCCGATACGTAGGACTTCTATTGGTCCCGAGATCATCTTTTATGATTTATGGGTTATTGGGAATCGAATAGGAAACAAGTTGAGAAATTATTAGATTTAAGTGATCTTTTTGGATAAGTTTGTGTATGAAAGAGTAAGCAGTATTGAGAATTTTAAAAATGATTTAGGGTTGAAGGAATTAGGGTAGAGATGAATTTAGGTTTAGAGGAGTTCTATAGCTCAACTCCGTATGCCCATATATTTCTAATTACTGTCATGTGAATCAGTCTTTTGTGATTAATTAGAACTTTTGACCGTTCGCCAAGTTAATGTTGAAGTGGTAAAAAACGACGAACAGTTTCTTACCGTTTTGGTATTGTAGGTAGAATCCAAGTAATGAGTTTGTCTAGATCGGTAAGCAGCGGTTTTGTTTAACAGGGATGAGTTGAATAAAGGATGCTGGGGGACAGGAAGTAATAGGTTTACAATAAACAATAAAGGTGATTTTGCGTTGTTTGATTTTTTTTTTTTTTTTTTTTTTTTTTTTTTTTTTTTTTTTTTTTTTTTTTTTTTTTTTTTTTTTTTTTTTTTTTTTTTTTTTAATGCTTCAGTTTCAACACCATTCTTGAAATTTCGAAAAATGAGATTCAAATATTTTATATGAAAGCAATCCATTCCATAGTAAAATATATCTATAGTTTTATTACAGATAACACACTGAGGCTGGAAAGCTGATATTAACAATAATTTTTTTTTTCTCTCTAAAAAGCGATAACACAAAATCACAAACCAAATAAGAGTACTTTCATGTTGTGGTCTTATATAATTCAGTTGTTTTAAAATATTTGGGATAATAATTTCTATTCTTTTGTAATTCTCATTATAATTGTATTTTTCCCTAATGTTTCTTTTTAATTTTTTTTCTTATAATTATTAATTAAAATTTACAACTGCACAAATATATACATTAAGTGAATGAGTTGATAACGATTACACTAACATGCCAAAACTTGAAAAGAACAACTCATCAGTAGCACTTCAATAAAGATTCTACATTAGAAGATCTCTAGGCCATCTTCTTTTCAGACGCCTCGGAGGATTATCGGGAATGGAGTGGGAAGCAAGTTGAGAAACTAATGGATTTGAGTGGTTATGGAGCTTACGATGAAATATTTTTAATTATAACATTTTTTACAGTTCATACTATTTTATCATTAAGTTCATATAATCAGCATGAGATTGTGTGAGCCCTAAAACTTTTAACTTGTAAAGGGTTGTTATATAAATTATCTCTTGATAAATATAAAACTGAATGTTTTTATTTTTTTAAAAACAGACTTCAGATTTTATAAACACAACTAAGTCTGATTTTATAAACTTCTATTCAAAATAAAAACTGCATTCGAAATAACTTTTATCTCTAGCAATCGGGTCTCGCTGACAATTATAGTTTATAATTACGTTGTTTTAGCGAAATTTCGAAACGGCACTCGATACAAGAGAATAGCACTCAACTTTTATAACTCAGTGGAGTTTTGAAGTTAAGTAAGCGGTTTATTAGCAGTCACGGTCGTTTTGCCGCCAACCCAACAAACTTCGAAACCTTCTCACAGTTCTCTGGAATTATTTTACGCACGAAGAAATACAAACTATGACAGTCATCCTTGCTAGGGGGAGGTGCTATTGAAAATTTATCTGTAAAGGCATCGTTTCATTTATGGACTTAATTAATTTAATAATACTTTTTAAAATATTCACTTTATATATCCCGATATATTTCCATACTGTTATATTATATTTGTAGTCGGTAAAGACGGCAAATCGGCAGCTTTTGTAGTCGGCGAAAAGTCGGCTTATACAAATAAGTTGATTGGAATGAAAACATAGCCTTTGATTAAAATTTTTAATTGAGTTTTAACTTTACAGTTTTTTATTTGCTTTAGAAATTCGGAATACAATTTTTTTTTCTGTTTATGGAACTTAGGTAAATTACTTTTTTTTTTTTTTTTTTTTTTTTTTTTTTTTTTTTTTTTTTTTTTTTTTTTTTTTTTTTTTTTTTTTTTTTTTTTTTTTTTTTTTTTTTATCGCAGTTTTGGTTTGGTGAGACATGTAAAAATTATTAATTCTTAATTTAAATGTAATGTAAAGTTTGGCACACGAAAATGAAACTACTATTATAGCCGTTTACATACGGTTTATTATTATTAATTGTTATATGTAAGATATTTTCATGTTATATACAAGTCCATGAACACTGTATCTTGTTCGGCATGATGGAAATACAAATTTCATAATTAACTTACTAATTTAAGTAAAGTAAATTACTGGGTTTTGCTTTATTTTTCTAAAAAACGCTTTCTTACACACCGGCCATTTTGCAAAATCCAAATGAAAAAATATAAGAGAAACAAAACCTACAGCTACATTATAGAGCTATAAACGAAGCGCATCAAACGTTGCCGGTATTACCCGAATTTGAAATAGTGGAACTAGAGTGAGTGTATGTGAAAGAGAGAGAGAGAGAGAGAGAGAGAGAGAGAGAGAGAGAGAGAGAGAGAGAGAGAGAGAGAGAGAGAGAGAGAGAGAGAGAGAGAGAGAGAGAGAGAGAGAGAGAGTTATAAAATTTAAAATTATAAAATTATAAAATTACCTTCGTTACATTGATCTCTAATTAAACACGTCTTTCCTTAAATAAAACGTTAAATATATCCAACGCTTGCGAAGTCTCATCTCCTGGTGCATTTTCTGGATGGTCTGATTATTGAAAGCTCTGTCCATCCTCTTACCTCAATCTGGGAATCCTCTTCCCCATGGTAAACAACCTCCTAGCTATTCAGGATTTGGTTTGCGGTGGTTCTGAGAAAGTCGGAATTTTAGAGATCTGACGAAGCGATGGTTTTGCCATCAATCAGCCCATTGAGCCGCTGCTCATTACGCCATACCCTTCACAGCCATCCTTCCATCACCGAATCATTAACCCTTGCGGAAAGCCTTCATTAAAAGGTATCAAATTCTATACCTTTGCCAATATCATATCTTGCTAAGTATGTAACATTAGTTCAATAATTTTAATTATCGCTTTACAGTTAAATTGAATACTTTCTGACAATTTATAGATTATCTATGAACAAATTTTTTGTCATTTAATGCAGTTCTTCCCTACTGTAAAAAGATAACTCAACTGTCTGGTGAACTCTAAATCAGATGTAAAAGATTAATGAACAGTTTTATCAGATTTATTTTCGGGATCTCCAGACGTTCTGAGAAGTTTTACCCCAATTTCTGACGTCAATGCTTCCTAGGTACACTCACATATCAATCCTTGAAAACAAAATAAAACCTACTTATATTCATGACCTTCTTACTCTGCGCTCCTCCATCCACCTCTTAAATACTAAAACCCCACCCATCAATTTTTACATTCCTCCGCATCTAACGGCATTCTTCGAAAAATCCTTTATTATCCGCGCTGTCTTCTTATGAAATTCCCTGCCTATTTCAATACGAAAATGCTACTCTATAAGTTCCTTTAAACATCATCTATTTCTTTATCTCCTGAATTTTTATTATTCCCAGCAAATCTAAAATATCTAATATATATACTAACAGTATATATACAACAAAATATATAAAAAGCTGTATATTTTTACAAGATTTCTCATTTATTTTATAACTCACATTGAAACTATTAATCAATTTTAATAGCCATACGATTGTCCTATGTATTGCACTCATATGTTATTTTTAGGGAACATGCTGTCCCTGAATAAAGTTTATTTTACTTTTCTTCTGAAAAAGTATACGCAGGATTTTTCTAAAAATGCGGATAAAGATATATATAAAGTTTTGGTTAAGTAAAGTAAATTGATGTAATTTGTTTTATTTTTCTAAAAATAAAATAAAAATAATCCTTCGTTACTTATAGGTACTGTTCACAAAAACAGAAGCCTTTAGCTACATCTGTAGACGGCTATAAAGCTATAACGAAGAGCCTCGAACATCTCTAATATAAACACGTTCAAGAAAAGAAATGTAAGCAGTGCTGACGTTTCGACCTGCTTTCTTCTTCAGGGTTATTGAACTACACAAGAGAGAAGATTATCTTGGATTTCGACAAGTTTAAATATTTCTGTATATCAGATAATATACAAATTACATCAATTTACTTTACTTAACCAAAACTGTAAAAACAAAATAAAATCTGTCCTTTATCTCTGTACTTGACTGCATCCCTGATCGTCTCACACTGGGACGAAACAATGTTTTTTCTAGACATCGCAACTTAAATTTCATCTTAACTCCATTATTTTAAATTTAAGTTAAATTATTTTAGTAATATTCTAAAAATATTTTATGTATTATTACTTTACTTAACCAAAACTGTAAAAACAAAAAAATCTGTCCTTTATCTCTGTACTTGACTGCATCCCTGATCGTCTCACACTGGGACGAAACAATGTTTTTTCTAGACATCGCAACTCATATTAAAATAATAGAAAAAAAATGTTCTTACCAACAAATAATTTCATCTTAACTCCATTATTTAAGTTAAATTAATTAAATTATTTTAGTAATATTCTAAAAATATTTTATGTATTATTATAAAAATAGTTTGTATAAATATTTATTTAAGTATACGTTACGTCGAGAAATATATGCATAAGAACGCGTAGAAATATATGCACCTATTACTGGGCGCCTATGACCATTACTGCAATGTGGAAAAACGTAAGAAAATACTAAAAATTTTGAAATTAACAAAATACAATTCTACACTATAAATTACAAATATTGTTTTGTTTTTCATAACTGGGAAAGGAACTAATAAAAATAAAGAAACGTTGATGGTTTAATTAGGTCGAATTACAACATAAGAAATATATAAACTATGCTTAACCACGGGTTAATTCGGCCATATTCGGAAAATAATGGAACGTATATATCTCATTTAATACCTAAGGTAAAAGTCTATGAAGTCAATTTTTCGGACAAATTTGGACGTTTTCTTCAACACGCAATAATGTACTCGAAACACCCTGAAAGTTACTCCACATGTCATTGTTTTATAAAATCCTAATTCTTCCTAATGATAAAACCATCACTACTAAACTTTTTTTTTAGTTTGAATAGACTAGTACGAAATAGAAAGTAATTTTTTATTTGATATTATGAGCTATAATTATCAGCAAAATTTAAAAAGTTACAGGAACAATAATAATCACTAAATACGATTTCGTGTATTTTTATGTCAATTTTCATTACCTTTTTTAACAGCATTTTCACTATGTATTTCTGAAAAATTTCCACATTTTCTTATTCCTAAAATGTTAGAAGATGGTGCAAAGTGGTCGGAGATTGCAATAAAACAGTTTTAATTTTTAGTGCATGTCTGGAAATTAGGGCCATTCGCCCCACTGTGAGTCGTCTTTTTTTCCTTTTTTATTTTAATCCCTAAGGTTGTTTATGTATTTTTCATATATATTTAGTTATTTTTAGTTTCTTATATATTTATAAAAAATTTTAGTTTTTAAGATATAAATATATTTTGGTCTGTAAGAAAGGACCACAGGCCGTAAGACAATAAAACAATAAATCAATCTTATTAAATAATAATTAATCATTTTTTTATGTTTTTAACAGAATCAGAGGGCCGCCAAGTGGCTTACATTGTATGTTGAGATATATTTGAATTTTAAGCGTTACTGGTGTAATTTTAACATTGAGAGATATTTTCGATTTTCGAGTGACAAAAAAAAAGAAAATTTAATGGAATGGTTATAGTATGCAAACTCTGATTTTCGTCGACGTTTTAAAAGTCTTTCCCATCAACATTTACTTTGGATTCCAATATCCCGTTCATGCGATATGGCTAACGTTCATAAAATTTTTATCGGTTTTTCGCCTGTTCCTCTTCTCCTATAAACCGGCTGGCAATAAAATTCTTTTCATATTTTATACCACTTTCATAAAAGGATGGACTATAAGGGGGAAATATATATGAGAAACACCAAGTCAGGGCTAGCTTGAATTGTAATAAATTAAATTGTTAATGGTACTTGAGAATTTATCTTAGCTTATATTTATGGCTAAATACAGCACCAATGGAATACTTTCCTTCTAAGAGCACTCATTACTTGGGTACCTCATAATTTATTGGTTATAGTAAAGAGGTCATCTTGATAACATCCATGTATACTCCTTTTTCATTTATTTTATTTTCTCAATTATCGAAACTGATAACCATGTTTAAATATTGAAAAAAAAAAACTTGAAAAATAAAAAAAATTGGTGAATAAGATAGTGATAAAAAAAAAAAAAAAAAAAAAAAGTCTCTTCAGAGGACCGTAACCTTAAACCTTTATTTTAACACATTAGTAAAATTCATTTTGTATTAATTTTGTCTTTTTTCGCTATACCAATGTTTTCCTGTATGGCATGATTTCATATATTTGGAGCTCTTTGTAGGCTTACTATGTGGCTGATTTTTGAACTTAGTAATAATTTTATAAATAACAATGATATTTTCAAATCTTTTTTTATTTGATTAATTACATGCTACCTCACTCAAGGGCAATGAGTAATATTGATGACAGTTACTCATTCATTTAATATGTACACTGATATAAAATAATTTAAAAGAAATAAAGTAAGAAAATTTAAAATAAACAACTTTAAAATAAAAAACTTAAAGCTACAAGAAATAAAATAATATATACAAGAAATAAGATAAAATATACAAGAAATAAGATATAATGTACGAGAAATCGAAAATAATAACTACATTCATACTCTATATACAATATTCACAATCACTCCGAGGAACACCCCGATTCAAGCCTGCCCCCCAATTCGAAAGGCAATCTGGGCTCCTTCTGGGATTTCCCAGCGCTGTTCTATCAGCTGCATCACTGATATAATCCAGTTGAGGCTGAGAGAGAGCGCTATGGCACAGTCGCACAGGACTTGAGTGAGAAGCTGGCCATTACCAGCACTCTAATAATAATTATTTACAATAAATCTCAGGGCCATTGCCATTTTAATCTACGAGGTGGATTATAAGGAAGCGTGGAACTGGATAGTGAGTGAGCAAGTGGATTGGGATGGTTGGAAAGGTTTTGATGGAATTTGGAGAATTTAATGGGTATGAGGTCAAGAACAAAAGGTATATTAAGATCATTATGTAGGGTTTTGTTGGAGACATAATATGGAGCATTTACAATAGTACGAAGGACTTTAGATTGGAAGGATTGAATGCGTTTGATATTCGATTGTTTTGCTGTCCCCCACAGTTCAAGTCAATAGGTCCAAATAGGTTTAATGATGGTTTTCTATATGAGGAGTTTGTTTTCGATGGAGAGTTGGGATGTCCTATTTAGTAGTTTATACAATTGGCTGAAGCGTCTGTTAAGTTCTTGCCTTTTAAGTCTAGTGTGAGGGTTGCAAGTAAGTCTTTTGTCTAGGTAAAAGTCAAGATAACGTACTGTGTCAGCTATGGGTAGCAAAATATTATTGATTTAAACAGGAGGGCAGGATGTGAGGCACAGGGTAAAAGTTACGTGGGTGCATTTTGTTTCATTAATTTTGATCCTCCAGTTGTTGCACCAATCTTCAATCAGGGATAAGTGGATTTGGAGAATACAGGAAGCTATTTAGGGATCTGGATGCGATAAAAGGATAGCAGTGTCATCAGAAAAAGTTCCTAGGAAAGTATCAGGAGTAGTAGGGATATTTGCAGTATAGAGGATATATAGAACGGGACCAAGAACGCTACCTTGTGAAACACCTGCCTCTATTGGGTAGCAGTTAGAGTATTCCATTCTGCAGCGAACTCGAAAGGAACGGTTAGAGAGGTAGGATCGAAGATCTAGGAATAGCGATTTAGGTTTTGAGTTTGAAAAGCAAACCGGCATGCCATAAGCAGTCAAAAGCTTGCGCTATGTCCAGAAATGCGCCGGAGCAATACTGTTTGCTTTCAAGTGCTGAGGATATACGGTCTACAACTCTAAGGCCTTGTTGGACAGTGGAGTGCTTAAAGCGGAATCCAAACTGGTGTGAGGGAATATTTCTGGATTCAAGGATGGGTAGAATGCGTTTAAGAAGGAGTTTTTCAAAGATTTTTGACAGGATTGGAAGAAGGCTGATCGGTCTGTATGGTGATGGATTGTTGGAAGGTTTGCCCGGTTTCATGAAAAGGATAATAATAGAATGTTCCCATTGCAAGGGGAAATAGGTTTTTCGGAGGATGCAATTAAATAAAAAGGTAAGGAATATAACTGCTTTGTGGGGAAATTGCCTGAGAATCTGTGAGGTGAGGAGATCATATCCGGGGGACTTACGAGTTTTTAATTTTCTCAGGAGGAATTTGACCTCAGAGGGGTTAATTGCCTTAGGAGGTAAAGATAGAGGAATCGACAATGTTATTAAAGATGTATTGTGCTTGGAAATATCACATCCTTATCTGTTGGTTATACATAGGACATATTTTGTCCTAGAATCGATACCATATAAATATTCGAAAAATCATATTGACCTATTGTAAATATTTATTCAGTTAGAGTTCTGGAAATAGCTAGTTTTTCTACTCATGCCTTGAGTCACTGTACACTTAAAGAGCTGGAATGGGATCTTTTTGAATCTGGCTTATCCCTCCATGGAGAGACATATTTGGTTTGGGGATCCCTAGGTGTATTGTATATAGAATTCGATTATATTTTGAAATTTGTATTAATATTATTGTTTTCTTTTTATCACTTGTAGAATTTTAATAAACGTTTTGCATCAGAAGTTCTCTTTATCGTCTTAATTAGAAACCTTAGAGGATTATTGGGGCTTGAGTATGAAACAAATTGGGATATTGGTGGATTAGAATGGTTATTGAGTTGACTATGAAACTAAGGATATCGGTTTGGGCCAAACTAGTGGCATTTGGAACTTTAACATTTTTATGGATAAGTTTTTTTTTTTTTTTTTTTTTTTTGTGACAGAATAAGGAGCATGAAGGATTTAACGGGGGATTGGATATGAGAAGAATTGGTTTAGTAGATGCCTAAAGCTCTTTTCCACTCTTATACCCAAAGTGGGTTTAAGTACTGCCGTGTAAGAATGTTTTTGAAAGCTTGCCTGGTAAATGTTGAAGTAATGGGAAATTTTATTTTATTTTTATTTATTTTACTTTTATATTGTATAGTTTGAGGGGCTTTTTCTTATTTTATTTTTACTTTATTTCTTATTGTTCATATTGAGTGAATGAATTCTTAGAACCACCTATATTACTTACTGCTCTCATTTAAGGTGTATCGTAATACGTAATAAAAAATCTTTAAATATTAAAAACGCTTTTCATTATTCTTGGTAATTTTATTATGAATCTGATTATTTAGAGAGTAGATTGAAGAGAATTTCAGTAAAATAAAAAAAATCTGAAGTGTATTTCTCTTGAATATTGAAAGTGTTTACTGGTGCTTCTACTAGCAGACTATTGTTAGAGGGTACCTGAGACTGGACTAAGTGCCGTGTTCTCAGGATCCTACATTTTGAGAGCTTGTAATTACGAGAAATGTAAGCTGTGCCGCGATAATCAAGTTTGCTTAGGACAAGGCAATATAACATCACTTCTTGTGTCGTCAGCTTGTCGTAAATGGCTACTCAATGTTTTTATCAGGTCGAGAGACTGGTAGTTGGGCCTAAATCTCTTAAATAAGAAGCCATTTTAGATTTTGAGGAAAACAAATATAAAATATTTACGTTATGCGGTAAGAAATAATAATTTCATATGGAATGATAAATTAAATAATTTATCCTTTGGCTTAGGACATACTTTTATCTACAAAATTCAATCTAAGGGTGACATATAAGGGTGATTCTCAGATTACGGGGAATTTCGAGTTTCAAATTTTTACAAATTTACACTTTATTAAATTAAAAATTTATAACTAACGATGGCTTCTATTGCCTCTCAGCTTTTGAAAAATACAATTAGTCGAAATAAAAACAGATTTTTTCACGAGAAATTCAAAATTTTAAAATTAATAAAGTGCGGTAATGACAAACTGGATCTTGGTAATGACAGTATAAGCTTGGTAATGACAATCACTTGAATTCAATTCCATCAAAAATATATTTGAGGTGAGAGAATAAGTGCAATTGTACAAAAGACAAACTGAATAAACAAGGCTTAATAAAAGGAATCAGTTCGTTCCGAGGGATCTTATGTCTACAAAACTTTTTATAGCATTTTTTTTTTTTTTCGGTAGCAGTTAATTTCGACTTGGGACGAGTAATTTTGTCGTTGGGTGCCTGGGATAAAGAAAAAATAACTAAAAATTAATAAAAATGTTCATTAACCTAAAGTTTGTCATTACCGCGCTAATAATTCGGGCGTGAGAATGACATGGGTTTTTAACTTGGTAATGACATTTGCATGCATTTTGTTCGGTACAAACCACTACGATCAATACAAAAAAATATTGCTTGTGCTAACTGTTTAGGAACAAATCAAAGTCAAAATTAAAACAAAGCCAATGAAATAATTTGAAAAACAAGAGTGATAATACTAGTCGTGGTAATGACAACAATAAAGGTACGTGACTTTTTTCTCAGGTTGTAAAAACGTGTGAGGGAACTACCGAACTGACTATCGCTTCGCCGCTATGGCTGGTCTTCAGCAAAAGGTGTACCACTACATTTTGAAAAAAGTTCCCCTCTGTTCCATTTCTTAAAGTTGATTTCCCTACAAATTTATTTCTTGCTTGGTAATGACATCATAGTGATGGGACCAAGTTTGGAGCAAAATAAACATACTATATTATTACCAAAAACACAAAAATGAAAACATTTAGGATCTTAAGGTTATCCTTAATGCGAGGAAATAAATTTCACAACCATTCGCCATAGTTAAGGAAACTAAAGTGGCGAATGTTTAGTAAAAAACTATGAGTGGGACACTCCGTGGTAATGACATTTTCGTGGTTTATAAGCAATTTTCAAATTAAATTACTCACTTTTATTACATATTTAATATTTTATTATGAAAACAATGTTTCACCACCCTAATGTCATTGGGCAAAAATTAAGGTAGGACTTAGTTAATTGATTAATAATCTTAAGGGACTAAAAATTGCCTGTAATCTGAGAATCACCCATTAAATGAAAAAAAAAAATATTAACTATAAAATATACATTTTTATTTCTTTTAAAGTCCTAACTCCTATTAATCTTTAATTATCTTCGACATGTTTTGGACTACATTGCTCCATCTAATATCACAGTTATCCTGAAGATGGAGCAATGCACTCCGAAACATGTCGAAGATAATCAAAGATTAAAATGTGTTATGGCTTTAAAAGAAATAAAAATTAAATCTCCTTCAATAAAATAGTTGATTGATAAAATATACATAAATGCAAACTAAAGATATTAGAAGGAGTATAACAGATCACTCCACAATCAAAATAAGAAACATTTAAATGTAACAGTATTTAAATGTTCTAAATGTTATATACGTAGAAAGTACGGTAACGTGTATTTTCTCCACAACCCAAATAAGCATTCAATTTTTAGAGGCTGGATATGAACCAGAGGGGAAAAAGGGCCACTACATCATAAAGAGCTGGTATATCGTAAATTTTCTGCAACAGACGGGCTCCAACTTTAGAAAAATGGAAGTTAAGAAATAATATGATCTGTACTGCGAGAGATGTAGCCGTTTGATGTAAATCACCAATTAATAAAATTTATAATTTGAACGAAATTCAGTCATGGATAAAATAAATTAATAAATTATTTAAGTAATTATTGAATACAAATTAATAATATGACGATAACCGGTCTAGAAATATTTTAAATGATTCAGTTGAGGTATGAATTATTGTGTAGAAGGATCGACTGAATTAGGATTAATTGATTATTTGCCACTTCTATGGGAACGTTTTATTCGAAGACTTATTTTAAATATTTAAGACGTAATATTTATGCTTAATTTTTTTTAATCATTCAATATCAGTTTTAAGAACATACAAAAAATTCAAAATATCAGAACTTTGCTACATTGACTATATATATATATTAAATTTTAACCCTAGAAGGCTCATTTTTTTTTTTAAATGTTGTAAACAATATGTATGATGTAGTGATTAGTAGTTTAGGAAAATATAATCTAATATTTGACAGGAAAATACAGGTGTTATTTTAGTTCTTCTATCATTTACTTCAGTTATTGTTTCGAATTCATTTACTGTATAAATATAAAAAAAAAACTTACCCCAGCATTATATACTTCGTTGCGATACAAAATTATTTTCCGTCTTAGTTACTATTTTTTTATTTTATTTTTTTTTTAAAGATTTTTGAATTCACACGTAAGATAAACATAACACTTTCATTCAAATTTCACACTAAGCCCACAGTACTGTTTCTGTAGCTGTGGGCTCAGTGTGAGCTTACCGACATTTAAACGCAATGGTTTATACTATAAAGTTACTAAATATCCAAAGCTTCTATCTATATGCCAACAAATGTCGGTGATAATATTTTTATAGCTGTAAGGACGACAAAAATGGTTGTCCCACATATGGATACTGGGTACCTTGTGTGGTAAAAAATTTGACACAAGAAAGCAATCATGTTGATACTAACCTAAGGAGACAAAAGTATATAATTATTTTAATAAAAATAAATATAGATTCTACGAAGACTCGGAGTTAAACTTATATATCACTTAGGATAGCGTTAATAAATAAAGGCTTAGCGAAACCGAAGGTTCGAGGCCGACAGCACAAACCTCCCTCCAACCCACTTCCTCAAAACCCAGATCCCCCAGGTTGGCTCTGGCGCAATCCTCCTATCTACGTCTTGGTCTATACCCTCGGTAGTCTACCCGACGGATTACTTTTTTCGGAATTCGTTCATTACTAAATCCAACGTTTTACATGCCCATTTTAACCGTTAGTTATTCCCTGAACTATATTCACCGGATACAACTGAACTGTAGAGTTTACTGTAGAAATATAAAAATAACTGAGGTGGAATAGTATAAAATTAAATATTTCCGAATCAATAGAAATAAGAAAATGGTTTAAAACTAATTTTTTGTATAAATATTTACAATAGTCTCATTTTAAATTTGTTCCCAGCAGGAACAGAAAACCCAACAAGTCATAGGAAAACATGACCGTACCAGGTATGCAAGTTTAAAATGTCGTTTATTTCTTAAAATATATACACAGTAATTTAAAAAAAAGTATAATATATTTTTTTCAAAGTACTGACCCTCGCTTTCTACACATTTTGTCCATCTCTCGGGCAATATATGGATACCATTCCAAAAGAATGCTTCATCTTTATTTGAAATCCATTCATCGAGCCATTTTCGTACGTTTTCGAAATTGTTGAAGTGTTGCTCCGCCAATGAGTGTCCCATCGATGAGAAGAGGTGATAATCAGAAGGCGCCAGGTCAGGTGAATACGGCGGGTGGGGTAGGAGTTCCCAACCAAGCGAAGAAATCGTATCCTTAGTCAATCTGGCTGAATGTGCAGGAGCGTTATCATGCTGAAGAATGACTTTGGCGTGCCTGTGAGCCCATTCTGGGCGTTTTTTCGATCAATGCGCGACTCAAATTGATCATTTGTTGTCGGTAGCGCTCGGTATTGACTGTTTCGCCGGGTTTGAGAAGCTCGTAGTAGACTACTCCCTTCTGATCCCACCACACACACAGCATTGTCTTCTTCCCAAAACGATCCGGTCTTGCACTCGATGTGGATGGTTGTCCTGGCGTTACCCATGATTTTTTTCGTTTGGGATTCTGAAAATAAATCCATTTTTCATCGCCAGTTACAACTCAATGCAAAAAACCCTTTCTTTCGTGGCGTAAAAGCAGCATTTCGCACACAGTTTTTCGTTTTTCCATCTGTCGTTCGTCCAATTCATGTGGAACCCATTTTCCAACCTTTTGAATCTTTCCCATAGCTCTCAGGCGATCGGAAATGGCTTGCCTAGTGACATTCAACTGTTCTGCCATCATTTGTTGGGTTTGGGTATTGTCTTCGTCTAATAAAGATTGCAATTCGAAGTCCTCAAACTTTTTTGGTCGATTTTCTCGTTTTTGATCAGTAACATCAAAATCACCACGTTTGAAACTTTGAAACCAACGTTCACATGTCCTGACGGTTGGAGCAACATCGCCATAAGTCTCAACAAGAATTCTATGACATTCAGATGCCTTTTTCTTTTGATTAAATAAGAAAATCATGACATGCCGCAAATGCTCTTTATTTGGCTTAAAATTAGACATTTTTAACACCAAAGAAAGGTATGATACGTCCACGTAAACGACTTAAAAACAACTGACTTTTGTAAACAAATGACTAATAAACAAAATAGCGTTTAGAGATAAGCAAATCCTTCAATAGGCTAAGAGCGCATTCTATTGGAATTAAAACGACATTTTAAACTTGCATACCTGGTACATTTACCTGACTAATAAATGTAGAGATTAAAGTATATTTACCTAACTACCAATCTCCCTCTTTCGTATCCCTTTACACTTAGTCTGGTCTAAGTACTGATATATTTTACAACTTCTTCCGTAGGTAAGTATCAACATTTAATCTATGTGAATGGAATCTAGATATTTTAAATTTGTTGTGTGTTTTTCGTAATGAATGTTTAACATTTGAAACTAATGTTCGAATAAAAAAATAATTCAACAATTATAATTTTACAAAATTATTTCATCCAAGATAGTTTAAAATACTGAAGACGAAGAAATAAATTTTCTGGAACAAAAACTAGATCCTAGAGATGGATGAGCATGGAGATTTCTCGCCCTAGAGGATTTAAGAACTGATGGCGTACGAGATGGACGTAAAGAAGATGAAGGCTTTCTTACCTAGGGCAGGATTTGGAGGATAGGGAAGTCAGTTCCACTGGGAATAAGTCGTAGTTGCTTGTTTATTTTCAATTTGTGTATCAGTAGTTTCTTTCTACTACTATTCTTTACTATTTTCTGAATAAGTTTTGTTATTTTTTTGATTATTATTTGTTTGAAAAAAAATATATTATAGTTAATATCACTATTTAATGAAAAAGAAGAGGGTGAATTATTTATTATTTCATCATTATTAGAAAAATCGCCGGCAACGTTTCATGGCTAGGCCTTTTTTTCAAGACCCAGTTGTAATATCTATCGATTTTTTTTTTTTAACTATAAAACTTTCATTAAAATAGATAATCTGCCTCAGTCAACTGTCAAGGCAGTAAAAGTGCTAATGATGTATTCATTCGTATCATATATGTGTACAAGTTCTCGTAAACACACAATTAATAATTATAAAATATAAAAATAAAACAAATAATCATAATAAAAATAAAACTAATAATTACAGTAATAAAAAATAAAATGAAATAATAAAAATTAAGTAAAAAAATTAAAATAGAAAAATTAAGATACATTCTTACTATATGTACAATACAGATACACTCAGCCTAGAAGAACCCGAATCAAACCTATTCCTGCACTTATTGGGAGTCAAGTCTAGACTTGAAGGGGTCCCTGCGCTGCTCTCTCAGTTTTATCACCGGTAATATCCAGTGGAGGCTGAGTGGTAGCGCTGTAGCCACAGACGCTCAGGACTTGAGTTGAGGAGCTGATCGTTACAAGGACTCCTACATAATTTTATATTGCAAAGGATCTCGGTGCCATTGCAGTTTCAATCTGTAAAAAAGATGGAATGCGTTTGATATTGGATTGCTGTCCCCCACAGTTCAAATCCGTAGGTCCAAATAGGTTTTAAGATTGTTTTGTATATGAGTTTTCTTCAACTGAAAGATGAGAATACCTACCTAGTATTCAGTAAAGTCGGCTGAATCTCCTATTGAGTTCTTGTCTTTTGAGCCTAGTGTGATCTGTCGATCAAAAAAAAAAAAAAAAAAAAAAAAAGGTTTTTAAAATTTACTATCAATGAGTTTAGTAACTATGTTCATGGAAACTGCCGCTTCTCTTTTTTCTATAGCAACTCACACCAGTTAATAAGAAATATTTGTTTAATAACTGACTAAACTTATTAGTGAATAATTTTTTTAGAGTTATTACAAGCAATGCTTGAAAATTGCTTAGCCATTGGTTGTTCCCTAAGAATTTCCTAAAACTTTTCAAGAAGATATGATTCGTCTTTTTCTGTTTCATAAAAATACTATTCATATTATAACACGCTTCCTAACTAAATAGTATATTACAAATTATCATTATTTTTTCCCCCGACTCCAGTTCTCATTTTAGTGTCCTCGCTTTCATTCCTTGAAAATCTGAAAAAAAATAAAAACATAAAAAATACAAAAAAACATTATTATTAGTAAGGAAACTGTACCGAGAGTGGTAAAGGAGAGATCATTATAATCTAATTCTCTCAGTATAAGGTTCATCTAATAGTCCTTAATCAACACACTCCGATTTCAGTCCATGTTTCATCTATGAAAGGCCTCTCTGACTCTAACCTCCGACAAAATTTGGGTACCGCTTGCCAGTCTAGTCACCCTACCTTCTGATATTCACATAACAATTCATACCATCTCAAAGTACTTTCTCCATCGGCTTATTAATATGCTTATTAAATGCTTCTTAATACCGCGGTTCTAATCCTATCTTGTCTGGTACATCTTTTCACCTTTCCGAGCTTCCTTAAAGGGGGTACCATTAAATAGGGAAAAAACCTGGCGGTTGAGGGTGATTTTGGCCAAATCTGCTCCATTCACAACTGTTAGCTCAGTAAAAGTAAATATTTACCAAAGTACCAAACTCAAAGCCTTTGATGGGTTGAAATGTTACATTATTTTTTTTTTGCCTATATGACATGGAACGCATTAATCAATAAAGTACTTCTCTCTAAAAGGTATTTGCCTAAAAATATAATGTATTTTTTATTTAAAATGATAAAAGTATAGTTGACTGGTATGATGAATGGAGAAGAAGATGATCAGGGATGTAGTCAAAGAGGAACACCACGCCTAAGAAGAAATTCTTTAATACGTGCCAACGTTTCGACCTGAGAAGAAGACCTGCAAGGTAGTTCGAAACGTTGGCACGTATTAAAGAATTTCTTTTGAGATGTGGTGTTCCTCTTTGACTGCATCCCTGATTATCTTCTTCTCTATTTTATATTTAATTCTATTGAATATAAATTAGTAATTATATGAACCAATGTAGAATAGAAAGAAAAAAAATTAAAAATTTGGAAATGAAAATTAAATATTTATCCCTATGTACTATAAGATTTGACCAAATTTCGTGAACATAAAAAAATTAATGAACGAAAGGGATTTTTAATTCTGCATTGTTCTTTTTTATTTGGAAGTACTTTTGCAAAAACAAAAATTAAAAAAAAGAAAAAGAAATGTCTCTTCGGTGCGTTCATATGGAAACTGATCTGAAGAGAAATGGCCCGTTTCACAGTTTCATGTCGTATTATCTTCCATCGGGTCTCCTTTAAATAAAGTACGACACATCTCTGGAGCAAGGCGGTGTCAACTTGATGGGGCACCATATTCTCCAGCCAGAAGAGTTTGTCATACATCTGGAGAAGGCTGGAGGGAAAAAGAGATCTGACGTGAAGGAAATGAGCGTGGGGCATTATGATGTCCCTTGCCTCTATTCCTATTTTCCTCTGAAATATACTTTTGTACTTTATTCAACTTTCTCAGTCTCTGTCTTATTTGTACAATGAAATAAGACTCTTTTAGTTTTAGGCATAGTCAAATAAAAACATAATTTTCTTCAAGTTTAATTATATGTACTTGACTCTCACTAATTCAAAATTTCTATTATTCCAAGTATATCACAGGCATATCCAAGATTAGAAAATATGATATCTTACCATTAGCGGAGATGAATATTTTAAACCGAAAATATAAGTTATGCTGCTTGCTCTCCACTTAATTATTGTTCGCTTACAGTAAAAGCTATATGCCACTCTTACCATGGTTCTCGTTGTGATATTTTTGTTCAATGAATCAACATTAAAACCAAGTTGTAGAGAAAACCAATAGGACTTTCTATTCACCTAACTATTAATGTAGGGATCGAAATATATTTACGATTATTTCATTTATATATTCATTCATATAATGTGTGTTGTAAAGGGTTGATGTTTTGAATTTTTTGTGTTTTAAAAAATCATGATGTTTAGCATTCGAAACTAAGTCTTCGAATAAAAATAAATTCCAATAGATGTGACTAATAGTTTATTAATCCTAAAAATGTTCATAATTGTAATAAGAAATAAATTAAATTAAATACAATTAAATTGTGAATACAATATATACAAATAGCCGTAGCAGAACGCAGAATCTAAATATAAAATAAACTGATGAGTTGGTAGATTAAATAAAACTGGGGAAGGTTTTTCTTATAACTTTTCTTAGAAAAACATCCCGATTCGGTATCTATTAATTCATATGGACTAAATGATTACTGTATTTACAAATACCTGTGGAATTCTATTCTCAATAAGAAGGTACTTCTCGAGGTCAATGGGATATTAAGCCTCTTTTAAACTTGATAATCTATGACTTTCTTCTAATTTTTTACGTAACAATAGAAAACATTTTGTCAATAATGAGGCCAAAAAAGTAAAATATATATATATATATATATATATATATATATATATATATATATATATATATATATATATGTAAGTTTGCTACCATGTGATAACAACACTGCTGCAACCTTAAATGTGTGTGGGACTTTTAATTAAAACATATGTGAGAGACAAAGTGTTAATAACTTAGGTTAGTTTATTGTTATATTGTTTAAAGTGTTTTATGTTATAATTACTAGTTAGAAAGAACGTGTAATTTAATTCATTTGTAATAAAAGAATAAAATCACGTTAAAACAATCTTACAAATTAAATTACAAGATTCCAACTAGTAAGAAATGGATATAATTTATGTTCAAGTTGTTAAGAAAGCTAAGGAAGAATTTGTGATCCAATGCATATCCATTGATAAAAATACTTGGTATTTAGTGCCAGAAGAATTTAAAGAGGTAAGTAACCACATTTCTCTATCAAATAAAACAACAATAAAAAATGCAATGAGGGCAATTAAGAACCAAAAAGGTTATAGAACAGTTGCGGTAAAAATCGATGAAGATATAAAAAAAGAATATTTCGATGAAGTTGATAATGTTTGCTTTCGAGAATTGCCATTAGAAGAATGTGACCCAATATCAATATCCAGAGTTGTTCAAGCTGAACAAATTGAGTTAGAAAAACGGATTAGACAATTAGAAAACCAATTATATTCAAATTTAAAACAAGAGGAAATCAAATTAAATCAAATCGAAAAAAAAATTTATTCTAGAGAAATTTGAAAAAAAAAATCAATCAGATCCTAAAGAATGGTTAGCTAAATTTGAAGACGAGTGTAGCCGCTTCCAGGTGAATTCCGATAGTAGTAAAATTCAGGCTTTGCGCTTTTTTGTCATGGGCCCAGCAAAAGATTAGTTTGAAATAAATCTGAAGAAAATAGGTGTAAATGGTCATTGGAATACTTGGAAGGAGTCATTCTTGAACGTTTTTGTTGATAAAGGCTGGTACATTGTTAGGAAAGCTTTTAACTACAAATATTTGGGTGGATCTCTAATCGATTTCGCGCTTATAAAGGAAAAGTTATGCCTAGAAGTAGAACCTAAGGGTACTGAATTATCACGTATCAACCTCATAGTTTTTGGGTTGCCGAAAAAAGCCCAAGAAGAACTGGATAGAGAAAAAATTAACAAGATGGAAGACTTATATGCGGAACTCCGAAAACTAGAGGACTCGTTTTCTAGAAAGAAAGAGGAAAATTCCTCAAATCCTAGAATGAAATATAGTCCTGACCCGGAAACTTTTAAGAGAGATAAATTTCACTCAAAGAACGAAGGTCAAAAGAAGGCATGTTAAATTTGTGCAGCTATTGGTTTTCCGTATCGATACCATCTTGTAGCGGAGTGCCGTAATCGAAATAAAGTCTCAGAAAAACTAAAATCAAACATGACTGAAGGGTCTTCTCGGATTGACGACCTACAGATATTACAAACAGACTTAGGTGACAAACATTTAAACTGAAGAACCGGGCGAAATTAGATCCGTTGATAAAGCTAAACGTAATCATATGTGACAAAATTAAAACAAAAGCTATCTATGATAGTGCCTCCAACGTTACATTAATTTCTCAACGAATTGCTGATTTGCTAAAGTTGAAGTTAATAGAACAAAAGAATGTATTGAAAACTATCAGCGGATTAAATTTCACTTCAGCCCGGGCTACAATTTCCCTTCGTATTGGACGTATTACTGATCACATTACAACTTACGTTGTCAAGAACGATCATTTTTCTTATGACATCTTATTGGGGATTGATGCCATAAAAAAATTTCAATTGATTCAAGACGAAAACTTAAAAATACTACAACGAACAGACAACAACAATGTGATAGATTTAGATGAAAACCGATCCAATAGTGATCGAGAAGATAATTTACATCGATCTAAATTAGATCAGATGATTAAAAATAAATTCAATGATAGTCAAGTTTTAATTGATAAAGATGATTCTAATGATTATATTGAATTAAATTTTAATGAAAACTTAAAAATAGAAGAATTCGGTGCCAATTTAAATCATATTGAAAACGAAGAGCGAAAACAGCAGATTGCAAATCTAATTGAAAAACATAAACATATGTTTGCAAAGGATAAATTTGATATAGGGAAAGTAAAATCAAAAGAAGCAGAGATAAAATTATTATCTAACGAGTATGTTACTTGTCGACCGTATAAATGCTCAATTCCTGACGATGAAGAAATAAGAAATCAGATTAAGGCATTATTGCAAGCAAAGATTATTGAAGAATCAGATTCTCCATTCGCTTCCCCTGTAACCCTCGCGTTCAAAAAAGAGGAGAACAAAAATCACGCTTGTGTATCGATTTTCGTAAATTAAATAAATTCGTAGTTCCAGAAGTTTTTCCATTTCCTACAATACAAGACGTAATCGACAAAGTTGTTAATTGTGAATACTTTACAGTTTTAGACATCAATTCGGCATTTTGGTGTATTACACTAAAAAAAAAAAGAAGACAGAGAAAAAACTTCTTTTTATCACGACTTATGGAAAGTTCATGTTTAAAGTCCTTCCATTTGGTCTGAAAAATGCTCCGGCCACGTTCCAGAGAATCTTATCAAAAATAATATAAGAAGAAATGGTTTGGATGAATTTTGCATCAATTATATTGATGATATTTTGATATTCTCTCAAACCTGGAAAGATCATCTTCAACATATCGAACAATTTTTGCAGATGACTGATGCTGAAGGATTCAAACTAAAATTAGTCAAGTGTTTGTTTGCAGCTAAATCTGTCAAATATTTAGGCCACACAATTTCAAAGAACAGAGTCTCACCAGCCCAAAGTAATTTAGTTTCAATTCAAAACCTACAAAGACCATCAGATAAGACCGGAGTACGAAGTGTTTTAGGTTCAATCAACTTTTACCTGAGATATATAGAAAATAGTTCTCAAAAGCTGGAACCATTGCATCGATTATTAAAAAAGATGTGAAGTTTGAATGGTCCGATGATTGCGAAAAAGTTTTTAATATGATAAAAGATTATTTATGTACGGCTCCAATATTGTCAATTTACGATTATAAGAAGCCCGTCTTCATTGAAACAGACGCCAGTTTTAAAGGTATAGGCGCTACCCTAAAACAGCCACAAGAAGATGGAATACTGCATCCTGTATCATATTATTCAAGAAAACTATCGGAAAGGGAAAAACGTTTAGATATCATTCATTTGGAATGCAAAGCGATCAAAGACGCAATCAAATTTTGGCAATATTATCTAATAGGACGCCACTTTACTGTATGTAGCGATCATAAGCCATTAGAAAACTTAAAGACTAAGGCCAGATCAGATGAAATACTGGGCGATCTAATTCTTTATTTATCACAATTTAATTTTAACATAATTTATAAAAAAGGCAAAGAAAATATTCTAGCCGACTTATTATCAAGAAATCCGGTTTTAGAATATTTCAATAATGAAGATGCAATCAGGATCGTGAACTTAATCGATCTACCTCAGATATCCAAGCTGAACACCTTTCGGAGTTGAAAATAGAAAAACAGACTGACTATAAGCAAGGAATGATCCTTAAAAGATTAAAGGGCAAACTTAGAATATTTGTATCTCCAAAATTAGGAATGAAAATCATTAAACTGGTTCATGAGCATTATGGTCACATTGGTCCAGCACAGATGATCGCCACAATTCAGCCGCATTATTACTTCAAGGATTTCTACAAAGAAATTCATACTTTCTGTAAAAGTTGCCACATTTGTGTTAGAAATAAAGTCCGTCGCAGTAGAGCAATCGGCCTTCTCTCACAATTAAGTCCTGCCACTGAGCCGTTCCAAATAATGTCATTAGATACAGTTGGAGGGTTTTCAGGGAACCGATCACCAAAGAGATATATGCACATTTTGGTGAATCATTTTACCAGATTCGCATGGATCTCGACTAGTAAGGGTCAAAGCGCTCACGACTTTATAAATCTAATCCATCCAATAGCAAAAAATACAAATATTTCGATCCTATTAGCAGACCAATATACTTCTATAAATTCTACTCATTTTCAAAATTATTTGGATAAAAAAGGAATTCAGATTGTTTTACCTGCATTGATCATCCTGAATCAAATGGGCTTAACGAAAGGTTAAATCAGACGCTGGTGAATCGTTTAAGGTGCAAAATAAACAGCGAGACAAATAAAGCCTGGCCGATTCTCGCAAAGGAATGTGTCAATGAGTATAATGATACAATTCATAGCTCAATACGATTTGCACCATCTTACTTACTCCTAGGGGAAGAAACAAGCTATATCTCCTCTTATCGAAGACAATCCATCTTCCCTTGAAGAAGACCGAAAAATAGCTTTTCAAAATTCTTTAAGAAGCTTTCAAATAAACAAAAATAGAATAGACAAGAATAGAATACAGCACGATTTCGAGATTGGCGATTTAGTGTACATCGAAAACGGAAACAAATTAAATCGCAACAAACTGGACCCCGTACGAGTTGGACCTTTTTCAATCATCCGACAGATTTCACCAACATTTTATGAAGTAGCAAGCGGAAAAAAGAAGAAGACTTCAAATTTCTTTCATTCTAGCAAGCTGCTTCCCTTTTCTCCCTGTGAATCTTCTTCAGGGGTGGAGGTGTAAGTTTGCTACCATGTGATAACAACACTGCTGCAACATATATATATATATATATATATATATATATATATATATATATATATATATATATGGGCGACTTTAAAAAAATTACAACTTAATGAAAAGAAGAATCAGGCCATTATAATAGGCTCTAGCTCCCTCCTCAATTCCTACTCACAAATCCCTCCTTTAACCTTAAATAATCATCCTATTTCTTTCTACTCCTCTGTGAAAAATCTCGGGATCGGTTTTGACCAAACTTTTTCCTGGAAACTTCAGATTGCCCAAATTTCCCGCCGTTTCATTGGCCTTCTCAAATTATTCCACTGAAAGCGTTACATTCTTCCCCAGTCAACCCGTAAGCCTTTAGTCTCTTCCTTGTCTATGGTTTACGGTTATGTAACTATGGTTATCTGGTTTACGGTGGCCTCTGGACGGTTCTGGAGGACAGACTGAAGTGAATCATGAACTGCTTCGTCAGGTTTGTCTTCGGTAGTCCGAGGCGCTCCCATCCCACCTCTATTCCCAACTAAATTGGCTTTATCCCACCTTCCGTAGACAATATTTCCATAGAACATTAGTATACCCTATCCCATAGAACTTCAACATTCCAACGCTCCTTCCTTTTCCTCTCACCAATCCTCTGGAGCTCCTTTTCTCCTCACATCAGACAAGCTAAATCCCTGAAAACATTCAAATACTTCTATTTTCAAGATTTTCTTTTCATCCAAGCTGACAATTGCTAACTCTCTACCTACTTAGTCAAAAATTGTTATTGCATTGCTGGATTCAGACTCAGATTCAGTTCTTGCATAATTAAGATTCCATTTAATACAAATTTCACTTTGTATGAATATAACATTAGGTACTTCTATTGTACATACAAATCTAATCATTGTACTAAAAGAATTTTTTATTTTATTTTTTTCTTATTTCATTTTATCTTTTCTTTTCTGTTTATTTAACTATCATCTATGTACGTAATGTCATTGTTGTATTATTGTTTTTATCTCATTATGTTTCTGACCAGAATTAATTTATTTAATGAATTAACTCTAAAATCCCAAAACTAAAATTAAAAAAAAAAAATCCTTTTTTTTTTATAAAAAAAAATTATTTTGTTAGATTTGGTTTCCCTTCCTAGGTAAAAAGAATTAATGAAATATTTTGCGTAATACGTTAACCTATTTCCTATCAATATTAGGTTAATAACATAAAATTCTGTCATCATGCCTAAAATATTCATGCCGCAATCAGTAAATTATTAGTGTGATTTTAGGTAATAGGTTCGAGGTGAGTAAAACACATATTCCATTTTGTTTAAAAAAAGAAAACAACACATTGGTGTTTCAATAAATAATGATAACATGTGTCTCTTATTTACCTGACAGGATCACCAAAAAACATATCCTATATTTAATATTCAATCAGTTAGTTATGAGTTCCAATGAAACTACCCGACACAATAGTTAATTTTTTTTTTTTATTCTTTTGTGCCGGAATCGGACATTTCATGAGAATGATATCACTTCTGAATATGCAATGTAAAATCAAATCTCTCTGGACAAATTGATTCCATTATAGTTCAGATGTGTTTTTTGTACTCTTGGAAATTTATCCCAAGTATTTTCATGTATTGTTTTCTAATTTCGATTAAAATAAATTTAACAAATTATTGCTATTTTGAAAAGTTAATAAAAAACAATTTACATTCTTTAATTTTTCTTTTCTTTTTTAATCTTCTATTGAGAAAAAATTACAATCTGCCCCATATAGTACAATAGGATGGCTTTATGGATACATTCACTTAATATGTACAATTAGAAATTAATGAAAATAAGATAAGAAAGATAATAAATAATGAAAAATAAATAAAGAAGCTCATAATATATAATACAACAAATAAAGTGAAAAAAAAATAAGGAACCTCAAACTATTAAAAGTTAATTATACGTATCCTAGTCCCCATCCTCTACACGGTGTATACAGCTGACATTCCAACTCATCCTACCACTGTCCTCACCACTTATGCTGCTTTTTTGACACCATTCAAGAATGGTGTCAAAAAAGGAGAATCATCATAAACCCAAAACAATTTCACCAAATAACCTTTACCCTTCGTCGTATACCCACGACTTCCTGTCCTGCAGTATCCTTTAATGATATTCCACTAATCTCTGTTGAACAGATCCACTACCTGAGACTCCACTTGTACAAACGTCTTACTTGGAATCCACATACAAGACTAAAAAGACAAGAAACTGCCCTTCGTCACAGATTACTTCAAAATTTATTAGACAAAGGTTCAAATCTTCCAATTAATTACAAAAGACTGATATACATGACTGTGTATTTCCCACTCCATTCCCGATAATCCTCCGAAGCGTCTGAAAAGAAGATGGTCTAGAGATCTTCCCATACATCCATAATAGTATCCATATCCAATCAAATCAACTAGTTCCCAACATGTTTCTAACTGGATTCCCGATAGCTTTCAGTAGGGTTGTGCGATAGTCGATAGTTACCACCGTCGATAGGCTGATACTATCGGTTGAGAACTATCGATTGCTATTGATAGTTACTCCTTTTTTTTTCCAAAGCTATTCAATAAATAATTTCAACTACTTTAATTAAATTCTATTATCTACTTACTATTTGAAATTTGCAGGACTATAAACTATAAGATTATATCATAAAGATGAAAAAGAAAATACTAATTTATTTGAACATACAATAATAACCAAATCAAATCAATTCCACAGAAAAGATAAATAACGAAATATTTAATTTCAAGAGTCCAGTGTGCTCCTTGAGCCACATATTTCCCAAAAGAAAAGCTTTTTCGGACATTTCTGCTATAGATTGGTTTAATCTTAGAGAAAATCCTTGATTTGTAGGAATTCCGAATTCAATTTCAAAAGAACTCGACAATGGACAGCGACTGATCAGCATAATTCCAAGATTTTCAAAACTCGAGAGTAAACTCGATAGTTGACTCTATCGATAGTGGACATCGATAGACATAACCTATCGATATATCGATTGTAACTATCGACTATAGCCCAACCTTAGTTTTCAGTGGCGTCTGAAAGAAGGCCTAGAGACCTTCCAATATAAAACGTTCATGGAATTTGCTACTAATGGTTCCTTCATTGACGTATCATCGTTATCATTTTCTATAAATTTATGTAATTTATATATTGTATGCTATTATAAAAATCAATAAATAATTTAAAGAAAAAAAAAATTAAACTTATTTTCCGTTGCAATAACAATGGTTAGTGGTTCTAGAGCTAGTGAGTATAGTGAGAGGTATACAATCAAAAATCCTTAATGATTGTTATTATGAAATAATGATAAATACTTATCAATAACGGTTTAAATACCTCATAAGTTTCTTATTTGGACATAATCAAATACCTATGCTACCATAATAATCTCCAAACCAGTCAAATCAACAGATCTCTCAACTTGCTTAACACTCGATTTACGATAACCCTCCCAGGCTATATCATGGAAATAAGATGGCCTAGAGACCTTCCAATGTAAAGCATTTATTAAAGTACTAACAAAATATAAACAGAGTACCAAAAAATAAAATTTCATATTCTGTGTTACGGATTTGTTGAATTATACTAAAGTCAAAAGTTCAAGGTATATTAAATTTAACGATGACTTGTTAAACTAGAAATATTTCTTATCAAAAATGCAGATATGTAATATAGTTCATCGAGTTGTAAATATGAATAAAAAAAAAAAGAAGTTTGAGATTAAACATATTTTTATCTAACGATTAAAAGTTGTCAAGGGTTTTTGAGATATGTTCAGAATTTAAAACTTATATATTTATGGATATATTTTCTTGACTGTTGCTATTAGATGTTGAATAACATTTTTGAGGTTCAGTCAATACAATATCAACTTATTTTGGCGACGTTTTGAGACTATATTGTTCTAATAATCATGCCCTACAGTAAAAAAAAAAAAAAAGTAACAATACAATTACATAAGTTACTGGTTATTTAAAATTAAAGCTAACAACATTATAAATATATTAAAAACATGCGTAAGATTATATAACTAGTTTAGTTTTATATCCCTCCATATTTTGTAGTTATATATCTTCACGTATGCTTTTATGTATGTATATTGTTATTTGCATTAATTTTAAATAAACAGTGTATCTTTTATAATTTTATTGTAACTTGTTCTTTCACAGGCATGATTATAAGAACAATATAGTCTCGTAACGTCACCAAAATAAATTGTTATTTTATTGACTGAACCTCAAACATCTTATTAAACACACACACATATATATATATAAATATATATACACACATAGAGTGGGAGAGAGATAAAATGTGAATGTGAGAACAAGGTATAACTGAGCTTTTGAAATGTACACGATCTGACCCATCTTCCCAAGTCCTTCATGTAGCCACCAACAAGTTTTAATCGAGGTCTTCCGATGAGATCTGGCGAAGTGTCAGGAAAGGAGACCGACCTTTGGAAAGTTAGACAGGGTATCCACGACTCTGAGAGGCGTTCGCTGAATTCCCAGTAGACCCTAGGCGTCAACTTCATTGTCCTGTTTCCGATTATCACAACCTCATATCTGAAAAACTTATCCCAGGGACAATTAGCAGGAATCTCGACAAACTTTTAATTGATAAGTTCCGATTAATAATAATAACGTCCAGAAAATATCATTTATTAAATATCTTCAAGATAACAACTTGCAAACTAATATAACAAACTTATAATATATTTTCCTTCGTGGAATCAGCATGGAATATATTTTCAATTATCATTTTTAAAAAACATTGCAAATTAAACTACAACTGGTAGCGAAAAAGTATTTTGTACAACACCTCCATTATTTTTCTCACTTCTGGTGTGGTTATCGGAAGATTGATGTTTGTTATTCTTTGAGATTCTCCTTTATTTGCCACCAGTATTTTTTCACAGTGATAGGAGGGATAGTTACCTGCGTGGAAAATATTTAGTCCTTTGTGTTGCACAAAGTAGAACATGCGACCGCTCTCGTTTGGATTGTTTCGAGACCCTTTCTCGGCAGTCAGCTGGATTTTACATAATTTAAGTTAGATTCTTTTGGATTATTACATTTGTTTATTTCAGTTAGCGAAGTATAAATTTTTTTTTTAAATGTTTTCATTTTGTGGAAAGCTATAACAATGGGAGATATTCCTCGGATTTTTCTGGAGCTAAATATGAAAGAAAAAAGAACCTGGCAATCAAATCTAAATTTGGATTTAGTCCAACCAAATAAATAAATGCAGCCAGACAACAGTACAATTTCGTTTGTATATGTTTATCTTACAAGGGGACGTTTTGACTTGTAACTCACAGATTTTAATGCCGATTTTTTTGTAGGTAGTAGAGGCATATTAGAGTGCAAAACTATAGTTATAGCCAATGAGCATTGGGAGCCGAGATAAGAAATAAAATAAAAAGCAATACGAAAATCACGTTTTATTTTTTTCTCAGCTCTTAATCAAGAAATACAAATAATTTTTTCACCTAAAATTGTAGTTGTGTATGCTATCTCTTTACTGCTAAATAATCTCCTTACTAATGATATCAGATTTTAGTTTAAACATGGAATCCTGCATTAATTTCAGGACAACGGGTTTCGGTTGTGGTGAAGAGATTGCATACGAAATTACAATTTTAGGTGAAAAAATTATTTCTATTTCTTGATTGAGAGCTGAGAAAAAAATAAAACGTGATTTTAGTATTGGTTTTTATTTGATTTCTTTTCTCAGCTCCTAATGCTCATCGGCAGCTATAACTCTAGTTTTTCACTATTACAGGTCCCTACTACCCACACAAAAATCGCCATTCAAATATGTGAGTTACAAGTCAAAACGTCTCCTTGTTAGATGAAACCAAGATATCACACTGTATCAGTTCTGGTAATTGGGGTCTATAGAGGCGAAACTACGACGCAAACTTTTGTTTTTTACGGTTTTGGTTTGAAAATGAAATCCTGCATTAATTTCCGGACAACCCAATAGTTGCTAAGACTTCAAGGCCCTAATGAAAAATATTCGCCACATCATTATTTCAAACCCAGAGTACTTACGTCTTATCCACTTATTAAATTATTGATGAGAAGAATAATTAATATTGATTTATTGATTTATTGAGCTGCTAAACATTTTTTATTCAAATGATTCAAATGAAGCAACGTACCTAGAAATGTTATTAGCTATTTAATAGCTTATATATTACTTTTAATTGCTCATATAATTAACTAAATATCGTTTTAGTTCTTTATTTCATTTGCGTATTTATTTTGTCTGGAATTTGTTCGAGTATATTTTTTTCAGTATTCCAGTTCAACCGATACTGCTATAGCAAATGGGTCTTGAGTTACACCAGTCTAGTCCAGATAACTCCGCCATTCTGTTTGTAGTAGAGTTACCCGAAGCTAAACGTTAGGTTCCTGTTTCACGCTTGTCATGATACCTTGAGTGATGTGAACTCGAGAGGATGGGTTGAAAATGATCACCAAAAGGAAAAGGACTATTGACTGCTAAATCAGAAAAAAACAAAGCAATAGTGATAGGAGATATATATTCAGAATGTGATACAGTTGTGCATGTTGTATACCAGATTCTTTATTCCCTGTCTAGCAATCATTCACATTGCTGGTATAATATTATATATTATATATTTACTAGAGAAAGATATATTTTATTTATATACACTGCCAACATTATTGGGTTGCTACACACACAGCGTACTAATCTCACTAGTTAAAGACAATATTCTAATTAAAAATATAATAATTATAATTCATTATTAGCTCACAATTCTAATATATTAAATAAGATATAAGATATATATACTTTTTTTTTCAATTTGATTCTCTTTATAATCATGAGGTATAGTTGACTGTGATATATAGGAGATGTAGATAATTAGGGTAGGCAGTCATAGGTACTCAGCAGATCAAAATAAAATGTTTATTTTATTCTAATTCTTAAAACCAACGTTTCGACTTGCATTGCAAGTCTTCATCAGGGCTATGATGAATGATCATCAGGGCTTGATGAAGACTTGCAATGCAAGTAGAAACGTTGGCTTTAAGAATTAGAATAAAATAAACATTTTATTTTGATCTGCTGAGTATCTATGACTGCCTACCCTAATTATCTACATCTCCTGATTCTCTTTATGTTTATTTTAATGGAGTGTATAAAAAAAATGACCGTTTCTTAAACAAATATTTGTATTATTACTTCTTTGATATAAAATACAATTAATACTCAATGTATTGACCATTGTTATCTACCGTCATTACCCATCTGCTAGCCAATTGCTCTATGCCACGCTGATACCATTCCTTGGGATGGCTGTCAAAGAACTGTTGGACAGCATTTTCAACTTCCGCAAAATTGTCAATTTTTTTCCCTTAAAGAAAATAGGCCATGGATCGAAACAAGTAGTAATCCAAAGGTGTGAGGTCTGGACTATATGGTGGATGAGGCAGGAGTTCAAAACCCATAAAGTTTAGTAAACTTTTCTGCTAATTGTTGAGGAGTAAGTGCGTAAGGGACCAGTCTACAGGTCTTTTTCACCTTTCCCATGGAGAGAAGATAGCGACTACCAGTATCTTTCGACACACCACACTCCCTGGCAAGTCCGTGAGTACTTGTGGACGGATTTGACTCAACAGCTTTCTTCAGAACCTCATCAATATCCATTAATGGCCGCTCGGGGCCCTTCTTCTTTTCCAACGTCGTATCTCCACTTCTAAATTAAGTGGAACCAACACCGCGCAGTGCGCTCTTCATATTTAATTTCCAGTAATGTCTTAAATTTACGAGAATTTCGTAGGACACTGTCATGTATCTTCTTTGAAATAAATAACTGAACTGAAGCTTTTTTTAAAGAAGTCCAGTGTTATTAAACAGGCTTAGAGAATGCTTTAAAGGGATTATTAAGTATTGGTAAATAATAAATAGCATTAAGATATTTGCAGACTTTTAAAATCTGGAATTTGATAAATGGTCAGTTTTTTTTTTTTTTTTTACGCCGTATTACATACAAGATAACAAAAAAGCATATTCTAAAAAATTAAAAAAAAAAATCCTTTTTTCTTTTTCTTTTTCATTTTTCAACAAATAATCATGACGAAATGTCACTTTGATTTTTATTGCTACTGCTGCTACGGGTTTTATGTTATTATAATAGTTATGGAACTTGTAACTTATATAATTAAATTTATTGTTGTTATTTTTTTCTATTGTAATTACATTATAATGCATTTATATTACATTATATGTAACATTTTTACTGGCTAACTCAATTGTTATTAGGTTTGTACTTTAAAGCAATAAAATTAAATTAAATAAAACAAATAATAATCCTGGCATTGTAAATGATGCCTCGAAATGACTTGGTTGGCTAAAACTGAGATCCCGACTAGAAATAAATGGCTGGTAAATAAATGAAAAAAAAAATATAATATATAACTATGAAAAAAGTAATAGGCTCTACAATTTAAATTCATAAAATTTATGGACACATTCCACACAAAAAAACTTATAAATTATAAAGTTATATGTCCTATTGATCCTATGATATTTCTTTTCCATTTCAAGAGTATAACTGGATTGGAAAATTGACTTCATTTTATTTCATCCTCGTTGATTTTTCTTCTACTTCAAGGACAGATATTTTCATATTCAATTTTCAACACATATTTGTGAAAGATTTGCATATCGCTTTTCTCTGGTACCCAGTTTTTCGTATGATTTGACCTTTTATTTTATTTTATTTTTTTGTAATCAGTTTTTTTTAAGCTCTGTCGCTTGTTAAAAAAATCTTAAGACAACAACAAAATAATATATTCAGCAAGCAGTACTTTTTTTCTGCCGTCAGTTAATTTTAATTTTGTTATTGATATACATTAATTTATTATAAATAAATATGAAGAGGTTTTGTGACAAATTTTTGAGAAGACTAAGCGACAAAAAACTGCTCCTTGTCACAGATTACTTCAACATTTATTAGACAAACGTTCAAACCTCCCAATTAATTACATAATGCTTATTTACATGACTGTGATTAGACCTATTTGGACGTTCGAAGTTGAGCTTTGGGGCTCTACTAAACCATCCAATTCATCTCGTATCCAATTCTTACAATCCAAAACCCTTCGAAAAATCCTAAATGCCCCTTACTTTGTCACCAATAAACTTATCCATAAATACCTTAATGTTCCATATGTTGCTGAGTTAGCCCAAACTAGATACCTATCCTTTCATAATAAGCTCCATAACCACTCAAATCTATTAGTTTCTCGACTGGCTTCCCACTCCATTCCCGATAATCCTCCGAGGCGTCTTGAAAAGAAGATGGCCTAGAGATCTTCTAGTGTAGAATTTTTATTGAGTGCTACTGATGAGTAGTTCTTTTCATGTTTTTACATGCCATTGTAATCGTTATCAGCTCATTTACTTGATGTAAACATATTTCAATAAATTTATATAAAATTTCATATAAATGATATATATATATATATATATATATATATATATATATATATATATATATATATATATATATAAAGTGGCCAGTACTTTAACCACCATTTCATTGAATACTGCACAGCATAAAAGTCTTTCATCCAAAAATTATATTTTTTCAAAATATACATTTTAATTATTAAAATAGATACTTTAATATGCGTGTTTCTACTATTATTCATCTGCCCCACAGTTGTATAATCTAAGATGAAAATCCTATTATCATCTGTTCCTAATCAAAATTAGCTTTTGATAAATTATTTTTTATTTCTATGAAATTTAGTTTGTTAGAAAACTAGCTACAAATGTTAAACAGCATACTCGATACTGAAGGTCTTGGGTTCGAATCCAACCTGGGCGTGTTAAAATTTATTTCTCGGTGGAGCCACGAAATGGATCTTACCTTCGCACCCTGGTCAGAATGGGTTGGTAACCTGTACGGTAAGCCCAAATAAACAAACAAATGTTGAATAGTTCTTAAAACGGATATTTTGGCTATCACTGCTTTTTACTTCATACTGATTTTTGTCAACTTTAATTATTGTTATTTGTGTCTGTTATTATTATTATTCTTCTTTGAGATTATTTATTTAGTTATTTACTAGAATTATTAGCTAGTGTTATTGTTTTTAGTCATTCATTTATTTATTTTTTATTGTATATGTATATATGTAAATGAATGGATACATCACTATCTCTATTGCGTATTTCCCTTTACTGAGGCACCTGGATTAAAGGGACTCAGCATTGCTTAATAAAGCCAACAAATATTATAATAAATACATTTTATACATTTAATTAAATTTAATATGAAATACATAAATCCACACATATATATCTAAATACTCCGCGTTGTTTTATTTTGGTTACGCCAACATATATAATAAGAGTGTTGATGCCCTACTGCTGTTAGGGAGACCAACTCAATCTTGCGTCCCGCCTAAGGACTTTGTTATACCACAATTTCCTTTGACGAAATGGCTTCCTTCAGGAGGAAGGCTGGAGAGCGCTTTCTAACACCTTAAATGTTTTCCTTTCCCTCTCTGAGAGTTTTCTTTTGAGGGAAAGTTTATCGTCTCACTATGCTCGGCTCTGGACCCGTGTTAGAACAAAGAAGTGCAGACGCTCTCCATATTTTTACAAATCAGGACATTGTCAAAAGGGGTTATAATGACTAAAAGATGGAGCATATTCGGCGTGTTTTTTATATGTGTATTAAAAATATTAGAGTTACATTAAATAATTGGTTTCCTTAATTAAACTTTTTTTTTTCTGTTGATTTTTTTTTTTTTTTTTTTTTTTTTTTTTTTTTGTTGAAACTTATTCTTAATTATTTATCAGTTTGCTAACAATAATAATATTTAAATATGAGATATGTATTTTTGAGATACCTATTTATGGAAATGTTACATTTCATCGAATTTGCAAAAAAAAAAAAAAAAAAAAAAAAAAAAATTACTTCCTAATATTAGCATATAGATGTCAAAACATTAGGTTACAGGAAAAGGTGTAAATATCGGCACCCTCTTTTGTTTTTTATTTAAAGTTACATTCAACCTGAAAAATGCTAGATTTTTGTATTTCATTAACAACCATAAGAAGTTTTTTAAATGCGAGAAGGCAAAAACAATGATTAACATAGATTTTTTCATTTCAAAAACGACGATTTACAATAAGCTTTCAAAATTTCAAGAATTGGGGGGGGGGGTAAATATAGGCACTCTTCAAACAATTGATCCAAAATAGTTTGAAACATAAAGCAATTTGAAAGGGTAGAGAGTTTGTATAATATTTATATAATCACTAGTAAAAATATTTTTATTATTATTATACTCCCAGCATACGTGTGAACATTGTAATCCATACCTATCAAATATTATAAAACATATACTATTAAAATAGTAGGATGTTGTTGAGGATCAGGAAAGATTTTTTCAGGAAAGAACTGACAGTTTATTCCTGAAAGAATATTAAAATGTTTCTTTTTTCTTTTTTTTTTTTTTTTTTTTTTTTTTTTTCTGTTGGCCGAGACTTGGGCAAATAACTATGTTGCCTCTTTTTTTACTAATCCCCAACAACATCCAACTATTTATTTCATCCAGTCAACCTATATATTATACTATTAAATACTATCAAAATATACTTTTAAAATGTCAAACACATGATGACAGTAGACATTTTTTTTTTTTTTTATACCATTGTGTAATTCACACTGATAAATCACTGAAAAATATCTTAGCATACGATAGTGTTGTAAAGATGAATAATGTTTCTGTATTTCTTTTATTTTTTGTAAAAAATAACTTCTGTTTTTTTAAAAATAAAGTATTTCAAAATTGATTATATTAATAAATTTACAAATAATCATGAATAGGTTTTAATTTGTTTTTATTGGTATTGCTGCAACCGATTTTTGTATGATTTTATTGTAATATTATCATGTAAAATAGGTTTTAATTTGTTTTTTTTATTGGTATCGCTGCATTTGCACTTCCCCGATTTTTTTTATACAAAAAACCAAAAACTCATCACAAAAAAAACGAAAAATAATCTTTATTTATCTAATTATTGTACTCAGTGTTCAGTAATTATATCTGAACTTGTAAAATGTATTAACTATTTTAAAAAATATTTTTTTTTTACCTTTTTTTTTTATAAGGATATAGCGTGTCTTCTTTTGGATAGGCTGCACAGGAGGTCAGTAGCTGGTTTTAGGTTTTTCTTGCTTAATGTTTTTTTCTTCACAATGGAACATGTTACTCTCCTTTCCACTCAGTAGTTACCCTGTTTTTATGTGTTTCATCTGCTGGCGTAGCATACTGACGAATGTTGGCAAATCTGAACTAGGCTTGGGTGTTTCGAAGAAATCACCTGGAAGTCTCAAAGGCATTCCATATACCATTTCTGCTGTTGTCGCTGAGGCATCTTCATTCAAGCAGTCCCCTAAGAGAATAGTTGGTAATATTTGTGTCCACTGTGGTTTTCCATGTGCTTTGGTGTCGCTCGGATCAATTGGATATTTCTGAAGTGGTGTCATTTGACAGTACTGTCTTAGAACATATCAGCTTAACCGTAGCTCTTCCCTGATCATCTGCGAAATTTAATAGATATTGCAATGGCGAGGGTGACGCTTTGTCGTTCTTCTGTTTGAATGCATAAGTCAAAGGTTTATGATTGTGTATATTACAAATGACCTTCCCTCCAACAAATATTTAAAATACTTGATTGACATATAGATGGCTGTCAGTTCTCGATCATATGTTGAATATTTTCGCTGTGTTTCAGAAAACTCCATATATGTGTTTTCCCATTGTTGCAAAGCAGCTCCAGCTGCTAAGTCGGATGCATCTACAAATAGTGAGAGTTCACAATCAGGATTTGGGTATGTTAATAGAGTTGAATTACTTAAGGCTTGTTTACTTTGTTCAAAATCTTTAGTTTCTGGTGTCCATGCAATCTTAGTTTTATCATTTTCCTAGCACCCTTAAGAAAATTTGAGATTCGTTTAGATGCCTGCGATAGAAGTTCAAAAGTAAGATCGTATTTTTTTTAGTTAATCCGCAGTCCATAGTGGCTGAGTCGTTGAAAGACTTGTGATAAGTGATGATTATGTTCTTCAGCATCTGCAGAGGCAATAAGTATATCATCCAAATATGCGAAACAAAAATCCAGTCCTCTTAAAACTTCATTAATAAAACGTTGGAATGTACTAGGCGCATTGCGCAGTCCGAATGGCATAACATTAAATTCATACAATCCCAAATGGTGTAATAATGGCTATTTTTTGTTTATTATCTTCATTAACCTGTATTTGATAATACGCTTGGCAAAGATCTAACTTTGAGAAAATTGTTTTATTTAGAAGGATTTGACTTACATCCTCTATCCTCGGAATGGGGTACCTATCGGGTAGTGTTCTGTCATTTAATCTTCTATAATCTCCACATACTCGCCATTGGCCATTTTTTCTTCGTCACTAAGTGTAGAGGGCTTGCCCATTGTGAACTGGAAGGTTGAATAATTCCATTGTTAAGCATGCAGGTCCTACTATTTAGGAGGTATATGGTTTTTGAAGTGTTAAGGGCTTTTTTGATACAATCTCTGTTGCTCGGATTAAACAATTTTCCGACAGTTTCAATATCAAAAGCAGTAGATGTTAAGACTGTAAATTTTAAAAAGACATCCATAGTCGTACTTTACTTACGGGAAATAGATGTTTTTCCGAGTCAGGGAAAAATTTAGTTTTTTGTCAGTTTTATTTATTTTTTTCTTAAATTTAATTTACATTTACATAATATTAAATTTATTTAAAAATTTTAACTTAATATCCGGCTTGCTTAATTGCCATAAAGTTTATACTTTTTATATTTCTTTTACATAAAATTTAACATTTTACCCAATTTAAAAAAAGTTGTTCTTAATATTAGTATACACTAAATGTAAAACTGTGTTTAATGTTTCATGTTATTTTTTATACAATACAATGAATATAAGTTCATCTTAACATTAATATAATCACTAGTAATGTTTGTTTTGTTATTTTGAGACCTGTGATAATCACCTCTCTTCTAGATGGTTGAGGCAGTTTGCCGTCATCAACTTTTAAATTTTTCTTCATCGAATTTGATATTGATAAAAAATGTTGATTTTCACTTGATGAACCGCTAGTAATCACTGATTAGAGTGCTTCTATTTAGTAGTTTCTTTATAGTTTCAAAGATTTTAACTACCTTTAGTAGGATATTTATGAAATTAATTAATAGTGTCAGTTCTAGTAATAGGATGAATTAATCTAGTTTGTAGACCTGTTGCTTTTAGACAATACAATGCTGACATCTAGGGTTTGCCGGGCTGTCGTGAGCAGGGTAGAAGGTGTCAAGATTAATTTCACGGGACCACCAAAAAATAAATATTCACAGACCCACACCTCCTCGGGAACCAGGTGTTGTTTGACACTCAATTGAATTGTAAATTTCTACAAATTTTATTAAAATATTTCTGGGTTTAGGAGGCAGAATGTTAACGATATTAGCTGGCTTCTAAAATAAAAATTTACTAAACGCTTACACATATTTCGTAGCGTTCATTTATTGATAACAATACATTTTTTTATGGAATAGAATAATTGAATAAAAAAATAGTATTTAAGTATTTATTTGTGATAAAAAAAAGATTTTACATCGAAACATCAGGACTTAAAACTGTAGGTATATTAAATAAACTGGTAATAGATATTCATATATATAATATATTTTTTTTTATATAAAAATAAATAAGAACACAAAAAATTTAAGTATTTTTTAGCACTACATTTCCTGTGTTTTATTATTTATAGGTTTCTACTCATTTCGTGACTCAATCCTGTCTGTAATTTAAAATGTAATATTTTCATTTATATAACTTTTATCTAAATTTTACTTGTAACGCGGCTGAGAGAACAGCGTTGGGGTTACTTTGGCCTGGCTTGCCCTCAAACAAATGGGGGAACATGCTCGGTTTAGGGTTTCCCTCGGATGTTTTTATATAGTGTGATTGTTATTATTCCTGTTATTTTTATCTGCTATTGTAAATTTAACTCTAAAGAATTTAAAAAATATACCTCACAACTATAAAATGTAATTAATACACTGAGCCTATTAATACAAAACATAAGTAATGTTGTTAATTATAAACCAGATACTAAAAAAATATGTAACAATTACGAAAAATAATAAACTAAAATAATAATATACTAAGAATTATAAACATTTAGTATAATTATCTAATTAATATGAATTTTATCTTATTATTATCTCAATAAAGTTTTAATAATGTATATTAATTATTGATTTTTTTTTTGCAGGTATGTCGATTACTAGGATAAAATCCGGTGAGTCATATGAACTTGCATGTCTATAATTATTTTTAGATTTTTTAAAAATTAATTTTACTTCAATAGAAATACAACAGAAAACATATTTAATAGGAAATGTTCACGTTATTCGGTGCAATTATTAAACATTTCCCATTACATTTTATACAGAAAATCATGCCCTTTTGTCCGAAAACTTACGAATGCAAATCACTAATGCTTCTTTCTTTGTGACAAATGAAATATTGAGCAGTGATCTTAATATACCATAGTTTGCTGATTTAGCACGAACCAGATTAATTTCCTTTGATGAAAAGCAACATACTCACCTAAATACATTTGATTATCAAGTAGTAATATACAAAATTATCCTCCAAGAATTCTGAAAATAAGATGGGATGTTCTAATGTGCAACATTTATTTGATGGCTACTGAAGGTTGGTGTCTATACAATACTTTTTTTTCTGTCATTTTATACGTGATTCCGCAGATTGATAAGATATATTCTATAATTTTAAATTTGAACAAAAAAACAACAGAAGTATTGATATATCAGTATATACGTTTTCCCAGTTTACTTAAACCTTTTCCAGAATAGTTTAATAATTTTCTAGTTATTTAATTTTTTCTAGTTATATTTACATTTCATCTTCCGCAATCAAATTTAAGCATTTCCAAATTATTTTAAATCTTTTTCCATTTTATTTTATACAATTACATTTATATTTTACCCTTTTCTAAATATTTTAGTCTTTTTCCATTTAGGTTTAACCATTTTCCCATTTTATTTAAACTTTTTGTAAATAAAATTAGGCGTCTAATTTTTTATGGGAAATAGGAGAAAAAGGGATAATAATAATCAAAACGCCATATTCTGACAACCAGCATTTATTAGATAGCGTACAGTGCAATCATATAAAAATAAAATAAATCCTTTATTACTCTTATGAATAACAATAAAACTCTTATTGAATTAAGCCCGTAAATTTTTATGGGAAATCATTGATAATAAGTATAATTAATTATAAATCATAGTTAATTAATATTAAAATCAAATTCAGTAGGGAATGGGTGCAGCGTTAACGTTTGCGAATACTAGTGTTGACCTTTCTTACTCATTTTTTTTTTTTTTAAGCCAAGGCCTGACCAGAACTTTAGCGCTAAGTATAATAATAATAATATATGATTTATTTTATTTTACATTATTGTACTGTTTTTTATCTAATAATAAATGCTGCGTTGTCAGAATACGGCGCATTAATGATTATTAGTTTTTTACACCAATTACCCACAAACATTTAGGGGCCAAATTCAATTTAAAAAAAGTTTGAATAAAATAATTAAATGGTTCAACCTATATGGAAAAGGGTGAAATATAAATGGAATAGTTTCAAACAAAATGGAAAACGATTAAAAATAATTGGAATATGTTTAAATATGAATGCGACAGTTGAAATGAAAATGGCAGAGTCTAAATAAAAATGGAAAACTTAAAAATTAAATATACCTGAAAAAATATTAAATAATGTTGAAATGGATCGAAAATAACTAGAAAATGATAAAACTTTTATCGAAAAGGTTTAAGTAAGCTTGAAAAAAAATATAATATGTACAATTTGAAAATTTATATTGTTTATCACAGTGGAATATTGCTTAAAAATCAAATCTCAATCTCTGAAATACGCACGTGTAGTTTTCTGGCAAATTTGAAAAAAATACTTTAATTAGTTTTAGGATCTAATTAGAATTCCAAGTTTTCCCAGAAGGGAGGTATTTAATTTATCCTGACGTTAGGAAAACTAAACAAGTTATCGCAGAGGACGGGGTACAAACTATAAAGGTTTTAATAGAAGATTGTGCTCACTAATTTTTATTTGGTAAAATAATTCCAGAAATAATAATAAATTGTATAAAAAAATACATCGTATTTTGTATTCCAGCACATCCAGTGATAGATGTTTTTATTTGATTGGTCTAACTCAAATGTACCTTGTCGTTTTAAAAGTCCTGTCGTATTTTTGGTAATTAAAGGGATTCAATGAACTAATAGCTTGATTTACTATAATTATCTCCATTACAACGAATAGTATCTATAATTGTTGCGAATTTTTCATTCAAGTTAGAGTAATTGAGATTTATTTTTTATTTTTTTATTTTTTTATTAATTGTAACAAGCTGCCTCACTCAAAGGCAATGAGTCATATGGATGACCATTTATTCATTTATATAATATGTGCGATGAAAGTAAAAAAATATTTATAATTAAGAAATAAAGTCAAAATAAGATTAAAATAAAGAGCTGTACAAAAAATAAAATAAAATACAATGAAAGGTAACACTAGGTCATTTCAAAAGTCCTATTTTTTTTTTATAATTAAAAAATTCTATGAACCAATAACTATTCAATGAAATAATCTAAACCAAGAACTTTATCCCACCGTGATGCACGATCCCAAATACCGTTTTAAAAAAATTATTGATGTTTTTTTGGTAAAAAACTGATTTGATTCCAATTCTAGGCTTTTATAGTTATCAAAAAGTTTCTGCCAGAGACAATTGTCCAGAGATCTGAGAAGGTGGTCAGTGGTTGAAAGGTTGGGAGCATATGATGGATGGCAATGTTTCATATCCAATTTCCATTAATTTATGCCTAGCCAACTTTTCAGCATGTGGCCTCTTATTCGCCTCTGATAACTTGTGAGGGACCAATTTATCTATTTTTCTCTATTTTTCCTATTTGACGTAATCTCCAGGCTGTTGCTTGCAAAATATTTAACTTCTTACCTATTTCTTCACATGTTCGAAGTGGATCCGAATCAGTTAATTCTCAAATTTCCTGTTTGTGGCAACTTAAGGTCTTTAAGAACGAGCATCATTTTTAAGCTCTTCATCGCCTTAACGAAGTTTCGAAAACCAAAATTGAGCTCAACGCTCAGAGAGTAACCCCTCAACGGACACGGAGCATATTATTCCATGTCAACCTTAAACGTTTAGCTGTGACTGGAATTAAAGGTGATCCCTATTTCAAAGACAGTAAACAATATTGTCTACATTAGAAAAAATCGAAATAAAACTAGAATTATATCAAAAATGGTACTGACCAAAAAACCTTCTAAAAAACAAAAATCTTCTAAAAAAATGGTATGACTTTTGGAACGGCCTGGTATAATTTTATTAAATTAAAAAAACAAAAACAAAAACATGTTTTTGAGGCTCGAATTTATGGAAAACTCAAATTATCAAAATTGTGACTTTGTTTATGTATCAAGGAAAAATATAGTATTATTTTATTATCAATAATTATTATAATCATAGTACTCATAGGTTTGCTAGCTAAATGAAAGAAAAGAAAAAAAGCAACATTGCAAGAACTAGTGAAGATTTAAGGACTAAGGAAGGAATTATTGTTTGGGAAAAACAGCAATAAAAAAAAGGTGACGTGGTCAGCAACGGCGTTAAAATAACGGTATTTTCGCCCAGTTAAGGACAATATATAGAGGCTGAGTGTGCCCAAAGCCGATCCGCATTAGAAACGAAACAAAATAAATCTTCCCATAACTTGAATCGAATCCAACCCCGTGATAGGAATTTAGTGCCTTTCCCACAATGCAACTTCATTCCTGTTTAGTTGCATGAATAAATTGGTATACATATGAAACGTGGCTATTAAAAAAATAATAATAATAAAAAAAAATCCATAATTAAGAATTTTTGTTAATTTTATAAGAGTAATTAAATTTTAATAAGAATTTTATATCCATAAAATTAGAGCCATAATAATGTATTGATTTTCTCAGTTTGAATGTTTATTTATTGGAAAATAACTAGAATAATATGTAGACATTAGTAGTATTTCCATAAAGGTTTTACATTTGGAGGTCTCTTGACTATCTTCTTATCAGATCAGAAATCATGCTACTTGAGAGACTAGTGAATTTGGGCAGTTATGGAATTTACTATCATAGGTATCTGTCTTGGGCTAAATCATCTACGTATGGAACGTGCATCTTTACTTACAAATTTATTTCTGACCAAAAAAATTTTTCGAAGGATTATGGAGTGCAGTCCTTTAAAGAGTAGACATTTAACTATTATATATGTTTTTTTTTACACGAAGGATTTTATAATTAATTAATATTATTATTGTTCGCGCCGATCGGCGCTTTTGTGTTAAGGGGAAATGAGAAAATCGTAATTTAGTTCAAGTGACGCCCTCTACCGACTTCCCTCATTAACCGGCCCTTTACTTAGTTTTCCTATTGCCAACCAGAGGGCAGTTGACTTTATTAACTCTCGCAAAGTTTAATATGCGGGAGTTCTAATCGCAATCTTAATCCCCTCAGGACCATTCTCGGTCACTCTGTTCCTGCACTCTGCCCTGGATGCACCTACTTTTGTCCAAGACTTCATGGTCTTCCTAGTTTACATGCTCAAGGCTCACATAGCCTTCCGAGAATCCTTTATATGTTAAAAGTGTTTTCCTTTCGTGCTACAACCAGTAAAATTTTCCTTTTGACTTTAATGAGTGGTGATAGCAGAGGAGGAGAGTTCAATCAAGTTTTACAGGCCACAAGGAGCGTTCGCCTGTCTGTGAGGACTTCAGGGGCCCCGCGAGAACTAGAAGGCGACCGCAACCAGGTGAGTGCGCTTATCTGTATTTTTTGGTTGAATTATTTTCCCGCTAACATCTCCCCAAAGTTGCAGAACCTCGCTTTGATTAAATTCTATACAGTCCATTTTTACTGCGCCGAGGCGAGTTATTCGCACCGGCAATTTTCATTAACATTTTTGGTCCGATCCGGGCCGTATATATTGTACCGCATTGAAGCGAGCGAGACTTTTTGCAGTTTTGGGGCGATTAATCGGCCGCTCATTTTTCAATTTTATTTATTTTACTGGTTATTATTTTCAAATTTCCAGAAATCACGAACTTTTGACCACTTTCTGTTCAAAGTACGTGATTGCCAGTTTCTGCCGGTTTTTAACTAACCCTATACTCAGCCATTTTGTCTCCATCAATTTGATCAGCTGGTGGCTGACGTCACACTTGCTACGTCATCTCATACCTATCCCCGCCATTTTCTGTCATTCAAATATCACTTACAGTTACGTGATAATTAGTCTAATTAATTTAGCCACTTTCTCTCCTTTCCCTTACTGCTTTGCATATTACAATTTTATTTTATCTGTTTATTTATATATTCCATATTTTACAAAATGCCTTCTGAAGACAAAAACATCATTTTGCAAACACAATTATTGGCAAGGAGGGAAACAGTGTTTGCTGTTATAACTAGCAGTTGGGCCCAAATAAAAGCTTCTTCTGTTGAGGATATTTTTTATGTTCAGGCTCTTTACGAGGATTTACCCTCTCTTCAAGCTAAATTTGAAACGGTAAATGAAAAAATCAGTGACCTAAATTTTATCCTATCAAAACAGAATCAAGTAGATACCCAAGCCCCAGCTATAGCCTTCAATGATATAGCGCGTAAAATAAAGGCTAAATTATTTCAGTTAAAAATAGAACAACCCAGTATAACCTCAACACCGGTTGCCACCCCTATTCATTTGGCTCAAAGTGCTTTCTCCTTAACACCTATCAATCATCAATCATGGAAATCTTCGGAAACTGAAAATATTGAAAAACTCCCAGTTGAACAATCCGTGAGTACAGACCATAAAGACTCAAATGTTTCTGGCATTCCAGAAAACATTGACCCTTCTATTGACATCCATACATGTAGGCATGCACTAACCAGTGATAACGTTCACCAGGACATGCAAATCAATAATCTAGATGCTTCTTTATACTCAAATCGAGTTTCAATAATTAATCACGTAGATAAAACAGGTGGTGCTGATACCACTGTCAGTGATTCATCTGATGAAAGGTCATTTGCTTCTCTTGCAGAAGAGGATAATTACATCTCATCCTCAAATAGCCGCTATTCTTTAGCCAATCAACATTGTTCAAAATTCCTTCTTATTAAAAATAAAAACAATAAGAAACCAGTATGTTCACAAGGTAACCAAGATAGTGTAACAAGTAAAATTCCGGTCTCGAATCCTATTGAAACTACCCTTTTAAAACCACCAGTTGTCAATATCAAAAGGTCTGTACGATCTAAAATTTCGATGTCTGTTAAATTTTCCCCGGTAGGATTTGCTGATGTTTCTTCTCTCACTAATCATGCCCATATTGACTCTAGGAGTCTTACTCCTACTCATCCCACGCAAGCCAAATTTTTCTGTTTAGGGACTCAAGATCCCTCCTCTTTGACCAATTGCCAGGAGCATTGGCCTCCTCCTTATCGTGACACCGACTTATTACCAGATCTTAAGTCTACTCCCATTGCGCTCATCGCAAATGAACCTGACCATACCTTTAAATATTTTTCTGGGTCTCTCCTTAATATCCGTGCCGATAAGCCGGCAAAGCCGCCTTGTTGCCGTACTCCTTTCCTCGGTAGCCTGGAGGTCCTCAGGGTGGGCGGCATACTTGACAACGCCGTTCCTAATCATGATTCACAACGTTATAAGTGGACTTCAAATTCCAAACGCCGTTGTGGAACCACGAAACAGGGCGACGTTGTTGTGAGCAAGGGACTGAACAGCTCCTCACTCTCCCGGCCTTTAGCTCTTATTTCCGAGCATTTTCAGGATTCTCTACTCAAAATTCGTACCGGAAAGCCGGCAAAGTCGCTTTGCAACCTGACGCCTTTCATCGACAGCCTGGGTGTTCTCAGGGTGGGCGGCCGACTTAAGAACGCCAATTTAAAGTACGATTCCCGTCACCCAATTTTGCTTCCTAAGTCCGCATATCTATCTCTGTTAATCTGCAAGCACTTTCACATTTCCTCCCTACACGCTGGGCCCACTACTTGCCAGGCCCTCGTGTGTAGCCGTTACTGGATCATCTCGTTGCGTCAGCTGTTAAGGAAGGTGATCCACCGTTGTACCACATGCCTTCGTTTCCGTGCTCCTACCGTGCAACCCATTATGGCTGACCTGCCTTCGTGCCGCGTTCGGCCCAGCAGACCTTTCTTCAACACCGGGATTGATTTCGCGGGGCCATTTCAGGTTCGCGCGTCGCGGCTTCGTAAATCTGCTCTTACCAAGGGTTACTTATGCGTATTTGTGTGTACCGCCACCAAGGCCGTGCACCTCGAATTTGCCTCTGAGCTTTCCACTGCCGTTTTCCTGGCTACTCTAGATAGATTCGTTGCACGCCGCGGTCTTCCGCATTCCATTCTATCTGACCAGGGTC
>RCWM02000163.1:662500-930000 GCA_003667255.2 Euschistus heros
AGACTCTTCCAGTTTTCTATTCCCATCCTTCTTATATCCTCCTCCAAGTTCTCAATCCAGCTCCAATAATTTCATTTAAAAACAATTTTTCGTAACAAAGCGTTTTCTTGTGCTCATTTAATGCGCCAGGAATCCAAGTTATTAACATTTTTGCCTTCCCAACAGCCTGGACTTTCACTGACATAAGCTCGTAGAACATATAAACAGGTCCTGTCACGACCCTATTTATCTCTAAGGTTCAAATATTTTTTTAATATTTAAAACCACTTTATATAAGTTTCTGGGTTTTTTGAGATGCGTTATGATAAAATGATAATAAGTAGAAATAGAATAATTGTAATAATAAATAAATAAATCAACACTCAATTCCTTTGAAGAAGAACAAATGTCTTTAGAGAAATTAGAAGAGCGATCCTTATGGACACTGTGAGTATTATACAGAAAACTATAATACTATAAGCTTTTGTTTGGTAAAAGCCCCTAAAACAATTTAATCCAACCAAAACAAAAGATTTGTATCCTATATGTATGGGATAGCTTAATAGGAACGATACTTTTCAGTTACCTTATTCAACTAATGGTATTGAAAGGCAAGTTAAGGTAATGTCAAAAATAAAATAATAATTACTAATGAAGTAATAATAATTTCGTTATAAAAATAAATGAAATAGATATAGTCAGAGAGAAGGAAGACAGAGAAAGAGGAAAATAAATGTTCTATGTACATATATACAAAGTTGTATGGTTATGTGAGTGGGTTTATGAAATCCATTCAATAGAATAATCCATCTAATGTAAAATGTTTACTATTTAGATGAGTAATTAAAGGAAAATAGGAAACCTGTTTTTTTTTATGAAATATAAAATAAGTTAAATATTTCAACTCATTACTTTTAAGCAGTTCTATTGAATAGAAAGCAGGAAAAACGATGTTAAAATAACAAAATAAAAATGCAGTAATGAAGCATCCATAAATCCGTAGTTACGAGAAACTCAGAACCGAGAACAAACGATTTGAGACAGCATACGATCTACCCCGGCATATGGTATTGTCACAGGCGAAGGGCCGCTATGGAAGACATGACAAAAGCCGATCCATTGGGGAATGAGACAAAGAAGTGGAAATGGATTGGACGTACATTAAGAACAGTCGGCAGGAACTCGAGGGAGACAAAAATATGAGAAGATCAAGAAGGGATGTGAATGCAGTAAGGGGGATAAAACGAAATGAAAAGGATAAAAGTAATAATCATAGAATGTTCATAGGATGTGAATATATTATAAAAATAAGATTAAATAAAAAAAAAAAAAAAAAAAAAAAAAAAAAAACTATTAAATTTTTCATTCAAAGATTTCAAACCTTTTTTTTAAGTTATTGTTTTCGTAATAAAAAATACACTAATAAGAACACCAATAATACCTCTACATCATTTACTGAACAACAAATACCCTCACAATTTTTTTTTAAGCCTCTCTCTAAATTCTTTCATTTAAAAACTCTTCTTTGAACTATTAGGCATTCAATCCAATGGCCTTAAAAAAAGAAGAAAATATATATTTTATGGGATATAAATGTCCATAGTATAATTTTTTTTTTGTATTTGTTTTATTATAACTTATGTTATTAAATTATTCATATCATTATATCTCATCTATACCGCATATTTACTAGATGTGTTTTTTAATACAGTTGCAAATTTATATATAATAAAAGAATAAAAAAAAATATATTATTCTATCAGATCACATTAATTCTTTTTGTGATAAGATTTATTTTACATATAATTATTGTATAGATACTAGTATCTTATTCAGTGATCGATACTTTCAATTACGACCTACTTTTTTTTCTGTATTTTTCACTTTTTTATTTTCTGGTTTTTATTTTTTTTTTCTCACCATATTTTTAAAGGTAAAGATTTATTTTGTTTTTCTAGGAACCATTTATAATTACCATGTAATTATTAGCAATTTAAATTATAGTTATCTATGATATGTATCATGTCCTTTATTATACATAAGGCAACTATGCCGCCATTATATTGCTCATTATAACTATTCTTAAGGATCAACAACCCCGAAAAAAATTTCATTTCATTTAAAAATCCTTTCATCTACATAATGGAGGCACCAATAACTATCACTGCAATGCAACCACTACATATTTCGTTATAAGTAACGATATTTAAATTGTAAACATAAAATTAGTAACTGTTTAAGCAATCTATAGAGATGAACAATTATGGATTTTTTTTTGTATACATTTATTGAAATTTACAACTGTACAGAATATATACATCAGGTAAATGTATTGACAACGATTATAGTAACATGTTAAAACTTGAAAAGAACTACTCATCAGTAGCACTTTATTAAAACTTCTACACTAGAAGGTCTCTACCTACAGTCAACCGCACTACCTACTGATTATTCCTTAATTAGTAAATTAGTTATTAGTTATTAAATAATAACCTGTAAATGATAGAGGTAAAATGAGCTTAGTTCTTTAAGTAAATAAAAAAAAAAAAAAACGAATAATATACGATCTTACAACTTCGTTTCAGACGCCTCGAAGGATTATCAGGAATGGAGTGGGAAACAAGTTGAGAAACTAACGGATTTGATTGATTTTGGAGCTTACTATGAAAGGATAGGTATCAGGTGTGGGCTAAATCAGCAACATATGGAACATTAAGATCTTTATGGATAAGTTTATTGGTCACAAAGTAAGGAGCACTGAGGATTTTACAAGGGATTTTGGATTGAATACGAGATGAATTGGATGGTTTAGTGGAGCCCCAAAGCTCAACTCCGTACGTCCAAATAGGTCTAATCATAGTCATAATTATGGATAAACTGGCAATCTTTTCTATCGCTCCGGTTATGTTTTCGAATATTATGAACATTATCTTTTAATTTACAAAAAGCATATTAAAGAAGTTTTGAAAATCTTTTTGAGATAACGTGATGTGCTGTATGTTGAGCGTTTACTTAATAATTTCTATTTAATAGAATGGCTGTGTGCTTAAATCTTATATATATAATTCATTTGACATTGACTTTCATTATTAGTGAAAACTTTTTCATAATTTAATTACGAAATTGTGAATATTTCTTTGAAAATAAAAATTTTTAACTGTTGTAAAATTAGTTTTAACTTTTACATCGGGATTGAATTTCATCTTGAAACAATTTTTAATTAATCATGTCTTAACCAGGATTCTCCGATCATCCTTTAAGGTTGAAAAGCCTTTGATCTCGCACATCACTGAAACCACGGGAAGTGGCAGTTTATTTAAATTATGATGTTAAAGATGATGGGTGCTATTTATGAAATTTTTTTATGTTAAATTTCTGACTGTTCGCCATTGCAATCAAACCATTTTACTACCTCAGATATTGCCGTATTGTTTGTTTATACTTATGTGTTCTTTTTGAACTGGTTTAATATGATTTATCTAATACTCTTAAATCCTAGGATTACAATCAATTGAATTTTATATTTAAATATAAGACTAAAACGAAAAGAAATTTCCCGTTATTACAGACTACTTAAACATCTACTAGACAAACGTTCAAATCTCCCACATAATTACAAAAGACTTATTTACATTACTGTGATTAGGCCTATTAGGACATACGAAGATGAGCTTTGGGGCTCCACTAAACCATCCAATTCATCTCGATTTAAATCATAAAAACCCAAAATCCTCAATGCTCCTCACTTTGTCACCAATAAACGTATCCATAAAGATCCTTGTGCGTCATATATTGCTGATTTAGCCCAAACCAGATACCTTTCCTTTAATAGACAGCTCCATACCCACTCAAATCCAATTCCTCATTTTTTTTCCCACACCATTCCCGATAATCCTCCGAGGTGTCTGAAAAGAAGATGGCCTAGAGATCTTCTAGTGTAGAATTTTTGTATTGAAGTGCTACTGATGAGCAGTTCTTTTCAAGTTCGACGTTCTTGTTCATTCATTCATTGTTCATCATTACATTTACTTGATGTATATATTCTGTACAGTTGTAAATTTCAGTAAATTGATATTAAAAAAAAAAAAAAAAATATATATATATATATATATATATATATATATATATATATATATATATATATATATATATATATATATAAGCTACACTGTATATTATATTCGCTATCCTCGAATAAAATACAATAGACTTATTTGCATTACAGTAATTAAAAAAATTTGGACATACGAAGTTGAGCATTGAGGTTCTACTAAACTTCAATACTTCTTGTATATGTATCCGTAAACCAAATCCTCAATGCTCCTTTTTATTTCACAAATAAAATGTCACGTAGTTTGCAAATTTGGCTCAAACAAGACACCTGTCCTTCCATGACAAGCTACATATCCACTCGAATCCAATAGTCTCCCAAATTGCTCCTTACTCGACCACAGATAACCCTCCGAAGCGTCTTAGATGAATATGGCCTAGAGGCTTTCCAATGTATTACATTGAAGTGCTAATAATAGGTCGTTAGCCACAAGTTATTAACATTATTATTCATTTTTTATTATTGTATAAGTTGCTTACAGATGTAAATTTCAATATATTCGACATTTATTTATTATATTTTTGGTTCTACTAGATGAAGACATGGATATGGACAACAAGCTGTGCGATTTCGCTGCTGCCTTTGATTGAGTTGATAGGACAAGTGAACCAGTTGAGTGCAGGTTCTGTGTGGTTATATGTTTCCGAAACTATGGGAAAAAATGGAAATATATATAGATGCTGATAAAATGCTATAACTAGGATTGGTCCTTCTATACCATCATGCGTTCCTCAATTGAAAATCGGTATTTATGGGCGATACTACTTCACACCAGGTAGTATCGCTAACCCCATCGAAATAACTTCAGATTCTGAGCTGAATGATCTCCTTTGGATGGAATATTTTTCAGAGGGGTGGAGGTGGGGGTTAACGGTGTAATGATAATGCGTTAGACATTTTACCCGACCGTGACTTCTTGATTACATTTTTTCATCCCCTTCCCGCCGCGTTCCCAGTCCCCGGAGATTCCGGTTGATCCGATCAGGAAATCATTAGATCTCCAGAGCTAGCTCTGAATTAGCCTACTCAATCCCTAAATCCCCAGCGGGATTTCAGCCCAAAACCCTGACAGATTCCTTACCCCATCATTCCTGATTAAGTGAGCATTGGTCCCGTCGAGGCGTTACCGGATATGATTAGATATTTGGATATAACTAAATAAAAGGCAATGAATATTAGTTAAAATAATGAACGTGAACCAAATTAACTTTTATGGGATTGCTCCAAAGAATAATTTAAATGTTCAAAGAATTATTATACACTCGGCACAAATCAAGATAATAAACTATGTAAATAAAATCATTAGGTAAGTGTCACGAAATAAGAAGATTTTGAGAAAAAAAAAAAAAAAAATATATATATATATATATATATATATATATATATATATATATATATATATATACAACTTCTGGTCGTTTTCGGCTTCATTAAAATTTACTAAATAAACACTCTAAGACAGAAGACTTTTTTGAAATTCAATTATGTTTAATCGCTTTAAAAATGAGTGGAAACATTATTATCATTATTACTCATATTTACTAGATTTATTTTTATTATTATTCGTTTATAAATTTCAGGGAATATATTTTTAAAACCTTTTTATTAGGATTACTATTTATTTTTTATTATTTCCAGTTTTAAGAAATGGCTGGCTTTTGATGTTAATATAACGAAATGCAAGCCCACAAAGCTAAGTCAGATACCAAGTTCTATCAAAAATTTTTGAGAGAAGCCCTAAAGACCAATCATTCTTTTTTTCTTAAATTTTTATACGAAATAACATAAGTTTATTTTTTATAACTGCATTTGATTATATTTCTTGTGTATTTCATATCACTTCTATTACGAGCTTACATTTGATAGACGGTTTTTAAAAGATTTTTTTTATTCATCCATTTTATTAAATTTACAACTGTACATTAAAACATACATCAAGTAAATGAGATAATAATGTACAAAATAACATGACTATTGCTTGTGAAGCAACTACCCAGTGGCAGCACTTCGATAAAAGTTCTATATAAGAAGGTCCCGAGGCCACCTTCTTTTTAGACGTCTAGGCAGGTTGTCAGAAATAGAAAGGGAAGCAAGCTGAAAGACTTGAGGATTTGAATGGTTATGAAGCTTAGTATGAAAGGATAGGTATCTGGTTTGGGCTAAAAAAAAAAAAGAAATTTAAAGTTGTTTATTTATTAAGAAACATCAAAAAAATGATAAATAAACTCGCGATTATATAAAACCAGTGTTCACATCTGTTTCCCAGCCCTAGACTCTACACCAAAACGATGAGAAGCACTTATTACCATTATTTATATTAAATAAAAAATAAAATGTTCTCCATTAGAAAGTTTTCAATAAATGTTCTGCATTAGACAGTCCCTGGGCCACCTTCTTTTCAGAAGCCTCGGAGGGTTATCGGAAATCGAGAGAGAATCAAGTTGGGAGACTATTGGATTCGAGTGGGTATGTAAATTATCATGGAAGTATAAGTATCTTGTTTGGGCTAAATCTGCTACTCATTTGACACTTAGATCAATATGGATAACTTTATTTGTTTATTTGAATACGAGTATTGGAAGGTTTGTTCCAAGTCCATATGTCTAAATGGGTCTAATTACTGTCACGTAAATAAGCCTTTGGTTTCCAAGTAAGTCGTTTGTCCAGATGGAGTCCTAGGTTGCCGATCTGTTCATGGAGATTAGTATTCAAGTATTCGAAAATTCAAAATCTAGGACTCTCACTAAATAGTTTCCCTTTAGTTTTTATTTACTAAATCAGCCAACAGGTAAAATTTATGATGAGTGGATGAAAGAGATATTACCATGATTCGGTAAACCTTTACAAGTTCGAATACAGGCAGAAATCGTATTATTGTAAAATAATTCGGTCAGATCATTTGCGTAGTAAGATTAGTGGTAATAATCTATGGCGTCATTAAAGACCACCCTCACAATGTAGTCTTTGTTCCGATCCCCTCTCCTCTATGCGCGCTATTACCGCTTTCCGTTAATAACATATTAATAACTTCAAGATACGATACCTCATCTATCCACGTTACTTTTATATATGATAGCAATAACGTCTTCAAAAATACTAAAGTTGTCAATAATTTAATTTATTTATTTTAATATTTTTCTTGGGGAAAACCCGGATATAATATGTATCTACATAACCTTTAACATTTGTTAATGTTACTATATAAATATAAGTATCCGTATTTATATAACAATATGAATTAGATTACATATTAAAGCTAGGTGTATTTGAGCACTTTCGAAAAAGTGGTGAGCCTCTAATGTCATTGAAAAAATGTGGATAGAATAATGCATTTTAAAAAGGTTATTTTTGGAAATTTCCTATTTAATAAAATAAATTTATTGAAAAGTGGAATTAGGCCTTAAAGGGATATGCTAACGTTGAAGGTCCAAAATATTTAATTTTTTTTTATTATGATAACATATATCATTTTCTTCAGGGGAAGAATCATCCAGTTTGAAAAGTTTGAATATGAAACCATAAAATGACTTTGCATAATTTTTTTTTTTTTTTTTTTTTTTTTTTTTTATTAAAAATAAAGTACTTCAAAAACACGCTTTACCGACATTAGGGCCTAAAGCAGGTAAGCTGTATGGGTAAAGCGGATATTCGCCATGATGATACCAAAAACAAGAAAAATAATTAAAAATATATATAAATAAGGATATTAAGTAGTAATTAGTAAGAAACTATTAATTAACATGAATTTAACATATGAAGATTGTTTATCATATCAATCATTTTACGATCTTGATATGACGTATTATCGAGCTCGTAATTCCTAGTTTATTCATCGAGCCATTGTTACTCTGAGATTAGGAGTCTATTGGTGACGAAAACGAATCTCGTTGCATTTACGTTATATTTCGATTTCATTGTCGGCATAATATTTACTCAAAATATACTTCCATGTTGGTATAGGAGCATGCATTGACGCTGAATGTTTAAACGATCTTATAAAAACTTTAAGAGCGAAATACCTATAATATGGTCTTGTAAAAAATTTATTTACAACCCAAGTTGAAATATCTGCAATCTACGTCCTATAACTGCTCAAAGCATTTACATTTTTTTATTTTTGAAATAAATTTAATAACTTTGAGAATCATGAGAAGAAATTAAAACCTTTATAAAAATCAGTCCTCCACCAAATTCTCTACTTGAATTTCAATTAAAATTTAATGTTGGTTTTCTATTACAAAATTGATAATTTTACTATATCCGGGACAGCTTAGCCTTTGCGTAACACCTAACACTTTAAATTAGTAACATATATATTACTGAACCATGGATAGATCAAGCGTAATAGAATCCATATTGGGTAAACCAGACAGTTATTGGCAACTATCTTAAAAATTAGAAGAAAAAAAATATTAAAAAAGTTTTAAATCCTTAATCTCAACTGTGCAAAAGTACTTTCAATTCTGTTCTTATTTTAAATGATATCCTTAGGGTATCAATAACTGATTATACATTAATAATTGTCACTATCTTGTAAAATACATTCCACGAATAATGTTTGGTGCAAACTTTCTTGCTTAGCTAGAAGTATAGTAATTAAGGAAAAAATACTGCAAATTTCAACTTGGTTGGACTATTATTACTATAATTTTAGTATAAATATTTAAATCCCGAAATTACATTCCCTACCGACTCAGAACATTATATAAATAAATTCAATTCAACAATTAAATCAGCTATATCAGCTGCCGTTCCCAGCAACATAATAATAATTTTCCAATTCATTTAAAAAAGCTCATAAAATTAAAAAAACAAAATAAGAAAGAAATATCAAAGCTTCAATAACCCAATACATAACATAATAATTAATAGACTAAATTTATTCGTAAAAAAAAAATTAAATGATTGGAAAAATCACAATTGGATCCAGACCCTTAAAGACATAAAACCAGGTGACAAATCTCTGTGGAAATTTCACCGTATTTTTACAAATCGTTCGCAATGTATACCACCCCTTACAACACCGGATGGATTTGCCTACTCTGATGAAAGCAAAGCTACTCTACTTGCGGTATATTTTACTTCCACCTCTCAGATCACTAAAGACTTTGGCTCACCTCACCACAATCGTTCAGTAAACAAAACCGTAAATAAATATCTCCAACAAAAGGTACCATCTAACTTCCCTTCCTTATCACCGAAAGAAATAATCCATATTATAAAACAGCTGAAAACTAAAAAAGCTCCGGGCGAAGACAATATTCCTACAATAGTAATTAAAAATCTTAGTAAAAAATCAATAATGTTCTTGACTCAAATTTTCAATTCCATCTTCCGCCTCCGACATTTCCCTACTTCCAGGAAAACAGCAAAAACTATACCGATACCTAAGCCAAATAAAGATTCTTCAGAAGCCGTTAACTATAGACAAATTAGCCTTCTTAATACTCTTAATGTTCTTAAAATATTTGAAAAAATATTCTTGAAGAGGTTAAACAAGTTTATATCAGACAACAATATCATGATTAATCAACAATTTGGTTTTAGAAACAACCATTCCACAGTGTCACAGCTGGCTAGATTAACAGATTTTATTACAGCAGGTTTTAATGAAAAAAAAAAAACATACAGAGATGATCTTACTAGACATCGAAAAGGCTTTTGACACAATATGGCATAACGGACTAATATACAAGCTTATCACTTACTAAACCTTCCATCTGCTTCGGAAGAAGACCCCCTCTCGATGCAGTCATTTGAAAATATCCTAATACGTAGAGCTTTACATATAGGGGTCAAAGCGATGTGTGCCAAGAGCAGCAGCGGGCGATAGAATCGAGCCCCCCGGGGCACGGCCGGTTGCTTTGTCTATCAAACAGCAAAGACGAAGATCGTAAAGAGCCCATGGAGGGCAGAAGTCCGTTCCAGGTGGGTAACTAGTTGTGCGGCTAACGAATTCTCCTCTTCATTCATCCTTCCGAGGATAATCTTTAGGATAGTAGCCTCACAATAAAAATGGCCGCTTTGTTCCTTCGCTGGTAGTCGCTCCCTGATACATCTACATGATTAGGGCTGCTAATGTTTGCAACCAGGACCCGGAGTTTCCTAGAGCAATCCTCTGTCTGCCCGCCGAATTCCCATGGATTTCTCTTGATTCTGCGCCCGACAATGAATTCAATCCCCAGGACTCGATAAGTTTGCCCTTTAAAACGCACTTCGTTTAGATCATTACTTTAGCTTTGGCTTGTACCCTGATTATACGAAGTGCACACTACGCCTCTCTTCATACTCACTGCCATCTGTGGTACAACCTTCGGCCTCTGCTACGACTTTCCTTTCCATGTTGTTAAGGCCGGTCGTCCACCCACCGGAACCCTAGACGCGCACTCTGGCCATTTCGCGTTGGACGGAATTTTAAGCCCGGCGTCAGAATGTATTAGTGATTTTAGACCCCGACTATATAGTCCAATCGTCACTGCCACCACTTCCCGTTTCACCGATTCCCATCTAACGTCGGGCAACCTCTCTCCCTCCAGCTGCCATTTTTGGACACCGTTCGCACTCCACGTCATTCATTCGAGTTACGTATTACCCCATTGTACAAATTATCAGCCTGCCATAAATTGGCATATCCGTCACTAGACCCCTTGAATTCAGACCTCTGTGCGTCAGACCCTAGTTGTCAGATTGTACCGGTTCCACGCTCAACCATGTGTCGTACATAATGCTTCGTTGTGACAAAGTAACACCCTAAACTCGACTTTTCACCATTCGCACCCTGCAGAACAAGTGGGCGGGAAAGAGGATGTGTGTTGATGTACTACTAACTGGAATCCATTGACTCATAAAATCACCAAGCTTTAGACCCCTCCGCTCCGGTTACGTGTTCGCATTGCGAACCCCAAACCTGTGGTCCAAGCGTTGCGGTAGCCTAATCCGAGAATAAGAGCATCAATATACCCTGCCAACACTAGATGTGACTCGTCCCTTCCATGACCAGAACCGTTACCTTTCCTCTATATTACTTCAGCTAGGCAGGTAAGCCGAGTATCACTGAAAAAGCTAAACTAGCCCCCCCACTTTACGCCTAGCCCATCGCGGACACAAATCCAGCGTTCCCTTAATCGTTAAACTAGGGCTCTAAGCATTACCATCCACGTGGTCAAGAATTTGCCGATTGTTGTACCACTTTATAGCAGCCGACAGCGCCATCCCTCTCTCACACTGCCTCAGAAGCTATAACTCCTTGACGTTGACGACCATAACCCCGTTGAACCCAGACAGTTCCTATGAGCCTCGGCTGCCGTTCCTGAATGAAAATTCACTGTCGCTAAGCGCGAGAACACGACGCTCGCAACTCAGTCTCGCCCACTACTCTTCGGACGACCCACTGCCCCTTGAGCCTGACAGACCGGCCATGGTAATTCTATTCACCCAATAGGTAGCTAAGCATTCTGCTATTACTTTCGAACCTCAACCATTTGGTTAAGGCTGTCCACAGACCGGCACTCCCGCATCTCGCCACAGACCTTGCTTGGTGCTTTCTGCTTTGCTTTTACTATGATCCTCGACACTTCGACCCGTATTACAATTAATGCCAGGCGTTGGGTCGGCCAATACTTTCTTCTTTGGACATTCTCTTCATTACGACTCGTCGCCCACTGCCCCTGCAGCTACCAAATGCCACAACCACCTGAGTTTAGCACACGTTTTCCCATCCTACACCATTCATATTATCCATTCATTCCTTTCTAATAGATCCTTTCAAATCACAATTAACAATACCTTAACACCTAAACATTCCCTATCAGCTGGTCTTCTCCAAGGATCCTACCTTTCCCCTACTCTCTTTAACCTATACATATCCGACCTACCTTCTGTTCCTTCAATTGACAGATCGTTTTACGCAGATACTGCCGTTCGCACAGGATAGATACAATAGAAAAAATATTAAAATCACTATACTCCCAATTCAATAAATATTACAAAAAATGGAAAATACAAATAAACGAACACAAAACTACAGCAATAATATTTACAAAAAGAAGGCCTAAAATAGTAGATCATATCATCCTCAATAAAATTCAAATCCCCTGGGCACAAACTGTTACCTACCTAGGTCTTGAATTAGAGAAACGTTTAACTTTCACATCTCATATTAATAATAAATGCTGCAAAGCCAAAAAACTTATCCGTAAAATGTCACCATATTTCCGAAGAAAATCCCTACTATCAACTCGCAACAAAATTATTTTATATAAATAAGTCATTCGACCATTACTGACATACGCCTCTCCGGTATGGAACTACACATGTGACTCCAATTACAAAAAAATAGAAAGAATTCAAAACTAATGATTGAGAATCATTAACGACTACCCAAGATGCACAAGAATAACTGACATGCTGCTCGATCTAGATTTTCAAACAATTAAACAATTTATTTCCACCCAGACTCAGAACTTCTTCAACTCAACAATAAACTCAAGGAACCCCATAATACAAGCAATAGGCAAATATAACAAGCAAACCGTAAGAAGATACGTACGCAAACAAACTAGACACATATTGCTAGAATAAAATTTATTTAATAAGACATTCTTAGAATTTATTAGTTTTAGTTAAATTTTAATTTAGCAAATCAAATTATTGTATGAGATAATTTATTCTTAAATAGCAACTAATTTTAACGCCCAAAACTTTTGCCTATTTTTATATATTTTCCATTTATTTGTTTTATTGCTTTGTTTTATTTAATTATTATTTTTTTTTTTTTAGTTTTCCTACAGTTTAAAAAATATATTCTAAGTTTAATTTATACTGAACGAATTTGTAGTGTGAATTGTTTTATTAGCAAAACATGTATTTATACAAATATGTTACAAAATTGTGAATTGTTAAATTCCATAAAATATAGCTCTTTTTATTATTATTATTATTAGTATGGATATTTCCAAATATTTCCTTAAGGAATCAATAACTGTCTGGTTTACCCTATTCATATTATTAAAACTATATCATTAATTATAAATTACTTAAAACTAATTGTTAATAGACAATACACTATATGCGAATGCTTTGGATAGAGTTGGTTAACAGTATAGATCGGACATCAATAGAGGGAGCGATTGTGTCACCAGAGACAAGACCTACATTGAGTAAAATTTAACAACTCCCAGCTATGTCGAAAAATATAGCAGATTTTTTCAATAATGAGTAATTTTATATTTAGCAGAGTATTTAAATAAGCATGAAATGGATACTAAAGTTCTTGAAAGCGCAAAACATCAAGTGTATTCATAAATACAACCATATTGCTGGTATGATGTCTTTTGATCAATAATGGCTGACTTCAGAGACTCGGGACAGGTATTAGTTAGAAATGTTATCAATAGTTATTAGTTTGTATGTACCTTAAGCACATTAGTAATAGTCGTGTAACTAAACCAATATCGACAGAATTACTGCTAGGCGTAGCACTTAATCAGATCTGGAACTCGACTTGAGACAGATATGAAACTGAGATGGATTCTTGGAATACGTAATATACATCCATGGAATGATTAACCATGATCGATAAACTCTCGATCTAATATATCATGAGGGGATCTAATTATGTCGATCAAACGGCTAGCTTCCATTAGCTGTACGCAAAATTTGTTTAACTAAACCAGATAGAATTTTATTTATGAATATTGTATAGAATCGGACCATACGGATAGATTCCCTGAAAGATAGACGATATTTCAATAGATTGTTAATTATTTCAAAAATTATTATTGACCAAAATCGCTTATAGTCACATCCAGCACATTTAGTTCTGAGGACCTCAATGTATCTCAGAGAAGAGTATCAATGTATGCATAACCTTCGACAAACTCAACATACCCGATCCTTACAATCCAAAAGCCTTCGAAAAATCCTCAATGCTTATTACTTCGTCTAAATAGACCTATCCATAAAGATCTTAATGTTCCATATGTTGTTGAAATAGTCCAAACCAGATATCTATTCCTTCATTGTGAGCTAAACTCCCCGTCAAAAGTTTCAACACCCATAAGTCACGAGATTTTCCTGGTTTTTACCTTAATACATACTTGGTTTCAGACATTAAGGATTAGACACGTCAATGTTTTTTCACTGTTAATAACTAACGATGGAATTTTAGGTTATTTTTTTCAAATGTCTTTCAGGCCGTGTTTATCATTCGTTTCGTTATTAAAAAGTATGCCAAGACTAGTGGAAGCAGTCATTCAAGCCAGAGGGAGCAAAATGTCTTAATAACGATAAATTAAAAGGTTAACATTGTAAAAAATGAAAATTTTAAAAAGTATGTTTTTTAACTTTTTTGTTTATTGGAAGAAATATTGTAATTTATTAAAAATTGTTTATGTCTAGTTTAGGAATGTTCATTATAGACTTCAGAACCTTTCTATATTAAGAAAAAAAAAAGGTTTTTATATAATTCAAATTTTTCAAAGTGTTACTATACTTTTGACGAGGAATTAACATATATCCACTATATTACATACCCATATCGTCCCACGAATTGGTTCCCATTAAGCGTCTGAAAAGAAGATGGCCTCGAGATCTTCTGCTATAAAACTTTTATTTAAAGTGTCACCAATAGATGGTCACTTAACAAGTTATTGCCATGTTATTGTATTCATTTTCTTACATATTTACTAGATGTGTATGTTCTATACAGTTATAAATAAAAATATGAAATTACCCAGTCCCTTAGAAGAAAATTGAATGGAAATTGCCTCCTAATCTTTATCTTTTAACATAGACAAACTTCTTTATAAATTACTGATCAAAATTATTTAAATAATTATAAATTTAATTAATTAAATTAGAACCATTAATATAATAATTATTAGATTTTATATTGAAATTAATATAAAACCAAACCAAATCGCCTTTTTATTAGCAGATACGTGCCTTTAAATAAACCTTCAATTTTGTGAAACCTACAATATATGATATTTGACGATTCCGGCATATCTCTAATATTGATATATGGATATTAGATGATTTAATATCGATTCCTATGAATCGATTAATGCTAAATTTAAGGTTGAAATACCGTGAGATTATAATGAATGGAAATGTATGATAATTTTGATGTTCTTCCGATGTACGGTAGTTCCGTGATACCTATTTCCACAGATTTCAATTCCACTTTTTATTCATAAACAAATACGACATTATTTGTAATTTGGCCAAATAGCTTTTTCTACTAGAACAATACTTTTTAAACTAGAATTTGAAAACACTCTCGTCAAAGGTTGTTACTGCAAACTAAACGTCAGATTATTGAAGATGTGCTTTCTGTTAAAGATTGAACATTAGAACTAAAAATTAAAACTAGCAAAGGTAAAGCAGTAACTCTAGCTAGACGAGGTATAAAAAATATAGGTGATGGAGGTTTCTGGTCCCGTTGCAAGGAGGTTTATATATATATTGTAGTATATAGTAAAAATTATTGTATGTTTCTAGAACCGACGATGAATGTTTAACATTCAAAACTAGTCTTTGAATATAAAGTTGTAATAGAATGGACAAATAATTCATCAACCCTAATTAAATTTGATGCAGCAATTCGATGCTAAGATAATATTTTATTTTTAAGATAATAAATCACAGATGTTGATACTCACCTAAGAGCGTAAAGCGGAAGTGCTTGAAGTCATCGGTTCTTAGAGTAAACTAGTAAAATAGACAAAAATAGGGGTGGTGAGGAAAGGTGAGTAGACAATCCTTTATATTTTTTTCTATGACTAGTCCGTTTTTCTGTTTCAACCAGAGACAGATTTGAAATGGGACTGTTAGAAATATTTATCTGTTGATTGAAAGAATAATTTCGTATTGTTTTTTGCTATTTTATCATTACTAGTGATTACTAAATATTAAATTTCAGACTATTTTCTGTTTCTTGGGTTGAGAACTTCGACGATGTTTCATTGGATATAGTCAAAGGAACACAAAGACAATGTCATTGTGCATTGTGCAGATCCTGTCTAATGGCTGGCATTCCGCCGGATGCTACAGCGGTCAACAATCTCGGACTGTAATCAATCCTAAGTTCCTCGTCAAGATCGATTGAAGCCGTGTCCAGTTTTTTCAATATGTTGCTGAATTATACAGAACCAGATACTTTTCCAGTTATTGTGAACTAAATAACGATCAGATCCGCTGGTCACTCAACATGATTCGCACTCGATTCCCGATAATTCTCCGAAGCTTCTGAAAAGAAAGTGGCCTATGGAATTTCTAATGTAGAACAGCTACCAATGGTTAGTTGCTTTACACCGATTGACTTGTTATTATGAGCGTTATCCTCTCATTTATTTGATGTGTTTTATTTTAGTTTGTATACTGTTGTAAATTTCAGTATAAAGTTATGCGGCTATTACAGAGATGAATACCCATTTGTAAATCATTATAGAAAAAAGTTAGAGCTTTCAATGAAGTTTGTCCTAAAATACGATTTTCGCATTTAATCACAGGTGTCACAGGTATAATGATGATAATTTTTAGTCTGTCATTAAAATCGGATATAAGGCTATACAGAACCTTTTGTATTTACTTATATTTAGTCCGGAAAAAAATGAAATAATTAAGAACTTACAAACATTTAGAAACAGGAATATACTTTTAAAAAATACAGTCTCTGATAATAGTACACAAGCGGCGAAAATGCACAATATATCGTAGCAGAATTTATATTTCATTTATGAGTCTGAATGACACCTTAATTGAAAACTCTCATTCATCATTATATATTCCATTTGAATAATTTCGTAGGGATATAGTTCCAAAAATAATTTGGGGTGCGGTGCGAGCCAGCGAAATAAGTGATGGAACCGAAGCGGTCCTATAAATTAAACATTTTGTTGGCGGACCAATCGGAATCGTCTATTTAATAATGGAAACAGCCAACCTTGGAGGGAACAGATGTCAGCTACATCGGGTCACAGTCTGCTCCTACCGCACCCAACCATCAGCTCTCAATCCCAACCCAAATAACTAAATTGTTTTATATCATATGATTTTTTCTTAATGAAAACATATAAATAATATTGTAACATAATTAAAACGATAGGGTAGGTTCTGGTTAAGAATGATCTATTGATTTTATTGACAAAACATCACAATCTGCCTCACTGACTAGCATTATGTAATAGAGATGACAATGATTACATCCATATATTTTTTACAAAAAATAAATAATCCCTGAACATACAAATCATAAAACTAATTAAAAGTAATATATATGGTAAAACGAATTCATTTTTTTTTATTTAGATATTTATTGAAATTTATAACTGTACATACAATATAAAAATATAAGACATCAAGTAAATATGATGATAAAGATAAAAATGACACGTCACTTGTTCTTAAAGCAACTACCCATTGGTAGCACTACTACAGGTTCTATATAATGAGGTACTATATTAGAAGGTCTCGAGGCCATCTTCTTTTCAGACGCCTCGGAGGGTTATCTGGAATGTATTGAGGAGCAAGTTGTGATACTAATCGATTTTAATTGTTGTGGAGTTTGCTATGAATGGATTGATATCTGGATTGAGCTATGTCAAAAACGTAAGGTATATTAAGATCTTTGTAGATAAGTTTGTTTGTAATGAAGCATTTAGGATTTTTCTAAGGATTTTGGATTGTAGGGATTGGATACGAGATGAATTGTATGGTTTAGTGGAGCCCCAAAGCTCAACTCCGTATGTCCAAATTGGTCTAATTACTGTTATGTATATGAGTCTTTTGTAGTTGATTAAAAGGTTTGAACGTTTGTTAAGTAAATGTTGAAGTAGTCGAAAACGACGGGCAGTTTCTTGTCGTTTTAGTCTTGTATGGGGATTCCAAGTAAGACGTTTGTTCAGATAGAGTCCTAGTTGGCGGATATGTTCAACCGGGATTGGTCGAACATTATTAAACGATACTGTAGGACAGGAAGTTAAAGGTTTACAACGATGGGTAAAGGTTATTTTATAGGATTTATTTTGATTCTCCACTTTTTACACCGCTCCTGAAGGTTTATGATATAGGTTTGGAGTGTCTAGGAGGCTATGAAGGGATCATTCTTTACTGATAACACTGTGTCATTAGCATGCGTGGTGACGATGGTGCTAGGATGCGTCGGGATGTCAGCTTTACACACCGTGTAGAGGTATGGACCTAGGATACTTCCTTGAGGAACACCTGCAGATTAAGTAAAGAGAGAGGAATAGAAAAAATTATGACTAACTTAAAAAGTTTTATCACTGAGATAGGAGCGGAGAATAAGGAAATATGTAGAAGGGAGGAATTTACTCAGTATGTAAAGCAGTTCTGGTTGAAATTAAAACAAAATTAAAAAAAATAATAATAATCTCAGTGTACCTACCGTATATATAAGCATCTCGAAGAACGCAAGACCCCATATATCCCAATGCTTCTCTTTTAGTTGCGTTGTTAGAATCACATTCTAGTGTAATTGGTCAATATAAATATGAGTACAAAAAATATATAGTCAAAAACATTGCTGATTATATCCTTTGCATAAAATATAATTTTAAGCTAGTTCAAAATCTTTAGACTTATATGGTGTACAATGTTAAAAAAAAAAAAATTTATAGATATTAAGAATAGAAGAAGAAAGATATTGTACTTAATGAGATGTAAATGATGTAAAGAGTTTTTCTATATTAGCAGATCTCAAGGCCATTCATTGTCCACTTATGGAGGGACAAACCAGGCCCAAAAAGATTGTCTGTATTTGAAACATGTTTAATAATAACCCTCAAGCTATGTAGGTACAGAGCGATTGAAATAAGGCCATGAAACCAAGCTTATTCTGAGCCTTATTTTTCTAAAGCTGAAATTTGGCATTAATTATTGGTGTTATCGGCTCAGAGCCTTAGGATTCCTTAAGCAATTGACATTATGATATTCGGAGATTAATAAAATTCGTATACCTAAATAGAAATGAAACAAGGTTATCTAGAAATATTATCACTATACACTTTATTGATATTTACAATTGTACACAATATATACAGTAAGTAAATGTGAGGTGGAAATATTACAATGGCATGTCATTAACTTGTGATGAACTACCTATCAGTAGCACTCCAATAACTGATATACGTTAGAGAGTCCCTAAGCCATCTTCTTTTCAGACGTCCCAGAGGGTGATCGGTAATCGAATTATAAGCTAGGAGACTAGTCGATTCCAGTCGATATGTAACTTGTCATCGTTTCTTGTTTGGGCTATATCAACAACGTATGGAATATTAAGATATTTAAAGATAAGTTTGTTTGTGTCACTAAGGATTTTATTAAATAATTATTTTTTTTAATTTAATTGTTTTATATATTTTTTCCATTTATTTATATCCTCCGTAGTTTTACGCTATTTGATTATTTATTTTACTATTTCTCATTTTGATTACTTTATTGTTTTATTGATACAGGTTGTAATTATTCATTTAATGCAGTTTTAAAGAAAAGAAATAATTTAAAGAAGAGAGGTTCATTACATCGTACATTTTATATACTAATATTGATAAAATTATTATAAACTTCATATTAATGTTTATTATTTTATATTATTTATGATATTATACAGATTTTATTAATTTAATTTAAATTCGACACTTTTTAAACCAATGACGAATTCCGTATTCACTGTTAGTCTTTGGATTCCATTGCCACCATTATAAACTATAAATACAATATTTATAAAATACGTATTAATGAGTTTTTTTTTTGTTTTATATTAATTTGTTAAAATTTACAACTACAAAATATATACATCAAGTAAATGTGTTCATAACGATTACAATTACATGTCAAAACTTGAAAAGAACTACTCATCGGTAGCACTTCAATAATAATTCTTCACTTAAAGGTCTCTAAGCTATCTTCTTTTCAGACGCCTCGGAGAATTATCGGAAATGGAGTAGAAAGCAAGTTGAGAAAATAGTGGATTAGAGTGGTTACAGAGTTTACTATGGAAGGATAAGTATCTGATTTGTGCTAAATCAGGAACAAATCGAACATTAAGGTCTTCATGGATTTTTGATTGTAAGGACTGGATACGAGATGAATTGGATTGTTTTGCAGAGCCCTAAAGCTCAACTCCGTACGTCCAAATAGTTCTAATCACAGTCATGTATCCTATATTAAAGAGTAATTATATTTTCCATGATTCCCACATACCAGACTTCAAAGACAAGGAACTGCTCGTCTTTACAGACTACTTCAACATTTACTAGACAATCATTCAAAACCCTTAATAAATTACAAAAGACTCATATACATGACTGTAATTAGACCCATTTGGGCATACGGAGTTGAAACCAACCCATATGAGACGTTCAAATCGTTATGGATAAATTTATTTTGACATGATAAGGAGAGAATTTTAAGAATGATTTCGTATTGTAAGGATTGGATACGAGAAGAATTGTAAGGTTCAGTAGAGCCCCAAAGCTGGATTACTTATTAATTATAAAACGAACTAATTCTACCCTTACGCATAAAAAAATCCTTACTGAACTAAATCTAGAAAAAAATTTAATTGCTATACTAAACAAGAAAAATTTTCCAAAATGAAAGAAAAATTAATTGCTACCTGTTTACCATGGTATATGCATTGTCTTGTGATTTCTGTGGGACACCCCCGTACCCCGGTTAATCTCAATTTAGATCAAGTGTCAAAGCAAGGATACATGGTACATGTTTTTCAAATAGGTATATATATATATATATATATATATATATATATATATATATATATATATATATATATATATATTTATATAATGTTTAGTAAAGTTCTTGAGGTTCAGTCAAAAAATAAAAAACAACTATTTTGGCGACGTTTCGAGACTATATTGTTCTCATAATCATACCCTACAGTGAAAAAACAGGTTACAATAAAATTATATAAGTTATTTCAAAACATAGAGTTAGCTACAGTACAAGTATATAACAACATGTGTTAGAATAATAACAATATACATAATTACAGAATATAGAGGAGTATGAAGCTACTTACAATGTTACTAGTGGATATGAATAGACTAACAATTCTAGTACATAACTAACATAGGGGAATGATGAACAGACAGTTACAAAGGTTGTGGGAAAAACCCTATTTCGTAAAAATTAAGTTAAAAGGACTGAGTGGTATTCCCAAAGATGCAGGTACAAAAATATTTCAGTGTAATATACTAATATAAATGTAATATACCACTTACGATTTTCTCATTCTGCATAGACGTATTATATTATATTCTCCTGATTGATGTCTTTGTATGAATCCTCGCCAACAATAGCAAGATGGCGACATTTATAGATAAGACCTGACGGCAACAATATAGAACTTTATTGCTGCCACTGTCCGAAAAATCACTTTGGGCCGGCTAACGGAAAAGAGCCTTAACAGGAATTGATACAACCTTGAGCTAGAGGAAACGGCAGGATGACGATAGGATTTAATAAAATTTTTTGCTTCCCTCTACTCCCCCTTATCTAATATTTCCAGGCTGTTTATTTTTAACTTCAATCCCGAATCCCCTCCCCCCAATACCGATTAAATTTTTCAATTTTTATCTATCCAGTTCTGTATACAGACTGATTGATGTCGCTTCAGCACGTGAACAATTGTATTCCAATATAAATCGTATCCATTGTTTTCCACGGAATATTCAATAAGTTAAATTCTAGCTTATGAATATTTGTATATGCATAGTTTTATTAATTACAATTATTATGGTTTTTACTTAAATAGTTAGGTAAATGATTTGTTTGCATAATTAGACAAATGATTAAATATTATGTTATGTTTACTAATGTAAATATATATTACATAATTACCTTCCTTAAGCTCATTTAAAACTCCTTTTCCAATATCTCCTCTCATCCCAGTCAGACGCCAGTCAATATGAACAATAATTATCATTAAATATGGCCAAATTGAATAAATCTGATATCGGTGAATTGGTTGATAAATTTTCTTTTATATAATAATAATCCTTTATTTGTTCCATAATCATTTGTTTCATAAAAAATCAAATTTTTTTTTCACTTTGATTGTTTTTCCTATACAAAGAAATATTCACTTCACGTTATATCTATTAACTTGACAATTCATATGTGTATGGTTGTGTGTATGGATATATAAATATATATCGTGGTATCTATAATATATAATATATTTTTCATTTAATGTGCATATAGATATAGTTTATTTTCTGGATATATCTTTTCTTATTTTCTTATGGTTATTTTTTTATTTTATTTCATTTCTCCTTCTTATGTTACTATAATTACTGAAGTTCTTTATACAATTATTTACAATTAACTGTATTTGCATGTCTCATGTTCTTTATATATAAATACCTTTGTATGAAAAACCGCAAGCCAGACCATTGTACTACCTTGTGATGCAATTTTGTTATTCTTAGGGGACAATACGTCCCAGAGTAAAGATTATTTTTTTATTTCAGTTTATTATATACGTACCTTATTGAAAAAACATGCACCATGTTTCCTTGTTTTGATCCTTGATCTAAGCTGAGATAATTCGAAGTTTTGTCCCACAGAAGTCATAAGACAATGCCTGTACCATTATAAACACAGATCACAGTAAAACACAATTTTTTTTTTTGATTTTGGAAAATTTTTCATGTTTCTATTTTTTTCTGGATTTAGTTTAGTAAGGTCATACAAGGGATCCATCAACCAAACTCCACTTATGGTGGTACAAACAAGGTTCCAAGAGATCCCAGCGTTTCTGTCCCAGTCACTGGTGTTAAAACCCATTCACTCAGAGAAGCTGGCCAATGCCTGAACTCTATGTTAAATTTGATAATAGATCCCGAGGAAGTTTGGGTATGTGGACCTAACTTTCGAAAACTCGATCCCCAGACCCCGGAGAGAGAGAGAGAGAGGGAGAGAGAGAGAGAGAGAGAGAGAGAGAGAGAGAGAGAGAGAGAGAGAGAGAGAGAGAGAGAGAGAGAGAGAGAGAGAGAGAGAGAGAGAGAGAGAGATGTTTGTTGAGAATAAAGATTTTGATGAAGTTTTGAAAATTTGACAGGTATGGTTTCTAGGACAAAGGTCATTAAAAACTTCAAGCATTCTAGTTATTTACTGTGAAGGTAGTTTTTCGGGCGATTTTAGGCGATTTTCGCAATTTACATTTGAGTTTTTTCTCTGAATTTTCATCGAAAAATCCCAGACGTTTGAAATAATCCCGAGTTTTATTTGCCTAAAATATCTTATTCTGGATAAGTTGTTTTCCATTAGTTGCATGGTTAATTTAAAGCATTACCTCAAACAATGGAACAATGTGGTTTTTTTTTTTTTAATATGAGGTTAAAAAAAAAATATATATTTCAATGCAGAATTTTTCCTATAAGATTTGATTTTAACATTAATTTATCTATGGATTTTGTTGAAAAGAAGTATAAAGTATAATTTAAGATCCAAATAAAAGACAAATTTAGTTATTAGAGAATTGGTCCAATGTCCAACAAATTCGTTGATTCGTTCCACTGTGCGCCGCCACGTGAAATGCATTTCTCATATATTCTGTTTTGCAGGCCGGTAACTGGAAAACACCCTGCATCCTCTTGTTTCTTATTTCAATGAAATCTTTGCGCAGTTCTTCAGGGACCTCTGAGTCCAACAATCTCCTGGCCACACACATAAGATTGAGCCTCCGATAGAGAGAGAGAGAAAGAGAGAGAGGGGGAGGAGGGAGGGAGGGAGAGAGGAGAGAGAGAGAGAGAGAGAGAGAGAGAGAGAGAGAGAGAGAGAGAGAGAGAGAGAGAGAGAGAGAGAGAGAGAGAGAGAGAGAGAGAGAGAGAGAGAGAGAGAGAGAGAGAGAGAGAGAGAGAGAGAGAGAGAGAGAGAGAGAGAGAGAGAGAGAGAGAGAAGAGAGAGAGAGAGAGAGAGAGAGAGAGAGAGAGAGAGAGAGAGAGAGAGAGAGAGAGAGAGAGAGAGAGAGAGAGAGAGAGAGAGAGAGAGAGAGAGAGAGAGAGAGAGAGAGAGAGAGAGAGAGAGAGAGAGAGAGAGAGAGAGAGAGAGAGAGAGAGAGAGAGAGAGAGAGAGAGAGAGAGAGAGAGAGAGAGAGAGAGAGAGAGAGAGAGAGAGAGAGAGAGAGAGAGAGATGTTTGATGAGAATAAAGATTTTGATGAAGTTTTGAAAATTTGACAGGTATGGTTTCTAGGACAAAGGTCATTATGTAAGGTTTTGTATGAGAAACTTTAAACTAAATGAAAAATTTTTAAATGGTTAAAATAAAAAAGAAAATTTAAATTAAAATATTAAGATAACAATGAAATTACAGTCGACTTGAATGAAAAAATGCCCAACATAATATTCTCTCTGAAAAAATACTTACTTATTAAAATTAAAAATAAAATTATTATTTTGTTTTATATTAGTTGCTAAAAAGATAAAAATCATTAAGTTCTAAGTTTCCCCATTGAAGCGAAATTAGTTCTATTAAAGGAACTCTTATTTAATAGTGGAAGGGGAAGTCGGCACCATTGTCAAATAACAAAGTTTTCTTCCGATAAGGTGAAAAGTGAGAAACCTATATCCTTATTAGGTTTATCTCAGAAGTTTTTCTAAAGAGTTTAAAAAACTGGATAAAACAATGAAAAAGACACATATTTATAAAATCCAGTAATATCTTTTATTTAATCTAACTTGCAGAGCTAGATGTTTGAAAATGAAGTTTTAAAGCGACTTTTAAGTAAGTTCATAGGTACTTTAGTTCCTACTTCCCTGATTAGTAACTAATGTACTTTTTGAAGTTTGCTTTTTATTAATATAAGGACCTAGCTATTATTTTACGATTAAATATTTTTCATAAATTAATCTAAAAACAAGTTTTTTATATTTGAATATAGGTTATTAAATTAAAATTATATAATTACATTTTCTATTTTTTTAATGGAATATTTTAATTTAAAAAAAGAAATGTAGCTAGAATATGAAAATTAATTTGCGTTGGTTTCCGAGTTTTGAGTTCGTTAATCTTTTCTAGTTACGATTTTCTAGGAAATTCCAACTATTCATCTATAAATTTATTTATTATTTAGCTTCTTTTTTAACAATTATCTTAATTAGGCTTGTATTTTTAATTTTTTTCCAGAGTACAATGGTGCATATGAATGTTAATTTGTGTGTTGAATGAGGACTCGAATCAGAATTTTATATTTTAAAAATGTAGAAAACAAAACTTTTTCTTCTTTTCAAATAATATTTAATAAAATGCTAGCAAAATTCTTAAGATCTCTTATTTTTATACTTGCTATAAGTGAACTGCCTAATTTAAGCTGTATTTTTTTATTTATTTATTTTTTTTTTTGTAATAAGTATAATATATTTGGATAAATCGATTTCTTATTAGTATTTTTTTTTTCTTAACTGAACGATATTTTCTGAACTTACGTTCGAGCAAGCTGACATCCCGACAAATCCTAGCACTATCCTCACCACGTATGCTGATGACACTTGTGTGTTATCAGTAAACAATGATCCCTTTATTGCCTCCCAGACACTCCAATCCCATATCACAAACCTTCAAGAATGGTGTCGAAAATGGAGAATCAAAATAAATCCAAATAAATCCCATCAAATAACCTTTACCCTTCGTCGTAAGCCTACGACTTCCTGTCCTACGGTATCCTTTAATGATGTCCCACTAATCCCCGTTGAACAGATCCGCTACCTAGGACTCCACTTGGACAAACGTCTTACTTGGAATCCACATACAAGACTGAAACGACAAGAAACTGCCCGTCGTTTTCGACTACTTCAACATTTACTTGACAAACGTTCAAACCTTTTAATCAACTACAAAAGACTCATATACATAACAGTAATTAGACCAATTTGGACATACGGAGTTGAGCTTTGGGGCTCCACTAAACCATCCAATTCATCTCGTATCCAATCCCTACAATCCAAAATCCTTAGAAAAATCCTAAATGCTTCGTCACAAACAAACTTAATATACCTTTCGTTTCTGACTTAACTCAAGCCAGATATCTATCCTTTCATAGCAAACTCCACAACCATTCAAATCCATTAGTGTCACAACTTGCTTCTCAATCCATTCCAGATAACCCTCCGAGGCGCCTAAAAAGAAGATGGCCTCGAGACCTTCTAATATAGTACCTCATTATATAGAACCTGTAGAAGTGTTACCAATGGGTAGTTGCATTAAAAACAAGTGACGAGTCATTTTTAACATTATCATCAAATTTACTTGATGTATTGTATGTTCATATTGTAAATACAGTTGTAAATTTCAATAAATAAATTAAAAAAAAAAAAAAAAGTTCGAGCAAATATTTTGTATCCTTAACAGGGTTTCACTCCAAAGAATAAAATATTACATCAACGTTTTCCTTAATATATATGGTTATATAATGTATTATAAACCAATGTTAATATAGAACATGTAGAAAAAACAAAAGATGAAATAATATGGGCACATACAAAGAATGAGTCCCAAGTAGATTAACAAGAAAATTTGTACAACATTTTTAAAAGATTAAAAGGCTAACCTATTGGTTTTTTAGGTGAGTATCACCATGTTCGATTTCTCGTCTTACATTTTAATAATCAATATATTTAATCTGAATATTAAATTGCTGAGGTTTCAAATTTATGGATGTTTCTACATCTGACGATGAACGTTTAACAATCGAAATTAGTACTCAAATAATTACACATAGAAGAGGTAGATAATTCTCAATTCTACAACTTAACGCCATTAAAAAAAAGCTTGAAAAGCTTGCTATTTTCCTTTTTCACGCATTCAAATATGCGTTAATGTGTGATATAGCTAAAGGTTCAGGTGATACATCAGGTAATGGAAATATCGATAAAATGCTACAAGATGGATGCTTATTTGGATTGAGTACCGAAGCCACTGAGGGGGAATGCGTTGAGGTCATAAGCTATGAGGGGTTTCTGGCATAATTGATGGTTTTCCAATCACACAACGCTGTTCAATCACAAAGCGTCGGCTGTTCAAAATTCCATCTAATCAGCTATTGCATGTGTTAAGATATATAGTTATTCAAAATATGTATATACATGTTTCTAAATTGTATTAAAAAATATATAATATTCTCGAAAATACAAGAACCGTTATGATTAGTGTATGTCATACCTCTGGCGAAATTAAACAAGACTCCATATTTATGAAAAACGCCATCTAAAACAATATTTTGCCTAAAATATGGATGTTTGAAAAAAAAAAAAAAAAAAAAAAAAAAAACGAAAAGAGTTAAAACATTGATTTTAATCCAGGTTAGTTTGAATTTTTTTTTTAGTTTGAATAGTTTGAACACTCAAAATCGAGAGTCTTCAGTGTTCTTTAATCTATATTCAATGATATTTTACTAATCCCTGTTAAACAGACCCGCTATCTAGGATTCCACTTGGACAAACTTGGAATTCACATACAAGACTAAAACGACAGAAACCGCATAGAAAATGCTCACATTTTAGACTTCTTCAACATTTACTAGACAAAGTTCAAACCTTCCGATTAACTACAAAACACTCATTTACATGACTGTTATCAGACCTATTTGGACATAAGGAGTCGAGCTTTGGCGCTCAACTAAACCTTCTAATTCATCCCGTATCCAACCTTTACTATCCAAAATCCTTTGAAAATTCCTCAATGCTCCTTCCTTTGTCACCAATAAACTTATCCATTAAGACCTTAATGTTCCATATGTTGCTGATTTAACCCAAACCAGATACCTATCCTTTCATAGTGACCTCCATAACCACTCCAATTCATTAGTCTCCCGACTTGCTTCCCACTCCATTCCCGATAATCCTCCGAGGCGTCTCAAAAGAAGATGCCCTAGAGACCTCCTAGTGTAGATTTATTATATAAGTGCTACTAGTGAGTAGTTCTTCACAAGTTATTTACATGACATTTTGGTAATTTCTTAAATATATTAGTAAACAGGTTATAGTTCTTAAAGAATTTGATAATTATTTTATATTATTTTTATCATCACCAAGAATAGTTCGGAGCTTTCTATCTGATCATGCTTGTTAAAAATAACTATAGTACGATGTCGTCTAAATGTGTCGAATCTTTAGTTGTAAATAATGTCCTTTGTAGGACACCATGTTCCTAAGTAAGTCGTAGGAACATGGAGTTTCTGACAAAAAAGCAAGAAAAACTGTAAAATTATTGAATGTAACGACACAACGATAGCTCTTACAATGGGGTTAGGTTATGATTAAATTATAATCAAGGGGAAAATTAACCTATCGTTACTGGTTACAAGTTAACAATCGATAGTTTTACACTGACCTCGAATTACCTATTCAATAGGAACAAATCGGACCTCAAAACAATTTTGTAGTATGTATTTTATCTTGAAAAGTAAACATCCCTACTAATACGAAGTTTTTGAAGAATGACCCCCTACAACCAAAGAAGAGATAAATCCCCCTACGCTAGGTAGAAATCCCTACTTCTGGCAATACTGTTATGAAGCGATTTTAGTATTTAACTACTTTGTGACAACAGTCAACATATACCATTATATCATGTAAGCAAGTTATCACGTATATTGTAATTGCGCAATTATTTCTTGTATTAAATGCCGACCTACAGCATTATTTCTATTATGATTTAGAAGATATGATTATTGTACGTTTAAATTTTCGACTGTGACATGTTATATGGTTAGGAAATTAGTAGTATTATAAGAAATTTAAATAGCAAAAGATTGTCTCCCGATTAGAAAAGATCCATATTCATCATCTGGGTAACAAACCCTGGAATAATGGTAATTAACTAGGAAAAATGTATTTTATAGCATCGTACTAAATAAACTATACTTTCTATTAATATTCATTATTTTTATTACCTTAAATATATAATTCAATGATTTAATTAAGAACAGACACTATCAAGGTCTGGACTATTTAGTGCATATTTTTAATTTTTTTATATACAACTTTCATTCTCCTACCTCGAGACATTTCTATATCTTATAAAAATATCTCTGATCAATTTACTCTTCTTTTGATAGTAATCCGGGCAAGACGTTGCGCCAGCGGTTTTTATCTTGGAGAGGATTGCCTCTCCATTTCCTCTTCTTACGTTCCTACAAAAAAATTGCAATGGTCTTTCTGCTGTTAAAAAAAGTTCTGGATATTAATCGATCTTGTAGATATTTTTTTTAACTTAGTTTTCAATAATTTTCATTATTTTGAGGATTTAATCTAATAAGAAGATAGAATCCTAAAAGTTGAAAATTAGGAAGATTCTAATAGAAACCGATAAATGAAATAATTTTATATTATATCTGAAAAGCCTAATCTATTCTTTTATAATTAACTACCCGTAAATCAACTTGTCAACTATTAATTTCTTTCCCGTATATTCCCCCATTTCGATTTTTGAAGTGTGGTGTACGGAGGTCTCTCTGAATCTCAGGAAGCAAGATTGAAGAAGATTATGAACTGTCGCCTGAGATTCGTTCTTGGGATATCACCACTATGCAAAATTAAAATGGTTATTTCCCTCCTTCCGAAGACAATACTTCCTTAGTTCGTTTACAAATCACTTTCCTCTCAGTCATCCCTATATCCTCAAAGCATTAACATTAAAGTCATCAGTGAGTTCCCGCAAAACCAGATCCCGTTCCTTGGACCTCTACCTAACACCCTTCAAAACATCCTTCAAACACTCCTTTATTTCCAGAGCATCCAATTTCTGGAAATCCCTCCCTTCCAACATTCTACATTCCTCTACTCGTAATAGCTATTACGATAATATATCAATCTATTGAAATTTACAAGTGTGCAAATATATACATCATGTAAATAAAGTGATAACGATTACAATAACTTGTCAAAACTTGAAAAGAACTACTCATCAGTAGCACTCAATAAAAATTTTACACTGGAAGATGTAGGTCATCTTCTTTTCAGACGCCTCTGAGTATTATTGGGAATGGAGTGTGAAGCAAGTTGGGAGACTAGAGGATTCGAGTGGTTATGGAGTTTACAATGAAAGGATAGGTATCTGGTTTGGGCTAAATCAGCAACATATGGTGCATTGAAAAATTTATGGATAAGTTTATTGGTCACAAAGTAAGGAGCATTTTGGATTGTAAGGATTGGATACGAGATGAATTGGATGGATTAGTAAAGCCCCAAAGCTCAACTCGTATAAGTCTAAATAGGTCTACCATATTCACAGTCATGTAAATAAGTCTTTTGTAAAGAATTAGAAGCTTAGATCGTTTGTCTAGTAAATGTTGAAGTAGTCTGTAACGACGAGCAGTTTCTTGTCGTTTTAGTCTTGTATTCACAATGTAATATTGATTATATTTAGTATTATTTTTTTTTTACTGTTGCACTAATTTTGTATTATCGTTTTTGTCATAATTTATATTAATATATCTGATAATATACATTTATATCTCCTGATAATATATATATTTTTTGCTTAATCAACTGTATTTTTCATTTGATTTTTTCCCCTTATTTTTTTGTTTTCTTACCTTATTTTAAATTATTAACCTTAAGATATAATTTGTTTTTTCCTGTAATATTATTTCTTATACCGTTATTTAATTTTAATATTTTTCTTGATTGTATTATGTCCTTGATGTACGGCAGCTAGACAGCCACTATATTGTTTTTAGTAATTATTCTTAAGAGGCAATGGCCACAGAATAATATTTAGTTTCATTTCATAAATAACCAATCCCTTATGACCTTTTAAATTCAATTATCTTACAGAACATTTAGGATTTTGAAATCAGACAGAAGGTGGGAATAAACATTTTCCCTGACCGTGGAACTACTTGTGGAAACGCAAGAGAAAACAAGGAACACAAGTTGAAGAGAGGGAGTTGGAGACGAGACATATATGGTATAAGAGTAGGGAGACCTAATGTAGCATCTGGTTCTCCTTATAGAGGCAACTCATGGCTTCTCGGGGCATCTTTCCTACATTTGTCGAGAGCGCTAGTCCTCGGCAGGAATTTTTTCTTACAAATAGTTTCACTGCTAAGAATAAAATAATTATCTCATACAACTAACTATACCTGAAGTATCCCTAAATAATAATAAGGCATAAATATTTTGTAGACTGTAATGTGATTTAGGAATAACTTATTATTGATGAAATAGAATAGAACAGATTAATAATTTTATTCTGGTATCAAGTCCCTTAAGAATAAAAAAATTGTACAAAAATAAATTAGAAAATTGTTTACATCTGGTCAGAGACATAATGGATAAATAAAACGTATACATAGATACTAATTAAATAACAGGAAAATAAGAAAAAATTCTAAAAATATTAAATAGATTATTTTGATACAATGCTTATTATATACAATATAAAAAGGATTGCTAGGTTATTATTGATGATATAACCTTGAAAGATAATATAACAATTAATATTATTGTATTTTAGGACTGTGAAATATATGCATTTGCATATTTTGCTAGCCAAATAAAACATCTATTATCATCAAAATGTATATGTTTTGAGGTATTTGGAATCAATTTGAGTTGTTTTTATTTTGCATATTTTACTATAAATACATATCTTGAACAGCAATTACAAATTTCTCTACATATCTTGCTTTTTTTTTTTAACATATTTTGAACTGTAACTCCATAATTATTTACATATCCGACATATCAAAATTTGAATTTTTTGATGTTTCTGAGCAGACAAAACAACTTTCTATCGCGTTTGTTTCTCTTGATATTGTTTAATCCAATAAATTTATCCTTCTCACTCTGCTTAAATACTTGGAATATCACATCACTTACCATATTTTCCTTCTTCCTGTCATCATTAAATTCCCCAGTCGTTTATTATAATGATTATTCGTGAATTGTTCACTTGTGTACTCCTAAAATGCTGGAAATCACTTTTCATAAAGCTGTATCAACTACTGAACAATTTTTATAAACACAGTACATAAAAACAGCTAAATTCGGATAAAACAAATGTAACAACTTTTGTTATACAAACTTCCACTGAATCAGCAAATTATACTTTCTTATACTCATTTATGTCGTACAAGTTCCAGCTGACATACCATTCCGTAAATTAAGCCACTTTAAGTTTATAACGATTTTTATTTTTTAATATTTAAAATAGTCTTCTTCCTATTGTTTCACTTCTCAACACAACAATAATAATAATTCGTGTTATTAACAATTGTAGTGTTAACAATAGTTTTTAATTGTTTTGTATAACATAACTTTACTTAACAAAAATACATAAATACATGTATTAAAATAACTCTATATTGTTATACATAGTTTCCATTTCGTGAAATAAACCATGCAACGAATTAATCAAACAAAAGTAACATTGAAAAATAAAAATTCAATTGTAAAAATTACATTTATTAAAAGATTAATAACAAAATGTAAAGATGAAGTAAGTAGCGGTAAAATGAAATTATTGAATTTAGATTTAGAGTTGTTTACTATTATACCTTCTTTCATTTGTTATAATATTTATTCCACTTCACATTTTGAAGTGTTGGAATAGTACTAAACACACCTCCAATGCCCGAGTATTTCATCAAAGGGAAGTGGATACGATAAACAGGGAACATTTGAAATTTAACTAATAATTAACTTATTAATTAAATTACATTTGGTCTAATTAAATTCAAAGAGGAAGATTCATATTGCGCTAGAGAGATGAAATGGTTTATTTGGTATGAGTATTTTAGTAAAATCTGGTTTGTTATTATATATGTCATAAAAGCGTCCCACTTTTCTAAAGTTGGCAGTCCGTTTTGTTTTTCGACGTATAACAGCTACCACTTCCCGAACTTGTAATGTTAACACATACTGTGTGAAATGAAATTATTTATGCAAATAGGCATAAACATTGGAAGCATAATATCAATAGATATTGACTTTTAGAGATTTATTGAAAGACTGAGACTGGGATTTTTTTTTTTTTTTTTTTTTTTTTTTTTTTTTTAAACTACTCGTATTTATTGATATTTACAACTGTACATCAATATACATCAACTAAATTTGAAGAAATGATTTAATGACATGTAAATCACTTGTGAAGAACTACTCACTATTAGCACTTTAAAAAATGTTCTAAACTAGAAGGTCTCTTGGCCATCTTTATTTCAGAGACCTCGGTGGGTTATCAGGTATCGAATGAGAAGCAAGTTAGGAGACTAATGGATTCGTGTGAGAGTGCAGTTTACTATGAAAGGATTGGTATCTGATTTGGGCTAAATCAGCAACATATGGAACAGTGAGATCGTTATGGATAAGTTAATAGTTCAATAAATAATTCCAATAGAAGTGGCAATTAATTCATCAATCCTAAGTGTGTTGATCCTTCTATAATATCATGCATACCTCAAGTGACGATGGACTTTATTACATCTGAATTTATTTATTTATTTATTACATCTAGAATTTATTACATCTGAATTTATAAAATTATTTTGCATGTCAAATAAATGTTCTACTTATACACAATGTTGTGAATAGTAATGATTCGACGGGTTAAGAAAGCTTAGACCAGGTGAAGCCACACTTTGATTCATCTTTCTCTGTGATACACTGCAGAAAGCTTTAACTTAATAAGCTGAATTATGTTTAAATAGTTGTTAATTTTGATTTAAAATTTTTTTTTTTATATTATATTATATTGAAAAAGTAATTTTACTTCTGAATAATCCTCAATTCTCGGAAAATTTCATTTAGCACCGCCTTCATTTCAAGCTTCGTGGGGGTAATGAACCAATTCATTTCCTCTCCAAAGAACAAAACTAATTTTAATTTCAATTATATTCCATCTCATTGAGTTCCTTTTGAAATTATTTCTCGTTCCAGTCGGATTCAAGCCATACAGCCTATATGTATACTGTTCATTCGGTCTGTGAACCCCATTGATGTTTCCCATAGTTTGAGGTTTTATTTTTAATTGAATCCAAATTTTTTTTAAATGAACACCAATGGTTTTGTATTTTAATATAAATTTTTGAAAAGAAAAATTTCAAGGGTTAAATATTAAGGGCCATTACTCCTCAGGTACTAATGTTTTTAGTCTTTAAACTAATATCTTTTATGACCTTTAAAACAAAATAAGTATACACATTAAAAAAAAAAAAAAATTATCGTGGTGTAAAAAAAAAGAAATAAATCACTTTTTGCAGATTCCCAGTTAAGTAGACTAAAAATATATTAATAAATCAGTAAGTAATCTTACTTAAAAAATGTCCAGTCACCAAAACCTTAAGTAAAAACGTCGCCAAAAAATGGTCATATGCCACATTTTCCTGCATTAAAATATATATTATTTTAAGTCCCAAACCAATTTTGCTGAATTTAGTATCATTTATCATGAAAAAATATTTTTTTCAAATAAAAATTGGGCATTCTCATTACCAAATAATCAGAGTATTTTTTTTTTTCTAAAAAAAATGGGGTCTACAGTTTTAGAAAAATGCGAAGTGTGCATATTTGTTTGAACTCTTGGAGTACGTAATATGACTATGTCTATGGATTCTCATCAATGTTAAAACTATTACGATTTCTTAGTGCTTGAAGTGTTTTTAGTTTAACTTAAAATTTCCCTTTGTATAGTTAATTTTTTTTTTTTCACTTTCACTGAGGAGAATAAAAGTGGTAATACTGTGACATGAAATCATTGAAAACAGTAAAATATTAAGGAGAAAAAAACCCGTAAACACATATTCGCATTTTCCTGTTTACAAATTTATATCATTAGGATTGATGAATTAAATGCCACTTCTATTAAGATTTATATCGTTTGAAGTTTTCATGAAAACAATTTCGTTGAAATAAAGATTACAAAATTAAGTGTTTCTATAAAACAAATCGTAAAAATTATGAAACTGTAATGTGGTAAAATAAAACTATTATTATCATCTTCGTTTTAGGAAAATAAACAAGATTTCTAATATTTAAGTATTTTCTTCATTGTCTCACCGAAAAAAATGTCTGGTATTCGTAATTGTTTAGACACCGTATAAATAATAAGGTTCTGTTTAGGTACTCTCGTTACCATTAAAACTGCAGTACAGCCGCATAACCTAAAATAATAGTTTATATAACAAATTACTCAATATAGTATACAATGTTTACACAAATAACCGACATGCTAGTCGAATAAGGATTTCAAACAATTAAACAATTTATTTATTCACACACCGACCCGGAACTTTTTCAACTCAACAATTTAGAAAATCCCATAATTCAAACAATAGGCAGTTAAAACAAACAAATCTTAAGAAGATACATACACAAACGTACAAACCACTTACTACTAGAATAATATTTAGCTAATAAGACATCCAAAAAGATTACTGGTTCAGTTTGAAAATTAATTTATTGAAACAAAAATAATATAGTTAATTATTCCGAAACGTTAATTAATTTTACGGTACAAAAAGTTAATAAATTATGTATTTTAGTTTAGTAAATTTTATTATTTCTTTATTTTATCAAAGTTTTATTTTTATTATTGTTATTTTATTGTTTTGTAGGTTTTATGATTTTTCCTTCTGTTATAAATTTCATTCCAATTTATATCCATTATAGCTATACTCACTGTGTAGTGTAAATTTTTTTATTATCAAAACATGTATTAATATATAATATGATATAATTGTAAACTGTTAAATTTTATTTAAATAAAACTTTTATTATATTACATATATATACAATTTTAAAAATTTTATTGTATAAATTGTTGGAAAAAGTAGGAAGTTATTACCACTGTTCACTTTTGTATACCTGATAGCATGTTTTGAGTTGTTTTTTTTTACGTTTTTATGGTTTTAACTGCACCAAAATCCGGCATTTACTTCAAATATATCTGTGGCGTTTGTGTGTAGACGGTCAAGTAAATTATGTGTGATAAGTTGTTTTGTGAATTTTCGGTTATTTTCATCACCAGAAAGTTTCTTTTTTTCTCTTAATTTTTTTTATCTGACGGACTTAATTATGAGGTTATTACAGAAATGAATACTAATTTGTAAATAATTTACGACTCTTACCGACCATTCACATGTGCCACAGATTTATCAGATATATCAATTATTTAAACTAAACTATATTTTTTTTATAAAACTCACCTTCAATTAACTCCCTTTTTCTTTTTTCCCTCATCTTGCCAAGACTTTACCGTCGGTTTTTGTTTTCGCCGGCTCTGAGCTGGAGAGGATTTCCCCTCAATTTTCCCTTCTTCATGAAGCCACATAAAAAAAAAATCCTGAGTGTTTGGCATCCGCCTCTGTTTCCACTCAGTCGGTTTTAGGTTAAGTTCATCTTATTTTTATTATCGTCTTGTTTTTATTAACTTAGAGGAGGATTCTCTTGAATTGTCAACATACACGATTAATGTTTAGCGAAATTTGTGTTGAAAATATATTCTCAGGAAACATATTTTTATTTAATTTTCTAAGCTAAAAGTTTCATTTTTTTTAAGGGATTTACGTCCCCATATACTTTAACCAGGTAATATGAAACTTATAAGAATTAAAAAAATAAATCATTAAATAAAAGCAAGCAGTATAAAAAAAAAAAATAATAATAAGCAATTTTAAACTTACGAAGTTTTTAATTAATAAGTTTTATATCCCACCCCTTGCGTTCATCACGTCTTATAATCCAAAGTTAGGCCTAATATAATTTTAAATGAATTCTAGAGGAATACGGCTCATTAATAACATCAATGAATATTATTAATTAATATTAATATTATTATTATTTGTAATTATAATAATAATGATATTATTATTATTAATATTATTTAAATGTGACTCATTAATAACGAAAAATTCCAGTACAGCACGTATTAGTTCTTGTATGGATTTGGTGTTGGCATGTAATATGAACCTCATCAGTAAGAATTACATTACTTACTTAATTTATCATTTTTTTTTTTTTTTTTTTTTTTTTTTTTTTTTTTTTTCAATTCTGCTTGATTTTATTTCATATGCCCTGGTTAATGAATATGGGAACGTACACTACAAAAGAAAAATGAAACATTTAGCCGAGAAAGTAATAAAAAAAACAAATATATGTTAAAGAAAACCAAGCGGGAATATAAAATGAAAAATGAAAATTACAAAATTTCAAATATATTTTATTTATTACAGTTTTGCATTAGATGTGTCATATCCTTGAAGACTTTTTTTCAAAATCAAATTCTTCTGGTGGGCTCAATTTACAACCTAGCATCCTCCAATTTGTTCTGTCCTTGGCCGATGTAAGCCTTTTTATAGTATCAGTGTTGTTAATTGGTGTTTTTATAAAAGTTATAAAAGTATGTAGAAGGATTATTTCATATAAGTAATACATTGATCACCAATCTATACAGCAACATTTTCTTCTTTTTTTTCATGTCTCTAACTCATTTCTATAATTTTATATATTTTATTAGATCAAAAAAAAAGCAACTTGGAGGGCTACTTTGAAAAAATTGTTGACACATTCTAGAAGACGGTTTTACTTTAAACATTGTGTTATCGTCTATTTTATGTTTTGGTGAATACGGACAATTTGTTTTATTCTTATTTCCAGTTAAAACTATTTTATATTAATGCCTTTATTATATATGCCCTCGTATTGAAAATGGCGGAATCGCTCATACAGGATTTCGAAGCTGAGTTGAGTAGCTACCATTTAGTCTAAGAAAATTTAAAATACCCATAAAATCTTTGAAACCTTGTGATTTCTATCTTTTTGTAGTTCCTATTAGTTTTTATTTAATTCATCTTTTTCCTCGGATGAAAGTTTCGTTTTCATTTTTGTGTTCCACGTCCACGTATTATTTAACCGGAACATATGAAACGTATCAGAATTATTAAAATCATTAACTAAATAAAATCAAAGAGTATTTTAAAATTAATTTACGGAATTTTAAATAAATATTATTTATTACAGTTTTGCATTAGATTGGGCATATACCTCAATAATGTATTCAAAGTCAAATTAGACTAATACCCCATCGAATACAAGACCTAATGAACGCAAAGGACGAATATAAAACCGTATTTATTAAAATTTATGTAATTTTAAAATGGTTTGGTAATTGTTATTAAACACTGCTTAATTTTATTTAATGTTTTTAATATTCTTTATAGGTTCATGTCCTGGTTTAAGAATATGAGGACGCAAACATTTTAAGGAAAATGAAACTTTACGAAACATTTTATATTATTTTACTTAATTTTTTTTTAAAGGAAATATTAAAACTTTTATTATTAATATTAGTTCTATTTTTTAGCTTCTTAATTTTTTATTAATTTATTAATTAATTATCATTTTAAGTATTTTTATTATTTTCATATCGATTACCTTAATTTTTTTTTCATACTAATACGTTTACCTATATTTAGGCCCTATTTGAAATCATTTAAACGCCATAAATCTAGCAAATCAACAGGTTGTTGCAAAATTATGCTTATTAAGATTGCAATAGGTAGCTTTGCATACGTTAGTGGATTCCCATTAAATCGCAATTGTGCGGTCAAACCTATCGGCACATGAAGGTAACGGTGTGTTTAATAACCAGGATTATGTTTGAATCTTTTAAAAGGTTTATTGGCCGTGTCATTTCTCATTTTGAGAGCTAGGTAATTTTGATGATGTTGAAAAAGTGTTATATAACTTATCGTGACAAAAGAAAAAAATTTTTCTGAAGCGTAGAAAAATCTTTGGTTACTATATATGGAACTAAATTGGCAGAGAAACAACTCCTGGTAGATGGCATTTAAGGAGAACTATTTTCAGATGTACGAAAGATATTTTTTAAAAAAATCGCTTTTACCATCTGACGGATTAATACCTTCCAAGTTTTAAAGCGACTGTTATGTTTCATTTCCACATATTGAAGGCTCCAGACACTGATAATATTTTAAGAGAATAATCGGACAATTTCAGGGAAAAAAAAATGGATAGATGTTGAAACTGCCTCTGACTTGAACAAGAGGGGAGATTACTGTAATGCCAGCAGTGAACTATATATTTCTAAGATGAATATTCTTTCTAAACTCCTTCTATCAATTATGAAAATAATAAGTTTAGAAAGGGTCGTTGTTCAAGCTAATAATTTTCAGAAATTTTAAATTAACAAAGGATGTGGTACGGAGAAGTTCCCTAGCCTTTTTTACTTATTTTTATAGCTTTAAAGAACATATCCCTGGAGTATTGATTAAGAAGCTTATTCCATTATTCCAGAATATAACAACGTATTATACCATGACAGACTCACGGAACGAATTCCAACCTTCCCACTCTGGCTGGACTAGATTGGTAACCTGTCTTCTCTGGTCTTGTTGGAGTACATGAGGATGTTAATCACTAACAAACAGCAATACTATAGCACTGGCTGATACAGCAGACGTGAGATTATTTCATTTTATAGACATCCACTTGTCTCCTAAATTTCCCCCCATTCCCTTCCCGATAATCCTGCAAGACATTTGAAAAGAAGATGGTCTAAGGTCCTTTTAATATAGATTTTATTGAAGGGCTACTTATAAGGTTGTTATTGACTTATTATTGTAGTCATATTACTTGTAAACAAATTACATAACATTATAAATTCGAAACTGAAAATCTTGTTATTTTATTAAAGATTAATTCAGTTACTATTCAATTATTGACACCAAGTGTAATATTTTATTTCAGTTCTCTTCACTTTCAATCTTTTCGCTTTTAGCAGGCTTGTAATTTCGTACACATTTTATTAAAAAACTGTAGAAAATATTTGTTTTTTCAAAAATATGTTTAATGTATATTTATGAATTTAAAATTTATTGTATGTCTGGTTTTGGTAAAATATTGTTAATGAAATTCGTTGTAGTTTGATTATACAAATACAAATATATGTAGGTGAAAAATCCTTGGAAAGAGGACAAGCATTGTTGTCACTTTATAATCGGAAAATTCCAATATAATATATTCAATTAATAATTATTTGTTTATATTCATATCTTCACAAACACCGGTACCAGTATTTCCACTCTTGCTGAGAGTTAATTTAAAAACTGCCTAAGTTTGTATTTTCCACACGTAGCTTAGATTGCATTTGAAATTTAAATATAGAACACCTCATATTGCTTTAACCATATGCGTATGTTTGTCGTCTCGTTTCTTCTGTCTGGAAGGTTTAGCGCAGCGTATGTGTTTCCATATAAATTTCCTCAGGTTTTTCTTCGGTTCTTTTATCACAAGTTTATAAAAATGCTAATAAGCTAGTGATAATACAGCTGTATATTATAGCAATGATAGGAGTGAACTATATATGATTGAATGTGTGTGTATAAATAATGCGTACTGTATTAGTGGTATGTACATGTATATTTTACCAAATTTCCAACCAATGATGTATATTTTCTTCTACTTTAAGTTTAGCATCGCTTTTATTTTAAATTTAAAATCAACAAACCTTTTTTCGTTTTTCTTCAATTAACAAAACATTTTTTTTTTCTCCTCGAGTAGAAGGGCTGAGCTCATTAATCCGTTTCAAAAGAAATTTCGACATAGCTTGAAGAAAGGATTCTTTGAAAAAAAAATTTTTTTTTTTTTTTTTTGTATATTTGTATCTCACTTAAGACTTAATGATTCAGTGGAATTTTTATACGGGCGGTATAAAAAAATAGCTTGATATACATAAAAAAAAAACAAAAACAATATTTAACAAAATTTTAATTAGGTAATTAGCTAATTACTGGAACTTATCAAACGAAAACCTTCTCTTTTTGATACCGACTCTCGAGTGGCAGATCTTGAAATTTGATTAGCGTGTAGGAATTTATTTTACTATTTAATTATACAATTAATACCGTTTGAAAAAAATTATATAATTATTCTAAAGATACAAACCACTGAAAAATATCATAAAATTTGTATGAATATTGTATGTACATATGTAAGTAAGTATGCTGTAACTAAACTTTAAGAAGGCTTACAAATTTACAAATATTTAAATTTATGAACGTTCAAAGCTCCTAATTAATTAAAAAGACTAATAATATACATGACTGTGATTTGACCTATTTGGACGTACGGAGTTGAGCTTTGGGGCTCCACTAAAACCCAATTCATCTCGTATCCAATCCTTACAATCCAAAATCCTTCGAAAAATACTCAATGCTCCTTATTTTGTGACCAATAAACTTATCCATAAAGATCTTAATGTTCCATATGTTGCTGATTTAGCCCAAACCAGATACCTATCCTTCCATAGTTAGCTACACAACCACTCCAATCCACTAGCCTCTTAACTTACTTCCCACGCCATTCCCAATAATCCTCCGAGGTATCTGAAAAGAAGATGGCCTAGAGACCTTTTAGTGTAGATTTTATTGAAGTGCTACTAGTGAGTAGTTCTTCACAAGTTATTTTACATGTCTTTGTATTCACTATTAACACATTTACTTAATGTGTATTATTTTGTACAATTGTAAATATAAAAAAATATAAATATAGGTAGCTATAACAAAAAAAAAAATGATAAACTAAACTCATCATCATTCATATACACGTATGAAAAAATATATTTATGTACATACAAGTAATAAGTACTTATTATATTTTTGTTAAACTACTCAATTATTTTGTTTTTAACTTTTAATGAGAGTTCTATAGCTTTCTCCTTTCATTTTCTCAACATAAATATATCTTCTGCTCAGAAGATTACTTTATGAAAAGAAAGAAAAAAATGGGAAGCATCTTTTACGAACATATAAAATAAAGAAAGAGATTTCATTTAATCATTCACATATTTGCAGAAGATAGATTGTCTATAAGGTGCAGAAATAAGGAAGCATCCGAATAGAAATGGGTAGGTAGCACGAATGATGAAGGATTTGTCAAAGGAAGCAGTTTTATGTGAGGGTATATATAGGTTAAAAGATTGGGATCTAGTGTTTAGGAGGTGGATAGCAGAGCGCAGAGTTAATAGATCAAGAATATAGGAATGTTTTTAGACATTGAAATAGGAAAGAACCCAGAAAGTATTGCCGTCGGAATATACGAAAAAGCCACCCAATTACTTTATAACGGGTCGAGGATGGATTCTTGGGAGAGGGCAAGATAACTAGGAATGTTGGACTATTAAAGTCGGATTAATGAGATTACACTGTCTTGACAATATAGTTACATACTTTTTTTCAACCCTAAGCAAGTAGTAAACAGCACCTGATGAATTTTCTTGCCATGATGATTAATCTGGATTAACCATTATCTACAATCAATTTTTATTTATAATCATCTTGTTACACCTAAAGGGAACAAGTGTCTGCCATAGTAATTTACACTGAAAATATTTTTGTGTGTTTTGTGTAGGTGTTTTGTGCCGGGCGTAAGATAAAATTGACATTGTGGGATCGGGTGGTTGTAACAGAAGGGCCTGCCCTTGCGAACCCTCTCCTCGAGAGCCCTTAACATCCGGGCTGTCTTTGAAGCAGGCATTTCCTCGGACCAGTTTTAAAAATTCACTCCCTCCTATCTCCAGAGCACCATGATAACCTCCAACAAATTTATTCATACAATGTCCTATCAGGCGGATGTTTTATTATTTTAAATCCGCCATTGTTAATAATTTATGAGGGAAAGTTATAATTAAGTCGAAAATAAACAGAAGGCTTAAGGGGAATCATTAAATAAGAACCCTCTTCAAGGAAACCTGATCATTTTATAATCCCTTATTTATATTTAAGTTTACTGGCATTTAAAACTTTGGAACCACCTTAAAATTTCAACTTTCCTAAGAACTTCATTATTATTCTGTATATATATATATATATTTTTTTTTTTCAATGGGTTTGAATGTAATGGGTTGTATAAAAAAAAAAAAATGATCGTTTTTGAAACAAATATTTGTAATATTATTTCTTCGATATAAAATACAATTAATACTCAAAGTATAGTCCATTGTTATCTACCGTCATCACCCATCTGCTAGCCAATTGCTCGATGCCACGCTGATACCATTCCTTGGGATGTCTGTCAAAGAACTCTTGGACAACATTTTCAACTTCCGCAAAATTATCAAATTTTCTCCCATGAAGAAAATGGGCCATGGATCGGAACAAGTAGTAATCCGAAGGTGCGAGGTCTGGACTATATGGTGGATGAGGCAGGGTTTCAAACCCATGAAGTTCTGTAAACTTTTCTTTGGTTCGACTGCTGATCGCTGAGGAGTAAGTTCGTGAGGGGACCAGTCTACAGGTCTTTTTCACCTTCCCCATGGAGAGATGATGGTGACTAACGGTATCTTTTGACACAGCACACTCCCTGGCAAGTTCGCGAGTACTTGTGGACGGATTTGACTCAACAGCTTCCTTCAGAACCTCATCAATATCCATTAATGGCCGCCCGAAGCCCTTCTTCCTTTCCAACGTCGTATCTCCAATTATAAACTTTTCAAACCAACGCCGCTCAGTGCGCTCTTCAAGGACACCTTCCTCTTCATATTTAATAATTTCACGAATTACCTCAGCGGCTGTGAAATTTTTTTTACAGCAATGTATTAGAATTACGAGAATTTCGCAGAACACTGTCATGTTTCTTCTTTGAAATAAATAACTGAACTGAGGCTTTTTTTTTAAAAAAAGTCCAGTGTTAGAAACAGGCTTAGAGAATGCTCTAAAGGGAGTATTAATTATTGGTAAATAATAAATGGCATTAAGATATTTACAGACTTTTGAACTCTGCAATTTAATGAAACGGTCATTTTTTTTTTTTTTTTTTTTTGATACGCCCTATTATAATCTAATGTTTATATATACTGATATATATATATATATATATATATATATATATATATATATATATATATATATATCATATGTTTGTATATATGTGTATTGTTTTTTTTTTTCTTTATATTATTTTATCATGAACTTGTAGTTACTTTATATTATCTTATTTTATTATTTTATTTAAAATGTTTCGGCCAGATATGATTTATTTTCTGTCATGTAAGTGTTATTCTTAATGGTCTTTGTCCCAGAATAAAATTTTGTCTTCTATTTCCTATTCTTTCTATTGTAAAAAAAACTGAATATTAACGATTTTATTTTACCATTTTTTTTTTTTTTTTTTTTAATTTAAATTTAGTAAATGTTGAAGTAGTCTATAACGACGAGCAGTTATTGGTCGTTTTAGTCTTGTATGTGAATTCCATTTAAGATGTTTGTCCAGGCGATGTCATAGTTTGTGGATCTGTTCAAACGGGATTAGTGGAATATTATACTTGTCTTTTAAATTAAAATAACAAATTATGCTCAAGGAAATACATTACTTTATATCTAGTTAAATAATTCACTTTAATAGATGAACTTAATCCTAAGAGAAAAAGAAAAGAAACATAACGTTTGGTTTCTTTTATTTATTTAGTTTAAAAAATAAACTGTTTCTTTACTTTCAACAGAAATGTTGTTAAATTACTTCCATTCCTAATTCCTTCACGAAACTTCGTGTTACAACTTTTTACGATTTGTTTTGTTTTTTCTGAAAATATTATTTTTTCCAATTTTTTTTTTTTTTTTAATAAACTTTTCCTATACCTATTAGGTTGATTGGGTTGAGTTCAGTCTTTAACAATGAAATAATGGAGCCATGTTTCCACGAATCCCAACTTCACAGTAACCTAAAACAAAGTTGCTAATCATTGGAAATAATTGAAATCTGCCCCTTCATTGCGGTTGATCGAACGCGCCCATTCGTCTTTATTTACTTTTAGTGATGAAAGTGTCAATAATGTTTTTTATTTAAGCTGAAAAAATATAGGAATTTTCCCGAGGAAAAAAACGGCAACAAATAGTTGGGTAAGCGGTAACCCAAAGGTTCGATTCTACCAATCTCTTGATTCTACATTTTCTTGATGTCTTAAGTAACCTAGTGATAACGGTAGCTGTAGTGTAAAAAATGGCTAATATATTTCATTCTAAACCATTATTCACCACATAATTAACCAAATAGATTTTCCTTTACAAGTCTATGTCAAATCATTGATGGTTATAAGAAAAAAAAATCATTGGTCACAGCAGTGGACTAAAAAAAAAAAAATATAACCGTAATTAAAAACTTGTCGCTAACTGGGGTGAGGTATTCAGTTGTAAAAATGATAATTAATAAATATCTATAACTAAATATTGTTCTAGAAAAATAATTATATATCAAAACGTCCTTAGGGACACAATGGCCGAGTGAGTTGAGGCGAGAGTCTCGGGTTCGAATCCCACCTGGGTGGATTAAAATTCTTGACCCTCCCACCCAGGCCAGTATAGGACTTCAATGGAAGTCTTGGGGCAAAAAAATACAAAAAACAAAAAAAAACAAACGTCCTCTGAATTAAAATAAAAATGTTCGTAAAGTGAATGCGGCAGTGGGAAGTTCACACTGCGAATATAGTTATCTCATCGCCGATAACGTGTAACCTCCACACTAGGTCGTACCACGGCGTGATTCGCGTCTACTTTTGTAGATGAAGGGGTACTTTACTTGCCATTTCGTGTTTTGAATGTAGATAAAGTTTGTTCGTAGTTCTTCTGCTCTTTTATTTGCTTTAAATCTTTAAATTATTCTTAAATGAATTAAAGTTACGGTTTATATTATAAACATTTTCAATTCGATGTGTTCAGATACTGTTGGTTATAGTCACCCAATCCGGTAAAATTATTTTTTTGTCCGAAATACACTTGCGACTGAATATACTCTTTTCTCTTGGGATCCCGTTTTAAAAGGATCTTGGGTCATTCTCATACTCTAATGCTACTGTTAAGAAAAAGGAAGTAGGTTAGAATAAGACTATTTCAAATTTTCTGTGAACAACAACTTATGAGCTTGTACAATATGCAATATTCATAGTGCAATATGAATTTCTTTTGAAGAAACAGCTACAAAAAGAGGTACAGTTTTCGGTAATGAACATTAAGGAGTTTACTACTGCCTTGCTATGGATCTATTTGAAGGATTTCGGAGGTAAACTTCATCCAAATTTTGTCGGAACTCAAAAATATAATCGCAAGATAATATTTTTATCAGTCGTAAAATTATTAAATTTTGTATATTTTTAGAAAAAATCGTCCTTGTCAGACATTTTAGCTCTTTGCCTTGGTGCTAAGAGCAAGTTACCGGCGCATAAGGTTACTCTAAAGTTATTTTTTACCAGAAGATTCCACGGTGGAATATCCCTATGGTGTGCACACCGTTAAATATATATGCGCAAGTAGAGATATCAGATTATTTTTTTATTCAATTTTTTGTTACAGGCCAGCTAAGGACCACGTTTAAGCCACCAAGTTAGCTTTACGCTTTTTCTAATACTCCTTCATCTGTTCTCTTTCCTCTCTTCTGTCGTCCATTTTCACCTCTGTCTTTTTGGAGCTGTTCTGTCTTGGATGCCTTCAAACTCTTTAATTTTATTTCTATAGTTAATCTGTCTTCAATTTCTTCTTTATTTAAGCCAATTTCTTTTAAATCTTCATGTAACTTCTGAAGCCAATTGGGTTTGCCTTTTAATCTTTTAAAATGTAAAATTTTTCTTGTTAATCTGCTTGGACTCATTATGTGTATGTGCCCATAGAGCATTAGTCTCCTTTTCCTAATTTCATCCGTTATTTTTTCTACTTGTTTGTATACTTCTGCGCTACTTTTATTAATTATAATTTAGATTATTTTTATTAGTAACATTTCTTTTTTTTCCTATTACTCAGTCTCTGCCGTTTTACTCAGCGGGGAAGGTAAACTAAAAAATGGGTTTCACACGTAGGAAACTGTGAAGTTGGGCCCACATATTTTGTCACAAAACCAATATTCCATATCATGTCATAACGCCCTATTATGAGACATGCACCTTACTGTGACTTCAAATATTATTTATTTTCAAAATTCCATTAGTGACTTTCCAAGCATCCTAATCTAATCTTCTGGCTTAGCCGCAATCCAGCCATCCATATAACCCCCCACCCACCTCCATATAATCCTCCTCGAAGATTAAAACTGTAGTGGCCTCTAGAGCTGTATTGTCCCCGCATTGGCCAAATTCGCCGCTCATGAGGTTCTGCAGCTTTAGTGTTCTTATTCAGGCTTCACTTGTTTCAATTCCAGTGACGTGGTTGAGGTAGAAGAAAAGGTAATCCGGCTTCAGAGGGGAGGGGGCCTGATTCGGGGGTCACAAGGAGTTTAAGTATTATTAGTAATGTTCTTACGTGGAATAAGTATAATTATAATACTGTTTTTTACTACCATCGTTTCAGATTATGTATATTTTAAATGTTAAAAAAAATTTTCTGAGATAACGTATATCTAGTCTGGATAAAGAAAGCCAAAATCATCAGAAAACAAAGGGATTTTAGTTCAGTGGTTCATTAAGGTGTTCTGTGCAAGAGAGGTTTGGATGTCAAAAATAATAAAATTTAATAGAATAATAATTATATTTTTTGACAAATTCTATCAAGAATAACAAATAAGTAAAGAAATAAATACAATTACACCTGGTCAGAGAAATTAGAACGAAAAAATATGTACATAAATGCTAACTAAAAATATATAAAGGAAAAAGATAAAAGAAAAGAAAACTCCACAAACGAAATAAATAATAGATTGAATAAAGAGGAATCTAAAGTATAAATATAGAGATTGACAGTACCGTAAAACGGCGTGACTTTGCACCATTTTTGTTGATCTTCATTCTTTAACCACCTATCAATAATGTTTAAAATGCATGCATTAAAATATTTGCTTTAAATAATTAGCTTATAAATGTTGTTGATTCATCGCATAACCTTGGAATGCAAAATTTACAAAACTTCTCTGTTTATTAGGATTTTGTTTAAGGAAACGATTGTAAATTACAACGTTTTCATTGAAACAAGAAAGAAAATTGCACAATTTTTTAAGGATTATTGAGGAACGATAGAAAATACAAAAACATACCAAACAATTATTATATAGAAACAAAATAACGACTTAAAACATGCCTAAATAACGTAAACAACTATAATTTTGGCAAACAAGGAACAAAACGATACCTATAAAATAAATTGAAAACAGATTCTTAAAGAAACACTTTTGAAAAAATCCTATCTGCAATAGTTAAACAAAAATTGTTAAAATATAAAAATGAACGCTATGACTTGAAAAATTTTAAAGCTATAACTAGGCAAAATTCTAACAACATTCTTCAATATACTTACACATAGATGGCAAAAACCTTATTAACAAGAAGCAAAACGCTATTCCAAATAATTTGGATTTTGACCAGCCTATTAACTCCTCAACTTCAAAACTTCCTCGTTTATTGATTTCTTTAGGAGGAGCAATGCTGCCTAAGACTTCTTCCAACAGGGAGGCCACCTTGCGCTAAAATATACTTGGTGCAAAGTCATTCCTAATTTATATCAAAAAGGGGACTCTATTTTATTTTCAAATACCATGACTTTTGGCAAATATTTTGAGCTAAATGAATATCATTTTTTAAATTACAATAATTATAGAATAAAATTAATACAAAACCTAATCGATTTGAGAAATATTTAGTTGTTGAAAGCACGATTTTATCCCACAAAGGAATCACACCTGTTGAAACACTACAATCAACTAACTGTTATAAAACATAAGAAGTAACTAGGATTAGCGCGAAAATTCCTTAGACCCAATCAGTATTGTCATAAGTAAGTAGGAAATATAAAATATCCCTAATTTAGGCAACAGCAAAACACTTCTTTAACTGAAACTTTTAGTGAGCTTGGTGCTAAGTCAGGCCGTTTTACAGTACTCCAGAAATAGAGGAACATGATATTATGTAACCGAGTTGGTAGATAATTAGCAAGGGATAAGAATGAGGTACTGAATATAGAGGTATTTAAATGTTTTCAGTAATTTTAATTGTCTGGTATGAAGAGGAAAACAATTTCAGAAGATATTTGAGCGAAGAGAAAGAAATGCTGGAATTCAAAAGTTAATAGCATACGGTAGATAGGTGCGCGCAATGAATTGACTGTAGATCTGAAATGAAACATATTGAAGATATGGGAAGGATGAAGAGTATTGATAATTTAGTCAAGGAACGTTCCAAAGAAATATTGTCTACGAAAAGTAGGATAGAACCAACTTATTTCGGGATTGAGCTGGGAAACATGGATATCGAAGACAAGCCTGGCAAAGCAGTTAATGTTTAGCTTAAATATAATTTCGAGCACCTTTAAGAGGCCACTATAAACGAATCTACCATAGTCAAGGTGAAATATATTAAAATAATAAAAATAAATGCTTTATCTATATTATTATATAACAGGGCAAAGTGATAATTTGTGAATAACAGTAAAGTTTGAAAATTAACCGATAGGTGGTGAGCACCATTCTACTTGAGAGGTTACAAAGGTACGGTGTTATATAGGGTTTGAAATTGATAATAATATTTGCTTATAGTCAAATAAATTATTGAAAAAAAAAATTTAAATATGTGGTACAACATATAGATGTTGAAAATCTACCGATATATGGTCAGCACCTCCCTTTGTAAAATTGTACCAAATTTTAACTACAACAGTTTGGAAGTTCTAGGAGGGTTTTGTAATAGTCAAATTTATAATAGTGAAAACTCAAATGTACAATGTTGAGTGGCAGAAACGAGGTAGACCATATTGTCATATACTTTTAAGGTTAGAAATTAAAATCAACCAGATGAAATCAAGAAAATTATTTCTGCCAAATAGAAATTTTTTTTTTTAAATTGAATCGTTTACTGTTTGATATTAAGTATGTATAAAATTATGATTCATGGCAATTTTGTTGCAAGCACAGATAACGCAGTCCATTATCCTCAAAAGTTTCTTAATGGTCTCTGTCCATCTGGATTACCAACCCATACATTAAAATTAAAAATTATATGTTTAATTATGCTGTTACTTAATATTCAAACAAGTCAGTGCAACTTTAACCTGGTTAAAAATTGCTGCTATACGTGAAAATATCTTTGAAGAAATAATGCTCAATTGCATTCCTTAATACAAGATTTTTTTCGATAAACAAATAAAATTTATTGGATTTCCTGTCAGGGAGAAATTGTTTTATTCTTTTTCTTTTTCTATTTTAGTTTATTTATTTATGTTCTTAAAATTCTTATTTATTTTCTATTGTTATTTATTTATTTTTTTTCTCGTGAATTCTCCTCAGAAATGGAAGACGTTAAGCAATTAACTAAATCAATTTTTCTTTGGGTTCTTTCTATCTTCCAGTAGGCCTTCATTCTTTCAGAAAAGGATTGTTAACGCTCGTCTGACCACTTTGTTCAGTACTGTTTTTGCTTTGGTTGCTCCGGTACAACTTCCTATTTGCCTACTTTGTGTCTAAAGATGTTTCTTTCTAAAATGTCTGCTGGTCTTATGTTTCTATTTTTTAGGCTCTTTCGAATTTCATCAAGCCAAGGTGTGGAATTCTTAAGTGAAGTTACATAATCTATTATTTTTTTCGTCAGTCAATTTTCTGGTAGTCGGTTGTTGTTTCCTGTTAAGGGTTATTGTTTCACTTGCGAAGAGAATTGTTGGTTTTATGACCGTATTGTAGTGTCGAATTTCCTCTTGACGTTGATTTTTTGTTGTAGATGTTTTGTGTTAACCTTAATCCCTTTTTATTTATTTTTTTATTCTATTGTCATTTATCATATTTTATTAAATATCTTGAGTACTATCTTAAATTAGATATAAAGAAATACAATGTATGTAAGTCTCAATGATTTTTCATGGGCTAATCGGTTGATTGAGTTAACGTTGTTCATATTAATTTAACTTCTTTAGAATAATATTATTAGCTTTAAATTTATGAATAATTGCTGAGCGAAATTCTTGTTCTTTATGGAGGAATTAGTATTTTTTTTTTTCAATAATTGTAATTATCAGAAATCTATTATGCATTTTTTATGTAATGTTACAGATATATATTTTTAAAAATAATAAGATGCCTATAAATCATTCTTTTTCCATTGTACCATTTTATTTACTCCCCACGATTTGGAATGATAGAGCTAACAGATTCCCTTAGAGTTTCTTCAAAATGGATTCAGCCGGGACTTGGGTTCAACTTTCCCCATCCATTTCAGTTATAGGATCGCTTACAGTGGAAATATTAGCCTCTCGTTTTATTGAAGACATTTACGGTCCATCATTTGTACCGCGGTTTCCTATACTACTCTTAAAAGACCGCAATAAATGCTAGTTTTCTGGATGTTTATCTTGAGAAATGGAGAGGGGAGTCGGACTCATTTGCTTAATATCATTCTGATATTGTCGATTTTTATATCATCTTTTCGGCTACTGAAGTACTGGAAATAATTATTAAGACATAAAGTATTTGATATCTAAATTATCTTTGAACTTACATGCATTGCCCCTAGAATCAATAATAGTACACTATTTTATAAATAAATAAATTTTCAATGACAGATAATCAATCAAAAGCATCTAATTTAGTTTAATTTTGGAATCCACATGCAAGACTAAAACGGCAGGAAACTTCTTTAACATTTACTAGACAAACGTCCAAAACTTCCGATATTCTACAAAAGACTCATATACATGACAGTTATCAGACCTATTTGGACGTATAGAATTGAGCATTGGGGCTCCACTAAACCATCTAACTCATCTCGTATCCAATCCTTGCAATCCAAAATCCTTTGGAAAATCCTTAATGCTCCTCACAGTGTCACAAATAAACTTATTCATAAAAACCTCAATGTTCCATATGTTGCTGATTTAGCCCAAACCAGATACCTATCCTATCATAGTAAATCCTTCATAACCATTCAGATCCACTAGTATCTCAACTTGCTTGCCATTCTATTTCTAACCCTCCGAGGAGTCTTAAAAGAAAATAACCTCAGGACGTTCTCATATAGAACTTTTAATGAAGTGCTACCAGTGGGTAGTTGCTTCACAAACAATTGTCATTTTATTATTTTATGTTATTATCACATTTACTGGATGTATGTTTTTATATAAAGTTGTAAATTTCAATAAATAGGTAATAAAAAAAAGTTTAATTTAATGAAATACTTGTACCCTGGTCATTCATGAGTGGCAATTTGTCCATCGGAAGGGGTTCTGCTTAAGATTCCTTCTTTAAACATTTATTGGTATAAAGCTCAAAACTATTTCGTTAAATTATATAAAGTTTATGGTCACAATGTTATGCTCAGTTTATATGCATAATAATTTTCTAACTTAATTCGTTTAAACTTGTCTTCCATTCAATTACTGGTAATCCCCCCAGTCGTATGAAAAGAAGATGCCCTAGGAACTTCTAATATAGATCATTCACAACTCTCATGAATGGTTTAAACTGCTCACTACTATCTTATATTAGCAAACGGCTCCATAGACAGTCCTCACAACCAGTGTTCAGTATTTCCCGCAGCAGGGAAAGGTTCCCATATTTACAACTGTACCCGTCTGTATACATTTTCCTTTACTAATACTGAAAGACTGAAAAAAAAAATTTCCTTAAAATATACTGTGATTTCTTAGAATTAGTTGCGTATTTCATGAATTGCTTCATTGGGTTTGTCTTCAGAACCTCGAGACGTTCCCTTGTTTCGGCATCTCTACATTGAGTTAAATTGGCTTTTCCCTTCCTTCCACAGAAAATACTTCCTATTCCAAGTTATCAACACCCGTCATCCTCCCTTTATTTACAGTAACCTGAAATTCAAGTCCGCTATCAAATCACATACAAGGTCTCGTCTTTCCGATCTCTACACTCCATCCCACAGAAGTACTGCATTCTAACGTTCCTTCCTTGTCCGATCCTCTACTCTTTGGAATTCCCTCCCACCCTGTATCCGCAATGCTTCTTCCTATGGAACATTCAAAAGACTATTCTTTCACCATCTTCTTTCCCTCCAACCCGACGCTCTCTAATTATAAGGATGTATGTTCTATGTAAGTAATCGTCTAATTTAATTACGACCGTCAGACATAAAACATTAGCATAAATTATTGCTTGATTTTGATAATGTTTTAATTTCTTGTAATGATAATTTTTGATTTTCTATCTTTTACTTTTCTTTATGTTTCTGATGGCAATATTAACCTCTATTTTGTATACTTATTTTTTCACTCTCTTTTTTTATTTAATTTTTTTTCTTTTTCCAGTTTTTCTCTGTATTTTTTTTCATACTTATTTGTATTCAGTTTATCTATGTTATTTTATTTTTAACAGCCTCTCGGCCAGTTATCTTCTTACTTATTTAAAGTCATTCTTAAGGGACTTGGTCCCAGAATAAAGTTTTCTTTCTATTTTAATTTCTATTTCAGAAAGAAACTGATTTTTTTTTTCAGTGCTCCAACCCCTTTTAATCTATTTTTATTTGACTATGCCTTTGTTTGCAACGCAAATCTTCACAATCAAAAGAAAATTCGAAATCTAAAAAACTACTAAGATAGCCAACAACTACTCCTAAGTAAACGTTGGAGTAGATCTTCCAGAGTGATTTATGCTGTGTCAGAGCCTATAGTTTAGGGCTGACTAACTGAAAATATACGGTTCTCCACTTGTAAAGCAAAACATATAGTAGGATTAATTTATTAACAAGCATTAGCCAGATTGTCTAATTATATCTCAACAATAATAAAATGTTTTTATTATATTCTAATTATTTTATATAACTATAATCTAAAATAATATATATTAATATATCTTATGATTATAGATACAATCACTCACTCGATTTTCAATAATAAATTTTCATGAAAATTGGGTCAGTATTTGTACAGCATTTTGTACAATTTAATTTAGTGAACTGGTCGAATAATTCGGAATAGAATTTTAGCCTGAGCAGAATCGGCATGCGCCTGACAGTAATTGATTGAAAAATAGTAATTGGAATGTGTCTGATTATTTAATTTCGCTGAATATAACAGATCTGGTGTCCTATATTAATTAATTATTTATCACTGAAGGGGTCAATTCTTTTTTTTTTTCTATCTTCAATCATTGTCAATAATTAAATACGATCGCATTTAAATATGAATGACCCACTGTCTATTTAATTAATTTTATAAATACATAGAGCTATTTTTGAGCTCAAAGTTCATTTATTTATTTAGCGATGTGGTGAAATAAAGGATAGGAATAAAAGTTTAAAAATAGTCGTTAAGTTTTCCACCTATCTATACCGGATTGAAATCACTCTGGAAGAACTATTCAAAAGATTGGTTAGGAATTGTTGTAAAGGATCTTAGTTGTTTTTAAGATTTTGACATTTCGTTAGATTGCGAAGATTTGAGTTGTATGCAAACCCTTTGTGAAATAAAAATAGATTATTAGAAGCTGGAGCATTAGGATTTTTTTTTTTTTTTTTTTTTTAAGAAGAAAAAGAAAATGAACTTTATTCTGGGACAACTTGTCCCCTAAGAATTTCCCTAAGAGTGGGACTATTTCGAATTGAGATGAGCAATGCATTCCATAAAGAGAAAGCACGGAAAATAAATAATTTTTTGAAGGATGCAGTTCTATGCACAGGATATATTCTATGGGTCTTGAATATAGGATTAAGCTCAATTAGGCTTTTAATTGAAATTTACAATTGAACATTTGCAACTACCCATTGGTAGGACTTCAACATACGTTCTATATTAGAAAGTTCCGGGGCCATCTTCTTTTCAAATGCCTTGAAGGTTATCTGGAACAGAATGTGAAGCAAGTTGAGATGGTTTAAACTAGCCGTTCCAAATAAGTCGTTATCCAGATAGAGTCCTTGGTAGCGAATCTGTTCAACAGGGATTATTGGGATATCATAAAGGATACTGTAGGACAAGACGTAGAAGGTTTACCTATTAGGGCAATAAATAGGTCATGCCATAGGGCATTCTATTCCAACGACGAAGTTTTCATCTCTTCAAAAATAAGCGAGGTAAATTGATTGAATAACGCATTATAAGTGAAAATAATTATTTATGATATATATTACATGGATAGTAACAAAAAAAAAAGAAGAAAACTCAACTGTTGGCATATATTTCATCCGAGCAACAACAACAGAGGTAGTGCGTTTCTAAAAAGCCCCAACACTACAAAAAGGTCTAGGTAAAACATTACTTTTTTCATTCAAACCAATATAGCTTCTAAACGGTTGATCCTAATGACAAATATTATAAGACAAAAAATATTTCTCATTAAATATTTGATGAGGGAAATGTCAAATTTTCTCAGTAACACCAACAGAGCTATAGTATTATATATATATATATATATATATATATATATATATATATATATATATATAGAGAGAGAGAGAGAGAGAGAGAGAGAGAGAGAGAGAGAGATGTAGGCTTTTATTTACAAGTAAAGCCTTCATTCCTTAGCGTCAATATATTTACAAAACTTCTTAGCGCAACATTGATTAGATTAAAAATTTGTTTAAATAATCAGACCACGGTTGGTAAATTGGAAAATTTCTTCCCGTGCAAAGGAAAAATCTATTTCCCTCCCTGTTCTTCATCTTGATTCTATTCCACGACCCTCCAGCAAGAGTTGTTCATTTTCATATTATTTTCTTTACCAAGTCTTCAAATTCCCGAGCCTTTATGAACTAAAGAAACTTTTATAGGATCTCAACTTCATCCTCTGAAGAAACTTGGAATATATTCCTCAAGTATTTCCAGAAGACTGCGAGTTTCCCGAGTTTTCATCCTCACAGATAAAAATGCCCTTACTTTTGTGCAGCTTTGTTCTGTATAGATATGTCTGTTGAATAAAAAATGAGTTATTTGAAATTTATTTTTCAATTTTAAAGGTACTTTGTGAGCAGTGAATTTATTAACATCCGTTTTTCCTTATTAATAAAAATAAAATTTTCTAAAGCAGTAGTATGAATGGATAATTTAGGATTCGGTTAATGAGAATAATAAGATTTATTAAATAAAAAAATCATCATTTTTGTGCCGACAACTTTAACGACCGTCATTAGAGCTATTAAAAAAAAAAAAGTATAGTATATGAAATTTAGTTGATGGTGAAAGAATTGTGGCTTGAATAAAATAAAACAAAATATATCTAACATTTTTTTTTCTGATTTACTTTTAATGTTCAATTAAAGTTTCAAGACTTCTTGATTACAATACATTATAAATTTAAGTTTTTTAAATATTAACTTTTTTTAAATTTGTGGTCTCAACTTCTTTAAAAATTTATATACATACGCAATTCTGGAAAGTGAGCAGTCACTTTTCATATCTAATTTTCTTCAATTGAATTATTTTCTCGTTTATCTTCAGAAAATCCATCTATCAGTGCCTCTTGTAACACTCCTATATCTTCATTACTGTTTCCTCTGAACTTTTTTCTCTGCTGTCAGATACGAGTATACTGGTGAACATTTTTGAGTCACTTCGTTCAGGATTAAAATTAAATTTTAATTATTAAACTAAAAAAGAAAAAAAATGAGCTGTTGAAGAAGAATAAAAATAATTTTTAGAGAAAAAAACAAAACTGACTTCAAGATTAAACCTACTTACACGAACTTAACTAAATAATAAAAAATAATATTTTAATTGCTTCAAAACAAAAACCGTTAAATGAAAATCAATGAAATTATCGATACTTATATACTTATTCACAATTTATGATCAGTTATTTTTGGAGTCGGTGCCAGCCAAGAATGGCAGTTTGATCCTGCCTCTGTAATACACTTTCGGATGGCCCGAGACAGCGGTGTGGCGGTGATGAAACAGTGGGAGGATCTTTACAATTACCATTTCTTTTCAAATTCTGTTTTTTTTTTTTTTTTTTTTTTTTGGTTGTCACCGACTCCAAAAATAACTGATCATAAATTGTGAATAGGTATATAAGTATCGTATATAATTTCATTGATTTTTATTTAACGGTTTTTGTTTTGAAGCAATTAAAATATTATTTTTTATTTTTTAGTTAAGTTCGTGTAAGTAGGTTTAACCTTTCTTTATTATGAAAAAAACGTTTTTGTTAAACTCAAATATTTGAAAGTGTTGCGACTTTCACGGGGAGTTTATATATGATGAATGTTGCAGAGAGTGCTGATGATTTTAAATCTTTGTATGTTACCTTTGTAAAGGAATGTTGTTATATTTGTATAGGACTGATGAATGTTTGACATTCGAAACTAATCTTCATATAAAAACTTCTAATATAAGCGGAATATACTTCATCCATCCTGCTTACAACATATTAGGTGTTTCACTTATTTTTTTCTCTGTATGATGTATTAGAATTTTCATAATACATATAAAAAAAGTTCGTTTATAAAGGTGACACAGTTAAGCCACCAGTTTACCGAAAAATCTATAACCCCCCCCCCTTCCAATAAAAGATGACTGGATGTCTGCTGGTTGGGAAGGGGGTGTGGTAGAATATTGAATCAGTTGCCTCTTATAGTCCTGTCACGTGCTTACAGTAAATAAAACATTTTAAGCAGACAGTGTTTTTTTTTCTTACCCTCAGTTATGTAGCTTACAGTACGATGTCTATCTTGTGCAATGTCCAGGAGAATTGAGTGTTAGTTCCTAAATTTGAAAAGAAAATAAATCTTACAAAGTTACTTTATTTGTACTTTAAAAACTTTAATCAAAATATAAAAACGTTAATCATATGATATATAGTGAAATCATCCTACAGAGAAACTAAAAATGTATTTTTTTGCTGTGGAATACAATAAGTTAATTTACTATAAAATGATTACAATAACGTTTCAATAAATTGTTCCGAAACACCCATTAGTGGCACTTCAATAATGTTCTACTTTATAAAGTCCTTAGGCCAACTTCTTTTCGCACTCCTCGCAGGTTTATCAGGAATCGAGTGACAAGCAAGTTAAAAGACTAGCGGATTTAAGTGGGCATTTAGCTTAACACGGAATGATAAAATCTTGTATAGACTAAATGTGCAACATATGGATCATTTTGTTCGTAATGGGTAAGTTTATTTGTGACATGATTTTATGAAAGATTTTGAACTGTAAGAAATCGATACGAGAAGAAATAGAAGGTTTAGTGGAGCCTCCAAGCTAACCTCCCTGAATCCAAATAGGTCTAATTACTAGCATGTAACTAAGTCTTTTGCAATTAAATGAGAGTTTTGAACGTTTGTCTAGTAAATGTTAGAGTGCTCGAATTTGAGCAGTTTCTTGATGTTTAGGTCGAGACTATTTTTAAAATACGATATAAACTTTAAATTTTTAATTACAGACGCTCGCCGAAGAATTTTATTAACTTGTTCCATGTGGACTTTTAATGTAGCAGCAAGCTGCCAAGTTTTAAAGAACTATGAATGTAAATACTAGATTTTTACTGAGGTACTTTGGAATAAGTCTTTATTTCATATTACATATTATAAACATTATATTATTTTATAAAATAAAGTATATAGTGTTCAATTACTTTCACTCATCTTTTTGCCAGTAATTGGATTCGAATGCCATTCCTTTGTTTTTGAGCCAAAGAACTCTTAACATCCTGTTTTTGCATCCTCGTAATCATCAAAGACCCTACCTTTTAAAAAACGAGCCATTGATTCTAAACAAACTATAATCTAATGGTTCAATCCTCCAAAGGAGGTACTTTGTACTCAAAACTTGCATAAACTCTCCCCAACTACCAAGAACAAGCTCAAAATGCAAATGGTCTTCAAAGTTCCACAAAACACAAGGCAACACGTTTTTCCCAACCCATTTCAAACGAAAACAAATGCAGCGGATTTTCGATAAGTCACTGAGTTACCAATCTACAGCACATTTCGGCGGGTGCCTTTGCGCTTAGAACGTTTTTCTTCTTTAATTTTGCTGATATTGAAGAGCTAAGTCTCTAGGAGTTTAAGAATTAGTCACAGAATTATTGACAGAAGTATACAATAGGAACAATAAATAGGAACAAAGAGAATTGGAACTAAGGATTGTGTTCATGCACAAATACTTTTGGAGAAGAAGATAATCAGGGATGTAGTAAAAGAGAAACACAACGTCTAAGTAGAAATACATACTTTAATGCGTGCCAACGTTTCGACCGGCAAGGCACGCATTAAAGTATTTCTACTTCGACGTGGTGTTACTCTTTGACTACATTCCTGATTATCTTCTTCTCCATTCATCTTAAGAGTCAACCATACTTTTATCATTACAAATACATTTGCAACAACTTAGCATTTTGGTAAGATTGGGTAGAATAGCTAGAGTGGCCGAATCTAAACTTTTTTATTAAATAAACCTTTAAATGCAGTTGGATGTTAGTTATCATCAGATCTCGCCTGTTTCGACAACTTAAACCTAGCGATTGCTAAAAAAAATATATCTGCTAGTAGTTGACTTCAAAAATTATTTTTTCTGTTATAAAATTACAGTCTATTTAGCAATCAGTAAGAGCCCTGCACAATTCGTGACTTCTGTCTCTACAAAATTTCTATCTTGGCGAGATTCCATTTCGGAATTTATCTTTAAGATAAAAGGATTTTCCCGGGGTAACTAACCGGAAGTTTATGGAAAACTTCTCATTCTTCTTTTTCTTTTCATTATTATAGATTTTCCGTTGTGCCGAGTTGGAAATTCAACAAAGCTCCTCCAAATGACCCTTAACAGTCGAACGGACGCAATCCTTGGACAAAAGCGTTCCGCTGATTGTTCGCTGGACCTTGCTCCAAAGCGCATCACATATTTATTAATCCTTTTATTTCTGACTTTTCTGACCCAGGGAGTCAAAAGAATTTTTTTGGGGGGAAATTATAATTCTTTTGAAACCATGACAATATGCATTATCTATTTTTCTCACTGATATGCAATCCTAAAAATAAAAAAAATAAAAAAATAAAAAAAACTACAGAAGAATTCAGTTGTAGCCGATTACTGCAAGAACTTTTTAAAAACATCTTGTTAAGGAAAAACATTTGTAGTTCTTAATCAAACCTAAATCCATCCTATCTTGAAAGCAATCTGCGCAAGACCTCTGATTTTTATCTTTCTAAGCGGATCTGTCTGTCCTTCCACACTCACCGACTTCATTCAGCAAGTTTCTTTGTATGGATTATTTATTACGATCCTCTTTTAGTCCTGAGTATTGATATATTCATTTATTTATTTATTATTAAACGATAGCCGATAAAGCTAAAGCGTGTGCAATACTCAATCATTGTTAAGCAATGTGGAGCGTGGTCAGAACGTGGATGAAAGCCACGTTGGCTCGGGTATGTGAGTCCCGTCAGGCTACTAGAAGCAATTCACACCGACCGGGCTTAGCAGTGATGATTTTGAAGTGGTTTTTGAAATGAAAACCACCTCTCAGAGGTGCGGTCAAAGAGGATATATATATAGTTCCAAGTCGGATTGCTGACCCTGCTCAACCATAATCTATGAATGAAGACTAACTTTTCACTGTCCTTGAACTAGAATGTTTGAACTAAGTTAGTGTGAAGGGCGTATCGATCCAAGAGGGGAAGGCAATTAAGCTATGGATAGTCTGCCGCTGAACGATGACCATAGCTCACTGTAACATGAGGCGGGTTATCTTCTGCAAGCTGCATATGAATATGGCGCAAGCGTTGAGTGCCTATAGGCTATCATTTCACTAAACCTACGTACCGTACAGGGTGTTCGGAAGATCGTTGGACAAAGAGGTATCTCGGTTAGGGAGGTTCATTTTGAACCTATTTAAGGTCACCTACATACAAAGTCCTACAGTTTTTTGTATTGTTTTTTTATGAATTTTTTTTAAAATGGCCAAAACCAAACATTTATGCCTTATAACTTCGTTGTTTACTGATATATCAACGCCATTTTTTTTTCTCCTGTAATTAATAATACATTGTCCATGTAAAATAAAATAATATTTAATACAAAAAAACAGGAGAAAGTTAAATCTTAATTTAAAAAAATTAATAACTTCATGCTTAGGTTCAATAAAAAAAACTAAGCGCAACACCCTAACCCGAACTATTTTAAAAACTGAACCGAAACTTGAAGCTCTTTTGTTTTTGTTTTTTTTGTTTTGATTTAACAAGATTTTTTTTTTTTATTTGTTTTTTGCATCAAATCTTTTTTATTTTACATCGACAATGTATTAGTAATTACAGCAAAAATATGTCGTTGATATATCAGTAAATAACGAAGTTATTAGGCATAAATGTTTGGTTTTGGCAAGTTTAAAAAAAAAAAATTCATAAAAAAAAACAAACAAAACCTAAGACTTTGTTTATAGGTAAGTGACCTTAAATAGGTTATAAATGAACCGCCCTACCCGAGATACCTCTTTGGCCAACGATCTTCCGAACACCCTGTGTATGTATATGTTGCATTTATAACACATTTAAAAAAATGTGGTCTTAATATATCTGTGAGCTAAAGCACGAAAGCTGAATTCGGTTTCTAAAAGGTTAATTAGACATCCAATTTTTAATTTTAATCTATAAGTTGGTAATTCAGAAGGATAATATAATTCATGCAGTCAGTAACAAAGGTTTCTGTACATCTATATTTCTTGAAAAATAATCACGATTTCGAGTAAGATTGAAAAATAATAATAATGATTATTTTTCTCCTATAATTTTCTATTCTCTTTAATAAATATGCAGGCAGAGAAAAATCTGAAAAAAAAGTGAAGCACTAAAAATAAAAATTATACAGCCTACAGAAACACGGAGGAGGCTCTTTGATGGTGTCAGGGTGTATGGCGGCTGCAGGTATTGGGCAGTTGGCTTTCATTGATGGGAAAATAAATGCAGCAATGTATTGTGACATTCAAAAAAATAAAAATTAATACTAAGTGCGAACAGCTTGGTACTGAAGGTTGCATTTCTATCAGGACAATGGCCCTAAACATACAAGTCTGATAACCCGAACTCAGTGCCTTTATTAATGCCAAAAATGGTCAATCCACCTCCTCAATATCCCCACATAATCCCTATTGAGCACCTTTAGGATCATTTAACACGTCAACGAAGGAAGAGTCCAATAAGCTCCGAGGAAGAGCTTAAGAAGGGTACCCTGGAAGATTGGACCAAGATTCCGATTTCTGTGACCTCAAAACTTTTTTTTTTCTTTGCACAACAGGCTCTGGGAGGTAATAAAAAGGGCAATCCTACAAAATGTTAATTTCTTTTTTCTACCGTCAACATCAAATTCCTTATTGACATTCGGAGAAAGTGTCCAGAAACTGTTGTTACATTTTGGTTTCATTGTTTTTCATGTTGTTCTATTATTATAGTTGATTACAAGAAAAATTGAATAAGCTTATGTTATAGAACTCATAAATAAAAGTACAAAGTGTACTTGATTTGTGGTTACAATCCCAACTAGAAAGAAACAACAATTTAAACATTCAGTTTTCGTGAGTGTCCAGAAACTTTTGTTACTGGCTATATTTCTACACACAATATAAAAAGCTAAGGATCGACATTTTGATTAGGTAATAATGTTTTGGCAGACATTATTTTATTGTTTTCCCGTTGATTTTAATTTCTAACCATAAAAGTATATGACAGGGTGGCAAACCTCGTTTCTGCTTCTCAACATTGTACATTTAAATTTTTATTATTGTAGATTTTTTAGATAGCTCAGCCTTCCAAGAACTATGAAAAAATTTAGTTAAAATTTGGTGGTTCAGTTGTTTTTCCATTGTAACATCTCATGCAGAATGGCGCTCGCTTATTCAAATATTTTCAAACTTCACTGTTATCCACATAATATCGTTTTTTAATAACAAATTATTTGAAAACCAGAAGATTTTATTATTACTAATCTTTTCTGGAAGTTAAAGTAGGCATGAAATTTATTTTCTGTTATATCAGGCTATGATCTTCTTCGGGGTCTTAAAACCCTCCTGGGGCACACCCAGCCTGTGTATAGTAGGTACCCTTAATTGGGGGAAACCTAAAGGTAGGTCGTAGTTTCGGACGAATCTCTTCCGTCGACAAACGTAGGCCTAAATGTTTCTACTAGTACTCTTAATCCAAAGTGAAGGAAGAAAAGATTTTTGTTTGTTTTGAATCTTTTATGAAACTATTGAAATTATAACTACATCATTTTATAATGGTGATGGGATGAGTTTAAACTGTGTTTAATCGGTCTTCGCGGAAATATTAAAAAATAAACTGTTAAGTTACAAACATTTAAGAGTGTGGCTGAACTTAAATTTTAAGATCGACTTCGAGTTGATCCCTTGTTTTTCGGTAGGTTATTTAAGGAAAAAACCTAGGCGAAGATAACTGTAATTGCAATTTTATTACAACAAAATTAACAATCGTTTAAAAATATAGATACAATTAGGAATTAAATCGAGTCGTACCTATCTCTCTCAAAGGCAGAACGAGATCAGATTTCCAGTCAAACGAGACTTTTATCGGTACATGGACGGAAACCGTATCACACAATATTGGTAATATTTATTTGCATGCACGCTCCAGTGGCATGCATTTCAGTGAACTTGCAATTTCACAGTGAACGCTCGAATGGACCTGTAGATGGTTTTTCGCTGAGGGAATGCAATTCCAGTATTTATAATTTGTTTTTTTTTCTTTCTTTTAAATGTTTCCGTAAAAATATTTGGTTTACCAATTTTTTTTTACATTTGTATTCAAGTTTTAGAAGGATAAAAAAAAATAATAATAATTCTTGAATACAATTTTTTTCCGTATAGGATTTTACTTAATTTTATTACAAAACAATGTATTAAATTATCGTTATTCTGTCCAAAAAACTACTACTTTTATATACTGCCCCTCGTTTTGATTCCTTCAACATTTATTTGACGAACACTCAAACGACTGTAAATTACAAACGACTCATTTACATAACAGTAATTTGGCCCTATTAGGATACGGATTTGAGCCTCGGGGCTCCTCTAAACCATTCAATTCATCTCGTGTCCAATCTTTAAAATTCAAAATCCTTAATGCTCCTTAATATGTCACAAAAAAGCTTATCCAAAAAGATCCTAATATACCTTACGTTTCTGACAGTTAAATCTAGATACCTATCCTTTCATAGCAAACTCGCTCTTCCTCAACTTGCTTCCCAATCTATTCCAGATAACCCTCCGTCTAAAATGAAGACAGGTTTAGGAACTTCTAATATAAAACTTATTGAAGTGCTACGAATTGGTAGTTTCTTCAGAACTAATTGATATATATTATTAAGAGCATTCATCATCTCATTTATAGATGTATTTCTATTGTTTGTATGCGGTTTTAAATTTCAATAAACAGGTTAATAAAAATTAAATTAAATAAAACTTTTATATAAGTTATATTTCCGTTAACAGTTGAATCCTGTTATTTTATTAAAAAAGATGCTACCATCTTGCGAACTAATATACTTTTAGGAAGAGGGGACAGGCACTGTTTTGAAGAAAATGAATTCTGCAAATTATATTAATTCAAAATAACCGATCAACTGCTTCTGTTTTTGCGTGACAAGGTACCAACCACTTTTTTACTTGTAATAGAAGTTTTTAATGTATGATGGAGTTACTTTCTACCTCACTTGCTTTTCTGTCATTATCTCCTGTTACCTGATTCTCCTCCTAGTTCATATTTATTCTTGATCAGTGAGCGGCTGGATCATTGTCACACCTCAACTAAAATAATAATAATTTGTATTCATTTGTTGAAATTTATTTTACTGAAAACGTTTAATTATTGGACAGTTAAATTGCAATTATAAAAAGATGGAGAGTGTACATTATTTGATAAATGAATAGACCAGGTATATATAAGAGATATAATTTTAAAAAAACTTTATTGATATCTACCTCTGCAATGAATATATACATCTAGGAAATATTTGGGAACATTAGTACATGGCAATTACTAGTAAACCAACCATTGCTATGACACTTTAATAAAAAGTTTTTATTTAGGAGGTCCCATTGGCCATCATCTTTTCAGTTGACAAACTAGTGTATTTTAGTGTTTGTGTAGTTTACTATGGAAGTATAGGTTTGAGTTATATATGACACATTAAGATCTTTATGGATATGTTTATTTGTGACAAAGTAAAGAGCATTGAGGAGTTTTCGAAGGATTGTAAGGATTGGATACGAGAAGAATCGGAAGGTTTACTTCCACCCCAAAACTCAACTCTGTGAGTCCAAATAGGTCTAATTATTTGCATGAATGAGTCATTTGTAATTTATTTTACATATTACATAAATTACATATGTAATTTATTTATAACTGTTGTAGTGTATAACAACGAGTTTCTTGTTGTTTTTGTAGGACAGAAAGTTGTAGGCTTACGATGAAGAGTAAATGTTATTAAATTAGGGTTGTTTGGATTTATTTTAATCCTTCAAAAATAAGATTTAAATAATATATATAATAAAATTTCCTACTGAAATTGATATCTGTGCAGTCTTACAACATAGGGTATTTATGTATATAAATTGGGACATCTTATTTACTAAAGAAGCTTTAGAACAAAGAGATATAAAAGAAATCGGATTCCATCAATCGGATTTCGACCGGGGCTAGCCCTTGAGGGAAATAAATCTGTGAGGGGGTATTTCTGTTGTAAGGAGGGGGGGGGGGAGTCCTTGTGTCATCCGTCAGACACAAGTTTCAAACAAGTATCAATATTTCTCCTCCAGAACTTGACAAGTGCCAGCTTAAGAGGGTAGTGATTTTTCCCGAGTACCGGGACGGGGCGAGGTGAGGGGTTTTTCAACTAAAAGGGGAAAAAAGAGAAGCGAGAAATAAAAAAGAGAGAGAGTGAGAGAGGGGGCAAAGGGATAGGGAAAATAATGTAACCTTTTTCTCCGGCTATGTGTAGTTTTCAAAGTCTATCTGCCTTATGGGGCTTTTCACTTCTGAAGGATGGCTGCCCTGCCTGCCTTTATTGTCGTTACCTTGGAACAAGGGGCGTTTCTCATTTTTTCCCCCCTCTTTTGTTTTTTATTCGCTAGGTAAACAGAAAATCCATGTCCTAAATGGCCTTTCTTCTGTATTTCCTTTATAATAACTCTCCAAAGCTGATTGATGTGCGAAAAATATGGAGTGCTTTTAGAGATGGGGATATTTATCTGATGAATAAACGACTCTTCTAAACGTTTTCATTCACAAAACTACACATTTTAACTTGACACTTGAGTGCTATATCAGTCTTTAAGAAGTTTTTTAACTTCGTTAAATACTTTGAAAAGTATTATATTTGCATTCTTCAAAACAAATCATAATTTAAAAAAATGAGTCAAGTTCGATCATCACAACTATCAAATAATTATTATATCTTTTGGAAAACTGTAATTCAATTATGTAAAGTCATAATATATTTTGTAATTTTTGAAATCTTATATTGAAACTTTTTTTTTCCAATTTCTATTTTTCTTTGTGTTATTTCTGGAGACAAAAAACATCAAGGGCCTGCCTTATTTTGTTTTACAAGGCCGTTTCATTTCAGCTTTCTTTGATATTACATTTTAATTATTTACTTCTTTCATTGGTTTTTTTTTTTTTTTTTTTTTTTTTTCCTTTTAATTCTTTTGCCTCAGTGATTTCAACAAATGAGAGTGCATTTCTAGTCTGGTGTTCGGAAAAAAAGATTAAATGATTACAGTAAACAATTTCTTTGATTTAAAATTAATGTTGTTTTCAATAATTAATAAATAAATCAAAGCATTATATTAAGTATAAAGCTAGGTTACAGGAGGTGAAAAAATTAAGTAAGGAAGTTATCAACCTGTCATAAAACCCTTTCTTTGAATTCAATTCAATTGTGAATAGCAAGTATGATGATTTTGCGTTTTTTTTTTTTTTTTTTTTAACTATTTATTGATATTTACAACTGTTCATCAATATACATCAAGTAAATTCGAGGAAATGATTGTAATGACATGTAAATCACTTGTAAAGAACTACTCGCTAGTAGCTCTTCAAAAAAAGTTCTAAACTAGAAGGTCTCTTGGCCATCTTCTTTTCAGTCGCCTCGGTGGGTTATCAGGTATCGAATGTGAAGCAAGTTGGGAGACTAATGGATTCGTGTCCGAGTGCATTTTACTATGAAAGGATTGGTATCTGGTTTGGGCTAAATCAGCAACTAATGGAACATTGAGGTCTTTATGGATACGTTTATTCGTGACAAATTAAGGAGCATTAAGGATTTTGGATTCTAAGGATTGTATTCGAGAAGAATTGGATGGTTTAGTGGAGCCCCAGAGCTCAATTCCGTAAGTCCATATAGGTGTAATAACTGTTATGTAAATGAGTCTCTTGTAATTTATTGGAAGCTTTGATCGTTTGTCTACTAAATGTTGGAGTAGTCTATAACGACGGGCCGTTTATTGTCGTTTTAGTCTTGTATGTGGATTCCAAGTAAGACGTTTGCCTAAATGGAGTCCTAGGTAGCGTGTCTATAACAGGGATCAGAGGAGTATCATTAAAGGATACTGTAGGGCAGGATGTCGTAGGTTTACGACGGAGGGTAAAGGTTAATTAAATGGAATTTATTTTAATTCTCCATTTTTGACACCACTCTTGAATTGAAGGTTTATGATGTGGGATTCGAGTGCCTGGAATTTCGCGTTGAAAATGAAATATTTGCGACTGATGAAATAGAAGGATTAATACAATTAGAATTGATGAATTATTTGCCACTACTATGGATTTTTTTTTTATTCGTAGACTAGTTTCGAATGTATAACATTCATTTTCCCTATATAAAATAGATCCTTTCCAACTAAAATGATTATAAAGCTAAATACCCGAAAAAAAAAAACTGGAAGATCAGTAAATCAAAGAACATATGATTAAAAGAATATATAAGGGCATACAATAACAATACGCAGAATTTCAACTTCGCTATCATGTTTATCATATTCATATTTAAATGAAAATCATCAAATTCAATAATGACGCGGTAATGAAATTAATACATCTACTAAAAAATAGTCTAAAATCAAATATTTACGAATTATTATTAAAAGTTCAAAATCTGTCCAGATTTTCGTTTAAACGGCCAGATGAATATTTCTAGTAGTCGATTCAAATTTTAAATTTGTTTCCTGTAGAAACAGAAAAACCGATCACTCATAGAAAAAACTCAAAGGACTGCCCATTTATCTGACAACTTGGGATCAAAATGTATCTAGCTTACTTCTAAACTTAACCTTTCCTCTCATTACACTCAATGTGCATTTACATTACGTTGACGTGACGTGTTGACGACAACGACAGCTGTCGTGTTATCACGTCAGCGTCAGCCAGTGTGTGCACACTGTTCTGACGTGTCGTTACGAATTCATCCCAGTTGTTATAAAATTGCTAGATAATTCATGAAAATAAGCACTCATTTGTTACAATTATTATGCTCAAAAAAAATTGTTGTATACATACGTTCTTTGCTCGAGAGTTTAAGCAAGTAAAACAGTCATGTTTGCAATAAATCAGCAAATAAATGTAATTATTACCTGATATTTCCATGATTCCTCCTATGCTTCGATGTGTACGTTTTTATTTCTGTACTCCCTCTCAAAAAGAACTGGATATCGCTTCACATGATCGATGAGCTGCTCCTCAATATTCATTGCTGATAGTCAGAGTAGTGTGAGCACTTCTATTTAAAATTATGGTTTATATTTTTACGTAAAACGTCAGCGTTGTGTGAATGCACCTTTAGTCTGCTCTTGTCCTGATATATTTTATAAGCCCTTTTGCCAATCTGTATACTTAGGTGAGTAATATTTTATCTTTATGTTAATATTTATTCTTTAGATTTTTGGTTGGTATCTTTTGATGATACTGGTTTTTATTTATATATTTCATTTATTTTAGCTTTTTTGTTTAAAATGCCTGTTCCTTTTTTCTTTTTCATCTTGTCATACATTTTTAAAATTTTAATATAATCTTCGTATCAAAGTGCTCAGATATTTTTTTAATGTTTTAGATAATGAATGTTTAAGATTCGAAAGTAGCCTTCGAAAAAAAAAATCCCAATTATAAGCATATAATTCATCAATTTTAATTTTATTATCTTTTCTTTTTTTCTTCGCTATTTCACTGACTCAGCAATTTCATATTATCTGATTTACTGTTTTCAATCAGAACGATTCTCTTTTACTCTGTTAAAAGAAGCCGAGTTTAAATACGACTGTGTGAAGAAATTTTGAATTTGATAAATTCTATAATTATTTGTACTGATTAATACATTGATAGATAGGCAGCGCTTCTTTTCTTTGTCTGTTGTTTATTATTTAACGTTCGCACTCCACACCTGTTACTGAAATTGGATTTTGGGGAATTCCAGGTGTATTGGGCTTCATTTCAATTCCTGACGAACTGGTACGCCATAATTACAATTAAGCCAGAATTATAAATTCTGATCGCATGGTCAGTGGCTTACTAATTACAGTGCTTTCCAAACAGGTCCTTTTCATCAAATTGACTAAAGGTTATTTAATTAAATTAATTGAATTTCTTAGCCCTCTTCACATCCTCTCTGTATGATTTAATTCTTTACCATTGTTATAGAATCAAATCGTATCCCGTGGAAAGTAATAACACTAAAAGAAACCATAAATTTTGAAATTATTAACTGAGTATTTCATTTTAAAAATTTAAAATATGAACTGATCTCAATTCAATCATTTTAAATTGAGGAACGGACAATTAATAATTATGATTTTTGTTTTGTTTTTTTAATTCACATAAAATAAGAAAATTTACTTGAATTGAATATACTGACATCGAAGATGTTAGTTACCCTTCATAAACATTTATATACAAGTGATGTATATAGTGTATATAGATTTTATTGCATTATCTATGAAGCTGTAAGCAGTAAAGAACCTCACCTTAAAAATAAAAAAAATATTTAAAAAATAAATATAAAAATTAAAATAAAAAATGTGAAAATTTTTTAACTTAGTGTTTTATGATTTGATAAATAAAGAATCCTAAACAGAAACGTATTACTGCATTACCGCTTATATTATTTATGTATTCACTCTTTAGTGTTTCACTACTTGAAAATAATTCAGCCTTTACTCACACGTTTACGAGTAATTTTCGTATAATTTTTGTTTTACGAGCTCAAACATAACAAGGAGCAAGATACCTTAATAAAATACGGGGCAACGATAGCGTTTGTGCATCGTTCAACAATGATTTTAAAAAATCGAGAGGGTTAATTCTGTCCTAAAGAGAAGGAGATTCGGGGGAGAAGTTCTCTCTGGATAACAATATTCTGCGAGCTTTGGTGGATGAAGACCCCTGAACTATTCGAAACTTTCAGAGAAAATAACAATTAGCAAATTGAATGAAGCTGACCACCTCAAGTGAATTGAAAGTGCTCAAGCGTATAACGGCCATTAAAAAAATCAGAATGAAACTCATTTTCGTAATGCTCCACTAAACCATCCAATCCATCTCGTATCCAATCCTTACAATCTAAAATCCTTAAAGAAATCCTAAATGCCCCTTACTTCGTCACAAACAAACTTATCCACAAAGATCTTAATATACCTTCCTTTTCTCCATCTATATCTATCCTTTTATACCAAACTCCACAACCATTCAAATCCATTAGTATCACAACTTGCTTCTCACTCCATTCCAGATAACCCTCCGCGGCGCCTGAAAAGAAGATGGCCTCGGGACCTTCTAATATAGTACTTCATTATATAGAACCTTTATAAGTGCTACCAATGCTTTAAAAACAAGTGAAGTGTCATTTTTATCAGTATCATCATATTTACTTGATGTATTATATTTGTATACACAGTTGTAAATTTCAATAAATAACTGGAAAAAAACAACAATTTTCGTAATGAAATATTTGGAGCTTAGTTTTTAATCTCTATCTCAACAGCATTTCACTCCAGACCTCTAGCCTACCAAATACCATTTTTTTGGAGGGACCTAGAATACATTTTAAATGATAAAACATTTAATGACTAAAAGTCGACGGAAATCAGAAATAATAATTATAATTTCAAATTTTATTCAGAGGTGGCAACACGTTGGATAAAATGTAATGAAGGAAATGAAGCATATTTTGATTAATAAAAATGTTTTCTAATAACTTATTTCATAGTTTTATTTTTATTTATTTTTTTATATGTCCATTTATTGAAATTTACAACTGTAGACAATGATTTATGTTATCAAGTAAATGTGATAATAATTTACATAATAACATGACGATTGCTTGCGATAAAAGAGATATGATAAGGTCCCGAGGCTACCTTATTTTCAGACGCATCGGCATATTGTCGGGGATAGAATGGAAAGCAAGCTGAGAGACTAGTGGAGTTTATTATGAAATTAGGTATCTGGTTTAGTCTAAATCAGCAACATATGGGACATTAAGATTTGTATGGATAAGTTTATCGGTGACAAAGTATAGAGTACTATGGATTATTTTTATTTTAAAAATCTAAACCTCAAATTATTTCCGGCCAACCCAGTAGCTCGCCTGTTGCGGGAGTCCAACAGATTTCACACATCATTGATGATTCCACCTCCCCATTTTACCATTTACTCTCTTCATCTCTCCGTCCCCTTCGTTTTCCCCTCCCTAATGCTCATGGACCTCAATATTGGTCCCCCTTCTTCATTCAACGCAGACATTAACAGGATTATGCTAAAGAGGAGAAAATCCCGATTAGATTTTTTTTTTTTTTTTTTTTCACTGGAACTACATATCATATAAACTGCTCATTATAAAGTTAAGGATTAAATTATTATCATTAATTTCAGGCGATAATCTCCAGTATTTATAAACGGCCGGACACCAAAAAATAAATAAATTCAGAGTCATTTAAAGGAGATAATGCAAACAGGGCAGCTGGTCCCGCTATTAGCCGACTATCGCTGCTCCCCAGCGCCGCCCTAACTCCCGCTCTAATTGCCCCTTCTCCCCTTGTGTTCTCACTTAGTCTGTCTAATCCTTCGTTTCAATTTATGCCAGACATGAAATTAAAAGATCGGTATCAATAAATATTTTAAGCTAATATTCAATTTAGATGTATATTTGCATAATTTTCCGTCTCAATACATACATACAGTATTTTAAGTCAAGTTCTGTGTATCGAAGATTGAACTGCCGGCAAAGTGATTAAAAAAATGAGACCATTTAATAATAAATTAGTTATCGATTTTTTAAATTTTAATATTGCATTTGAGCTACTTAAATTCCTACCTTCTACATAACTCATTATTATCCGATCCTATCTCAGTGAAAGAACCTTCAAAGTAAACCATTGATTTTCCGATTCACCCATATTTATTCAATCTGTCGGTGCTCCTCAAGGTAGTACACTAGGTCCCATCCTCTACACGATGGATACAGCTGACAACTCGCCACAGTTTCACCACAGGCTGTGTTATAACTGAATAAAGATCCTTTCATAGAATTTCAATTACTCATATTTCATATCACATGGATTCAAAAATGGAGAATCAAAAGAAATTTCATCAAATCCTTTATCCTTCGTCTTAAACCTACGACTTCCTGCTCTACAGTATTCTTTAATAATATTCCATGGATTCCGGTTGAACAGATCCGCTACCTAGGACTATATCTAGACAAACGACTGACTTGGAATCCACATACCAGACTTAGTAGACAAGAAACTTAATTTGACCGATTTGGACATACGGCGTTGAGCTTTGGGGCTCCACGAAACCTTTCAATTCTACTCTTATTCTATCGTTACAATCCATGATTCTTTTTAAATCCTTATTATGTCTCTAACAAACTTATTCATAAAGATAGATTGAAAATGAAATGAAAAAACAGACTTCATTCTGGGACTTACAGTCCCCTAAGAATAAATTAAATGCACAGTTACAAGTACAATTGTTTAGCTGTATTATTTACAAATTAAATGCTTCAGTTATTACAGCATCCATTTTTGACAGGAAAAAAAATTAAATTAAATTTTAAAAAATGAAATAATATTAATAACATAAAATACAATAATATACGTATAAATGTACATATAAAAGAAAGAAACAGAAAAAAAAGAAAGCAATTCTAAGTATTTATTTAATTATTTACATATTTGCGGAAGATTGATTGTCTAAAAGGTACAGAAATAAATCATTTTTAAAGGAAGTTAAGGAAGCTGCTTTACGACTACAAGAAGGTAGGAAATTCTAGAAGGAGGTAGCACAAATGATGAAGGATTTGTCAAAGGAAGCAGTTTTATGTGAGGGGATATACATATAGGTTAAAAGTTTGGAATCTAGTGTTTAGGAGGTGGATAGAAGAGCGCAGAGATAATAGATCAAGAATATAGGAAGGGTTTTTGGTTTTTAGAGATTGGAATAGGAAAGTACCCAGAAAGTATTGCCGTCGGAATTTAGGAAAGATCCACCCAAGCAAGATAAATCTAATGAAACAAGCCATTCCTCCACTTATTGAGAGACAAAGCCTGACCCGATGAAACCCCAACGATGCTCTGTCAGCTGCTTCACTGATATTAATATCCAGTGATAAAAAAAGAACTATAATAGTACAAATAAGGGAGAATAAGTTGTTTTAGAAAAGTAGTATAAAAACTTAAAGCTTCAATTAGAAGCGTTAATCAGACTATTACTACCATAACGAATCATTTAGATAACTATATTATTCAAGCAAGCATTTCTATATTGTATTTTCTACACTACAGTCAAATTGGATTTGGAATAGAAATCTGGCTTCAATTCCTCGTAACTAGTTAATTTTTTTTTTTTTTTTTTTTTTTTTTTTTTTTTTTTTTTTTTTTTTTTTTTTTTTTTTTTTTTTTTTTTTTTTTTTTTTTTTTTTTTTTTTTTTTTTTTTTTTTTTTTTTTTTTATTGGTATAAGTGTACAATCTGCCTCAGTAAAGGGCAATGGGTACAGAGATAAATTTATTCATTCATACCATATATACAAATACACATGCACACACACACACACACACACACACACACACACACACACACACACACACACACACACAACTAATAATAATAAAAAAATAAAATAAATGATCTTCATAAAAATAAAACTAATAACTATTTACAATAATCAAAAATAAAACAAAATTAAATTAAAACTAGAATACAAAAATATTTTACATTCATACTTTATGTACAATACAAATACACTCAGCCTGGGGAACCCCAAATCGAGCCTATTCGCCCACCTATTGGGAGTCAAGGCCAGACGCTTAGAGATCCCAGCGCTGCTCTCCAGCTGCATCACTGGTAATATCCAGTGGAGGCTGAGTGGGAGCGCTATGGCCACACATACTCAGGACTTGAGTGGAGAAGCTGGTCATTGCCAGGACTCCGACGTAACTTTATACATTACAAAAGGTCTCGGGGCCATTGCCGTTTTAACCTTCTTGGAGGGTTATAAGGATGGTTATGACTGGATAAGGATTGAGCCAGAGGATTAGGATGATTCGATAGATTTTGATGAAATTTCGAGAATTTTGAAGGAATGAGATCAAGGACAAAAGGTATTTTTAGGTCATTATGTAGGGTTTTATTGGTAACATAATAAGGAGCATTGACAATTGTTCGGAGGACTTTGGATTGGAAGGATTGAATACGTTTAATATTGGATTGTCTTGCTGTTCCCCATAGTTCAAGTCCGTAGGTCCAAATAGGTTTTAATATTGTTTTATATATGAGGAGTTTGTTATCAACTGAGAGATGAGAATTCCTGCCTAGTAGTCTGTAAAGTTGGCTAAATCTCCTGTTTAGTTCTTGTCTTTTTAGTATAGTGTGAGGGTTCCAAGTCAGTCTTTTGTCAAGATGAAAGCCAAGGTAACGTACTGTGTCGGATATAGGTATAGGGATATTATTGAAGTGGATGGGCGGACAGGATTTGCGGCGAAGAGTAAAAGTTATATGATTGCATTTGGCTTCATTAACTTTTATTCTCCACTTGTTGCACCAACCTTCTATCTGAAGAAGATGTGTTTGGAGGTTGAGGGAAGCAAGTTTAGGATCTGAATGGGATGATAGGATCGCAGTATCATCTGCAAATGTGGCTAAAAAGGTATTAGGATTGGTTGGTATATCAGCAGTGAAGAGATTATAGAGGACAGGACCTAGGACACTACCTTGTGGCACACCGGCATCAATAGGATAACAGTTGGAGAACTCTGAGCCACAGCGAACTCGAAAGGAGCGATTTGAGAGATAGGATCGTAGGACTAGGTATAGGGATTGGGGTAAGTGCGTCTTGAGCTTGAAGAGCAAGCCCTGGTGCCACACCCGGTCGAAAGCTTGTGCTACGTCCAGAAATGCACCAGTGCTATACTGCTTGTTTTCAAGGGCAGAGGATACGTGATCAACAACACGAAGACCTTGTTGAACAGTGGAGTGACCAGTCCGGAATCCAAATTGGTGGGAAGGGATGCTTTGGGATTCGAGTATAGGTAGGATTCGTTTTAAAAGGATTTTTTCAAAGATTTTTGAAAGGATGGGAAGAAGACTTATAGGTCTATATGATGAGGTTTTGTTGGGAGGTTTGCCTGGTTTTAGGAACAGAACGATGATGGAATGTTTCCATATCAGAGGAAAGTGGGTTGTGCGAAGGATACAATTATAAATATAAGTAAGGAATATGATCGCTTTTTGAGGAAGTTGCCGGAGAATCTGGGTGGTGAGAAGATCATATCCAGGTGATTTGCGGGGTTTCAACTTTTTTAAAAGAAATTTGACCTCAGAGGGATTAACAGCTTTAGGAGGGAAGGAGAGAGGAATCGGTGAAGTGAGGAATTGATGAACTTTAGCAGTGTGGGAGGGGATTTGTTCGGAATGGGGGATAAAGGTGCTGGAGAGGTGCTTGGCAAATTCTTCTGCTCTGTTCTCATCTGAGGCAGCCCAGGATCCATCTTCACGTCGGAGAGGATGGGAAATATTGTGATATTTGAGGATTTTTTTAGTTGCATTCCAGAGGGAGTTGTCTGAGGTAGAGAGGGAGGAAAGATATGAGTTGTAGGATTGGGATCTAAAGGAAGCCAATTTCTTTTTAACTAATTTGGTATAATGGTTATATGTTCTCCGGTCTTCAGGATGCCTGGTAGTTTGCCATAGGGATCTAGAATGACGTTTGGTTTGGATAAGGTCTATTAGTTCTTGTGGTAGAGGATTTTTTATACGGTTTTTATAGGAAGGTTGGGGGAAAGATGAATTCCAAGCTGCTTGTTGAATCAAATTCGTAAAGGAGTTGGTAGCATCATCTAGTTCTTGGGGTGTTTTCAGGGACACTCTGAGGTCTATGGAATCGGTTAGGTATTGACGAAAGAGGTTCCAGTTTATTGGGCCTCTAATAAATGATGGGGGAGGAAGTTTTGGTATCGGTGATAAGGATAGGGTGAGGATTAGAGGCATGTGATCAGAGGAGAGGTTGTCTAGGCGTTTAATGGAGTGATTGATAGCACCTAGACCTGTGTAAATGAAAAAATCAAGGAGGTCAGGATTGCGAGTAGGATCTGTTGGCCAGTAGCTAGGAGAGCAGGGAGAAATGTAGTGGCAATGGTTGGAATTGATTGCCGACAGTAACATTCGGCCACGGGAATTGGTCGTTCTGGCACCCCACTGCTGGTGTTTTGCGTTGAGGTCAGCACCTAGAAGGAAGTGGTTTCCCAGTGAATCGAGGAAGGAACTGAATTGGTTGTTAGAGACAGTTTTTCCAGGAGGACAATAAGCTGCAGCTATTGTAAGAGGGAAGGGGAAGGTTTTGATAATAACTGCAGTTGTTTGTAGGAAGCTATGATTCGGTAAAGGTAGTAAGTAATGGGAGAGGGAATGATGGATGATGACGGCAGTACCACCATGAGCTTTTCCTTCCGGGTGATCTGTCCGATAGGTCTCGTATTGTGCTATTTTGAATGTTCTGTTACTAGTTAGTCGAGTTTCAGTAATCAGGGCTATATCAATGTTACTGTCGCGTAGTAGTGCTGTCAACTCGTCAGTATGATTTCGAATACCGTTCGCATTCCAGAGGAGAATGGATAGGGAAGGTATCATTTAGGGATTTCTTTGGGCAGGGATGATAATGTGGGATAATGCATTGGTTAGGAGTAATATAAGGGGTGTGATCATGGACCGGAATTCCGAGAGGAAAGAGTTGAGTATGGTTGTGATATCATTAGCATTAGGAGGAGGCGGGATATGAACTATAGGTAGATTATTTTTATTGGGCTGGGTTACGGGATTTTGCGGGAGCTGGTTCTGAGGCTGAAGGTTCTGGTTAAGGGTTGGATAGTGGGATTCATTATAGATATTTTGAGGCTGGGGTTGTGGCATGGCCCCTGCTACAATAGGTTGCTCTCCGCCGCCCATCATGTTAGCGTAGGAGATGTTGCCGTTTGCTAGTCTAGAGGGTTGTCTCATTGCTGGCCTTGCTTCTTCATTCCTTGCTTGGGTGGGTAGGAGTCGAGCCTTTAGTTTCTTGTAGGTTTCACATCCTTTGTAGTTCGCTGGATGACCCTGGTGGCATAAAGCGCATACTGCTGGATTGTCACGCGGCTTGTTACAATCGTCCGTTTTGTGTGGATCCCCGCACCTTACACATCTTGCCATATGGTGACAATACCGCTTTGTGTGTCCATACGACTGACAATTATGACATTGTACAATGTCCCTTTTTGGGTATGGCTTTTCAACTACTACATTTGTCTAGTAGAGCCTCTTAATGTCGTAAATTTTTTTCAACTCCTGGGGTGGGCTCGAGGTCGACAAAAAATAATGGTAAGGGAATTTTGTTACCTGCTCCAGGGTGCATTTTATTTTCTTTTACCACATTGATAATTTGGCGAACTTTGAAGCCCATTGCAGTGAGCTCTTCTTCTAATATGTCTGCTGGTGTTGTGTGATGCAGGCGCCGAATCACCACTCTTAGAGATTTTTCATTTTTAAGCTGATACGTGTGGAAATCAGCTTTTGTTTCGCTTAAGTATTTAACAATAGCGCGGTATGTCTCAGGTGTTTCAGGTTGTATCTTGGTGTCGTTGGTCCTGTTTACACATGAATAGCCTCCAGGGCCTGTAATTTTATTAATCTGTTCGCATAACAGTTTGATGCATCGTATGTTTCTGATATATATTGGTGGGGGGCGGGGTATCTTTTTGCTAACAATTGTTTCCATCTCTTCGGTTCCTGTGTTTTTGAGAGGATCAAAAGGATTAGGGGTAAAAAATGGTGATTCATCTTCAAATGCTTCAGATGAAGTCCCTGGCTGTGGTTCTTGATTATTAGGCGAATTAGGCGTGGAATTGGGGGGGGGGGGGTGATCCTCTTCGCTCGTCTAGTCCGGGGTTTTGTCGGACTTGGTTTGGACTCCAAGGAACGACTTCTCTTGTTTTTACTGGACATTACCATGTGGTAATATCTCATTGTATCATTTTATGCAGGGAAAAAAAAAAATAATAATAGTTAATAAGTAAATAAAAAAAAATAAATAAAAAAAATAATGAGTTCAGCGTCTTTGCGAACTTGACCCTGATGCCGGTAAAAAAGACGTAACAGCTCCCACGGCTGCCAAGTGAGTACTGAGGCCGTAAGCAGAGTGGGGGGGCCTGTACTGCTGATAAGCTGCTTCAGCTGGTCAAGCCGACATATTGGCCGATTATGTTTAACACTATTTATATTCACTGGTTAGTAAATAAGAAAGTACTCACACTGATAACTAGTCCAATGCTTCGTTCTTCCTATTCACTGTTGATTTATAATAATTTACGCTTTGAAATGAAGGTAAATCACTATAATATAATGACAATTGTAAGAGGCGATCTAAAAGCATTAAGCACTATCTGGCGCAGGCGCAGAACTGGTTAAAATTAACACAGACGATTCAATTTAACTCTCATATCGATAAAACTATAAAAATGAACTCATACCAATAAACATTAGCAACTATATTTGATTTAAAACGGAAGAGGGAGAGACTCATTCGGTACAAGTCCAGTAAAGCCGACTGTGGTCCCAAGATAAAGGAACATCTCATATCTTTACTACTGGCGATCGAGAAGGGTAACCAAAAGTTGACTTGATGGTGCCTCCAGACATTTTATAGGCCATAAAATGTGTAATAAAAAGAGGATGCGTGGATCTAGAGTCTTAATCGGGAATCTGAAAGTGGACCTATCCCAGAGCCTTACCGTTTGCCATCTCACTTCCCTCGAGAATAATAAACAAGATTTATCTCCCACCAATGCTCAGTGTCCTCCGTGGAATTTTAAAAAACCTTTTTTTTTCAAGTTGGGAAATGTTCTGAATTCTAGAATCGCTTCTCAAAATATTCAGTTTCAGTTAATCATCCATTGAAGCTTAACAGGAATATTTATCAGTATAGAGCATTGAATACATATTTTATATAAATTTAAATATAATGAATATATTTTAATACCCATAGGCTAACTTTCCAGGATTACAGTATTTAGGAATTTTTAATATAGATTTCTACGTCAGCCTATTGGAAACAACTCATTGCCGACCGGGCATAAGGATCCTACCTTGAGTATCTTAATCGGGTATCGTGAAGTGGTTTTCTAGGATATAGAAAAGTATCTTGGGGGTTCGGTCCTGTTAGTCCAGTCTGTAACAGAGAATGGAATTTAAGTCCAAGTCTAAGCAACAATGACCTGTAGATCTATACCTATTTATACCATGGACAGTTAACAGTATTATAAGGTGCATTATCCACTCTAGGTTGCCTGTGTTCGCGCAAGCAATTAATGTCCATATTGCACGGCCAATGGTCTTGTAGATATGCTATCCCAACAAATTTAAATTTTTTAAAAATTAACTTTTAATTTTTGTTTTAGCTATTTGCTCTGTCACAAGATGCCTACAAAACTACGTAAACCCGAGGGAGTTATTCACACCTTGCTATAAGAATTATTTTAACTATTCATATAAAACGATGTTTTTTTTAAAATGAATAATTGTAATAAAACAACAGTCCAAGCAATGGAAATGAATGATACAATAGCATGCTCGAAGAAAATACAAGAACATACCGTGTAAAAAAACTCTATGATTACAGCGAGCATCGAATTCTATGTGCTAAAATCCGAGCTTTGGACATAGAAGCGCCGCCGCTCGCTAATTAGCAACGTTCAAGTGTCAAAACTTTCGACCTTTTCGATGTTTCTCAGAAATTTCTCCTGCACAGTTGACTCTAAAGGAATCCTTTCTATATTCAATATTAAACTAAACTAAACTGTCTGCGATTTGAGGGGAAAACATGTTCTGTAGCTTAAACAGAGTCTTAGATGCAAGCTTCTAAATTTTCGGAATTTCCTCAAAAAGTAGCGGAAATTTTTTTCCGGTTTTGCTTTATACGTCCTTTAAAACGACTTTCTTCAGTATGAGCGAATTTAAAGGTGAGTAAGTTTGCTACAAACTTACGTTTCTATATCCTTGATTTTAAATGTTGATATATAGCATTAATTATTATACTACACTTTTAACTATGAAAAACATGTTTCATTGAAATCTCCGGTTACTCCGACATTTTGGCCGTTCCGTTTTACCGTTGGGTCTAGATCGATGGATTATTGAGGTTCTACTTTATATCTACACAAATGAATATTAACAGTTTGTTGATAATTTAGCTTAATTATCTAGCCATAAACAGTTGATATCATTAGGTAATAACTACTATTATGTAGTCCATACTGATATCTACTTATGAAACCTCGCTTGCTAGGAACTAAACTAAAAAGAACTATCTTGGAGCAATGCCTTGAAAACAACTGGTGTGCCCTTTTCTTTTTTTTTATGTAAGAAAGTCTGTAACAGGAAAACTTGCGGAACAAAGACAAACAAAGCTATGGAGCCGGATGGAGATATTCATGAAGCTAAATCCATGAATAAATCTAGAGCAGTGTCCAGTCGGCCGGTGATCGGCTGAGCAATGGGCTATGCATGCATTAATAGGAACCCCAGTCGCCTCACATACATCACTCGTCCGCCGCTAGTAAACAACCAGCTCCTCAACCTCTATATTATGTAATAACCTCAGTTACTGTATCCATATAATAACCAGATACCGCTCGAAAATTTGCCAAATATAAATAAATAAGCATTAGCGAAGCCTGGGGTTCGGTGCCGCTAGCGCTATTTATTTGTCAAGTCAACTATTTTGACTCCACTGTGCATATAATTTAGATATTTGGAATTCAAAGAAGAAAATACAATGAGGTCCTTGCCAGAATTTCTAAAGACCAATTGGTTTCATGGACAAACATAATAGGATTGAAGATAAACCGCCGAAGATCCTAAGGGGTTTAAGGTATATCAAGTAAATCTGTACCATTATATTAAAGGACAAGCCATTTTGCGTTTGTCATCACTAACCACGAAAACTACAGAAGCAATCTGTACCAAAATTTAACCACATTATCTTCATAGCTTAAGGAAGGTTCAGTAATAATACAATTTACTGATTTTCATTTAAATTGTTTTAAAAAATACGATAAATATGAGGATTCCAGTAAAGTTACAAAACGTTTTCAAAATAGCACAAGAACAATTGGGATGAAAATATGGGCCATCTTCAACAAAGTCATCAAAAATAGTTTAAAAATAAAACAATAGACAACGGTAGTGATTTTATTTATTGCAGGTAAAAAAATTATCATAATTATCAAAAAAGTATGCAGCAATCATAACTCGCTCTTTAAAATCTAAGTTCCTACATTTGGGATCATTTCACCTAAACGCCTCCCCGAATGTCTTCAGAGAACTTTCCATCACAAAATATGCAAGTTGTGATCGAAGTTCCCTGGGAAATGGGGGTGCACATTTACACTAAGAAAGGGTGCCCAGATTTAGACCAACTCCACCTAAGAAAGATGGCCAGTATCAGATGTAACTTAAAAGCGTGAGTGACTAAAGGTGTGCTTCAAAAAGTAGCTTATGATCTCCGCTTTCCAGATATCATTGTGAAATTATTTTAAAATAAACATAAGAACATGAAACGAAAACGATTTTACACGTCTCTCAAAAGTTTACATTCCAGGATGAACACTAATTTGCGCAATAACTCATGCTGCATCAAAACTAGTTGAAAGAATGGTTTCAACTGCTCACTGCTATCATATATTAGCAAATGGCTCCATAGACAGTTCTCGCCGCCAGTCTTCAATATCTCCCTTAGCCAGTCGGGATGGGTGTCATTATTTACAACAGATTTCATTTTTACACAATTTCCTCTATGCATTTTTATTTAAAAAATAAATAAATAAATAAAAAATTCTCTAGAACATAACTTAATTTATTTTATAAATCTTAATTTATTTATAATATTAATCGTAAGAGAAACATTTGGCCAGTCTTTGATTTGTTCCGAATCGATCAACATTGATAGTTTCTGGTCCTTAGTATTCGCTGAAGTTTTATGTAAGTTATATATAAGTTTAGTATTTTAAGAAGTTTTATTTAAATTATTTTCATTGTCGAGGCTTTATTTTATTCTAGGCATTGTTAACTACTCTTTTATCTTAGATATTCCAATTTCTCCGCTTCGGGTAGTTTACTCAGAATACTGTCTATTCCGGCTATTTTCTGTGAAGTGAATATTTGTACGATTTTTTGACATCGACGAGTAGGATAAAGTTTTCGACTATAATTATTGTGATTTTTGGTTCAAAACATCCCAATAATTGCCCAAATGTCTCGCTCATTACTACAACAAATGGTATTGTTACTAGTTTCAACTAGGGCCTTTAGGTCTGGAATAGGCAATATCAAGTAACAGTGGTTGCATTGTAGTTGTCTCAAAGAGGTATATTGATTTGCGCCTTAATCGTTCCGCTAATGTGAAATACAGTTCCGCGTAACTAGTCTGTCTGGCTCGGTTCCTTCGTACGGCGCTGTATTCTGACTATAGCAAATGTTGATAGAATTATTGTAACATATCGTAACTGATATGTTACGGGAATGTAATAATAAAAAGCTTGTCTACATATTTAAAATTACTGTTTACAAAATCTCTCAAGTATAAATGTTCCGGTCTACATCCTCAACATTCGAGCAACTGATGAAAACTTATTTTAATCTCTCCTTCAGTCCGATTATATTATTGTTACTAACGTCAAAAACGACTAAATTGTTCATATATTACAGTATCTCCCTTCCCTTTCACTAAATATTCCTTCTTTTTTTTTAATGAGTAACATTAAAATAATTTTTACGAGAGTTAACGGACGCAAGGTTAAACTCTTGAAACCGAGTTAGTCCCCGTAAAAACATGCACCATGTAACAAACAAAAGCTTTTATCTAGTGTAAAATACTTAATAATTATTTTGAGCATAAGAATAACTTTATTTCAGATTAAATATTTTAAACATTATTGAATTCTACTCTGCAATCTAAAGACCATTTTTTTCAACTTATTTTACTTATTTTTCAGGCAGTATCTTCTAATGCAATTTCTACGTCCTAGTAAACTATCAAAGATTATTAAAAAAATGAGCTATTGAATTAAAAAAAATAATAACCAATGGTGCAATATCATGCATATACACAGTGTGAGACGAAATGTTAACTTCTTGCAGTTCTGATAATTGTTCCCATTTCGAACGAAAACGATGCGCAGGGGCATTATGTTGCCTTAGAAGTTCCACCAAACACACAGCATCAGTTTTTTCTCTAACCGATCCAAACGAATAACAAAAAACGTAAACGCGGTAAAGTACACGGAAGTTTTTGATGGATTATAGACCCTCTATCGCACAACTTTCTCCGGTGGTTCCATTATTGCTTGAACGATTTTTTGATTTAAATACGTAAATAACCTCATAAAGCCAACTTTTGTTTCAAGAAATTAAAGAATTAATCAAAGTAAACATAGACTTACATATTAGGAACAAAAACATTCCATTACTAAATAATTACTTATGAAAGTTGGAACCAAAGGGTAGAGTGTATGCACAAGAATATTTGTAACAACTTAGTAAAACTTGGTGAATTCAAAATTCGTGGGAGTTTTTAAAATTTATTTTTCACAAAGATATTCAACTTTTAAATTTACTGATTTTTATTAGAATTGATGAATTAATTGCCACTTCTATTGGGATTATTTTATTACAATACTAGTTTCGAATGCTAAACATTCATCTCTTTAGTTCTAAAACATACAAAATTTTCAACACATCAGCACTATGTTACATGGATTATATATATTAAAGTTTTAAAATGTAAGACAAGAAATCAAACATTGGTACTCACCTGAGGAAATCTAACAGATATCTGAAATATATCCATCACGGAAAAGGGAAGGGAGCAGGTAGGTTAAATTTTGGGAGTTTACTATGGTATTTCCCTTATGACTCATTGGATTTTTCAGTTCCTATTGGAAACAAATTTAAAATGGGCCTGTTATGTTTATGTGGTCATTTAAAAAAAAACTTAATCTGTTTTAAACGATTTTATTATTTCTGATGATTCATAAATACTTAATTTTAGGCTATTTTCTACTTGATGTATTATTTTTACTACCGAGTTTTTATTATTAAATTAATTCATCAATCCTAATTGTATTGATCTTTCTATACACTCATGCTTCAAATGATTACAGATTTTGGTCCAAGGTGGGCAAACCTATTGATTTTTATTGTATTTAACAAATTTTTATCTTTATATTTGTGAATATCAACCATCCGATGATAACTTTCTATTTACATCAGAATTCTGTTTTCAAAACTTTCCATCACCGCTTTTATCAGATATTATTATTTCACTGTTGCAATTTACTACTTCATTATATTACACATCATACTCAGCATTAATAATTATGTTAATTAGTGGGGAGGTTGAATATGAGGTCATCCGTGGACCACTATGAAGTTGGGTGGCTGATATAGGTGCGGTATTTTTTCAGGAAGACTAGTGAGGTTTGCGTAATTAAATTTGGTAAAGGTTATGGCTTCAAATTAGGAGAAGACCACATTTAGTGGCCTCAGGGGTAAAAGGTTGTGTTAATCAATATTGTCTTAAGGATGGTTGCCAAGGTCAATGAGGAGAATATAGATTGGGTTGGAGTCCTGTGGAATTAAATGAAGAATCAAATAAGGCCTGACCATGCTACCACTTTCTTTTCTGCGGTATCAAAGTTATGATTTAGGTGGTTTCTCTTTTTTTAGGGATTCCATTTCTTCTTATATACAGACCTACTTATCTTGTGTCCAATAAAATAATGAACTATTAAAAATTATATGCAGTTTATTAATCTTATAATACAAATATGACCAGTTTACGTAACTTATGAAATATTTATATTTATAGAAAAGATAGTTGGGGTGTGTTGTCGTTACGTAAAAACAATCACAACCTGCATGGTCTAGCTCGATCACGCTATGACCTAATGAAGGATTACAGCGTATGCCGAAACGTAGCGTTATAAATTGATTTATTTTCATGCCATTTTGTAATGACCGCAAGGCCCAGTGATCTTATTATCTCTTTATTTACAGTCAAACAGTCTACGTCATTATTTATATTTACTGTTTAGAAAAACCCTCACATAGAGTGAGCCCCTAACTTAGCATAGTTACATATTTTTGAGTGAATAGTGCGCAAGCTGCAATGAAAAATAAAATTTAAGTTGTATACTATAATCGAAATCTCTAATTATCGCTAATTAGTATGGATAAACAAACATCCTACAGAGTCTGGATCAGTTTTCTTCTTCATGAGCTAACTTTCTTCTCCCACTTCTTTCCCTACACTATCTCTTCCCCGGACACTATCTTCCCATGGAATGCGTGGTCTTCCTCTTGGCCTTCTTCCCTCGACACGGGTCAAATAGGCCTTTCTAACAGTTTATTCCATACCCATCTATGTGCCATTCCTTTTTGAATACAGAGGCTTGGATTCTACTCTTGTACGAGGTGAAATTTCACGAACCTAGAGTACGAAAGGATGGGGAGAAATGTTGTTTTATAGAAATTAATATTATCACTTAAGTGATGTGGCAAAGATACTTTTTTCCGGTAAACATTAATTCGTATGACAATCCCCAAACCATTTCCCTTTCGCTGATGCAGTCTATTAGTGATATGAATGGGTTTGGAATTTAATAGACAAGAATAATTTCTTACGCCTTCAGTTCAGAATATATATAAGAATATATTAATAAAGTATAGGTTTCTGCTTTGGGCTTAATAAGCTTCATAGAGACATAATATCTGAAAGACAATTGTGAATAAGTTTATTAGTAATATTGTATGGAGTATTTAGGGGGATATCAATTATATTAAAGATAGGTCTATTTATAGTCCTGTGAATGAGTCGTTTGTAAATAATTGAAAGCTATCTTATATCAAGTCAGTCATTTTTCTCTTTAAAATTGTATACAGCGTATAGCGTGTTGCTACAACAATATAGGGATTGAACAATATAAAAAGAGACAGTAGTACCAGATCTATTTAACAATATTTATAATAATGAATATATACCTCAAGATTGTATAAAATATACATTTGTACCATTTTCTAAAAGAACAGGTGCATAAAGATGTGACAAGTTTCGACTAATCAGCTTAACGAGCCAAGAATTAAAGTTATTTGTTTAAACTATTAACGGTTCTACATGATCGTATACGTCAAAAAGTTTTGAGTAAACTAGAGATGAGCTTTCGAAAAGGATTAGGAATTAGAGGAACTGTGTTTGCACTATCAACAGAAGTGACTAGAACAGCAAATAGAAGTCTATCTATGTTTCATATATTATGCTAAAGCATTTGAAAAATATAGAAAACTGAGCTTAGGTTCAAATGCTTTGCTGAGAAAGACCCAAACTGGAGAATTTGCGAAAATTGTTACTGATAATCGATAGAAGAAGGTACACGGAGAAGACGGTAGGATAGGAAGTTGAAAGTTTTCGCCGAAAGGTTTAAGGGATTTTTATGAGGTTTGCTTGGATTTATTTCTGACAACTTTCTTGAAGGTTTATTTTAGTAGTTGAAAATGATTAGGAAGCAATAAATAGATGTAATACTGGACGATACGAGATGGGTTGGAATTTCATGGAATGGGACCTTGTATACCTTAAGAATTTTTGGGTTTGTGGATCATCGTGATTAACTATAATTTCCAAGGGTCAGGACAAAATATTTGATGCGGAGTACATTACATAAGAATCTGAGAAAAAGTCTCGCTTTCCGTGGTAGGACTCTCAGGATTTCAAATGTAATTAAGTGATGTCTCAAAGGATTCTAGAAGTTAATCTGCGAATGATGTTTGATATTTCTAAAGGATTATATACTTTAGGAGGTGGCACCTTGTGCAGTGAAAAATCAGTTTTTTCAATACTTCGATGATGAGTTAAAGTGTGGATATCAAGATTTGAGTAAAAGTTTTCAATGATATGCTGAGCTATACAATATACCAAAAAAAAAAAAAAATATTTCTTTCCACGAACACTTAAAAAATGGAGAAATTAAAAAAAAAATCTTTAATAAATGAAATTTTTCTTTACGGTCAAAGAACAGATTTGATTTTCTTATAAAGAAATTACTAAACAATAAATATTAAAAAAATAACTGTTGCGGAACCATTAGGTAAAAGACTAGAGGGCAGGCTTTATTATTGTTAAATATTTAAGTTATTTAAAAAATAACAAAGTTGGAGTTGTTAAACTCCGAAACTCCGGCCAGTGTTCCTCAGCTTCCTTAATCTTAACCAATGATAATTTATTTTAATTTCAATTGTCTTTATACTCTAAGGAGTATACTTCTTTAAAATTTTGAAACTTTTAAATATTGTTGTTAATTGAGATCGACCATAACAAAACCTAATTATCAACTTTATTAGAGAAACTAGTTTTAACTGGAATTTCTCCTCTTACCGAGGAATACAAACTGAATAAATAATCACAAGACTAGATTGAGATTGATTTCCTTGATAATATTTGAAGTTGTTGAGATATTTTTTTTTTTTTTTCAGTTGAATTGAAAATCAGAATGTGATACCATCCGTTGAGAGTTTATGTGCTAAACTTTATCTAATAGATTTTTTTCTCGTGGGGACTTCTAAATGTGCTCCAACCTCAAGTGACACGCAAGACTAGGACAAACTTTCTCGATCGGTCTACGTCCAGTATCCGCTCAGGTTTCATTATGTGAACCATCAACTCAAAGCTGGCCTGGAGGAGACATTCAGGAAAAAATTCCCCTTTGCCCCATAAAGAAGAAATTTTGCAGCCTATTTATTTCATTATTTTTTACATGCATATATATATATATATATATATATATATATATATATATATATATATATATATATATATATATATATATATATATATTGAAATTTACAACTGTGCAAAATATATACATCAAGAAAATGTGTTCATAACGATTCAAATATCATGCCAAAACTTTCAAGGAAACGCATTTAGTGCTTTAAGTAGTCCCGATTCGGCTCATTCGCATTTAAAAAAAAAAAAAAAAAAAAAAAAAAAAAAAAAAAAAAAAAAAAAAAAAAAAAAAAAAAAAAAAAAATTAGTAAGTATTTTTTTATTTAACCTAATTAGAGCCAAGACTGGAATTAGTTGAACGTTTCAATTTTCCTCAAAAGAGATATTTTTAGGGTTGTTTAATTTAGAAAAAAATTAAAAAAAAAAAAAATTATTTTGTTCATGGGGTCATAAAATGTTGCGGTCACGTATAATTGGCCTGTATAATTTTTTTTTAAGAGGTAGGTAATGTGTTATGTTTCATGTAGTGTGATACGTTTCATGAAAACTTTTACTGCAGTTGTTTAAATCATGGAACCCTTCAAAGAAATAAAGTTTTCACAAAAAAATCACAAATTAAATTTTATTATTTGTGGTTTGCTTTAAAGCAGTCTGAGTGTAATTTAATATTAAATCGCTCACAAAATTTATTTGTAGCAACCCCTATTTCGCTGAAATTAACATTTAAATCATAATGATACTCATTCGCGTTGAAAACAACCAATTTCTCTCTTATGTTTCAATGGATTTAAAAAACATAAAATTTATTTTTAATAATTACAAAACTTACTTAATAGCTTAATAATTACAACCCTTAGCTGACGTAATAAAATAGAAAAATGTTTGAACTTATAATTATAAAAATAAATTGTTAAATCGATGTTGCTTATACAATAGTGGACGTAAATGGGTTAGTGGTATTATAATTTTAATAACATAAATCAGTGGGTTATCTTATACTTGATCAACTCATGAGTTATATAATTTTAAAGATTATACTTATTCCTGACTATTAACTATATATGATAATTTTCTCTAGTGATATGTTCTAAGTCGACATCATAAAGTTGTTCTCTACCTAGTCCATGGTATTCCATCTTTCCATACCGCGCAAGACTTCTGGTACCGCATCATCCATCACGCATCATTCATAGTTACAGCGTCATACCTCCTCCATTTTACATTTGAATTATGAATCCTTTGCTCGAAAACTTTTTCCGGGGTATTCGATTTATTTTACCGGTAAGCTTTCCGACAAAAGACAGTAAAATTATTTCAAGTACCAAGGTTATGCCCTAATTGTGTTCTTGTATGATGTACCTGAAGTAAGGGCGACGCTAAACCTCAAACCTTTTCCATTTTATAATAGTTATTTGTTAGCTGTTCGGTCGTAAGCCAAATACATCACATATAATAAAATCACGTACATCATAAAACATGTGTATTAAACAAAAAACTTTATTATAAATTCCACGTCAAAAGTATTTCAACACCAGTAATTCACGAGATTTTCATGGTTTTTACCTTAATCCATACTTGGTTTATATTCATATTAATATTATTTGTTAATCGTGAGACATTAAGGATTAGACACATCAATGATTTTCCCTGTTAATAACAAACGATGGAATTTTAGAATATGTTTTTCAAATTTCCTTCAGTCCATGTTTATTATTCGTTTCGTTATATACACGTATGTCAAGACTAGCGGAAGCAGTTATACAAGCCAGAGGGGGCAATATGTCTTAAAAAAATTTATTATTTTTCTTAAACTATTTATAGATATTTACAACTGTACATCAATATACATCAAGTAAATTTGAAGAAATGATTATGACATGTAAATCACTTGTGAAGAACTACTCACTAGTAGCACTTCAAAAAATGTTCTAAACTAGAAGGTCTCTTGGCCATCTTCTTTTCAGACGCCTCGGTGGGTTATCATATATTGAATGAGAAGCAAGTTGGGAGACTAATGGATTCGTGTGGGAGTGCAGTTTACTATGAAAGGGTGAAAGGGACCAAACCAGAGGATTGGTGTCTGGTTTGGGCTAAATCAGCAACATATCGAACATTGAGGTCTTTATGGATAAGTTTATTCGTGACAAAGTAAGGAGCATTGAGGATTTTGGATTGTAAGGATTGGATTCGAGAAGAATTGGATAGTTTAGAGGAGCCCCAAAGCTCAACTTCATGTATGTTCATATAGGTCTAATAACTGTCATGTAAATGAGTCTCTTGTAATTTATTGGAAGCTTTGATCGTTTGTCTAGCAAATGTTTAAAGTTAAAATTGTAAAAAAAAAAAAAAGTTTTCTAACTTTTTTGTTTATCGGAAGTAATATTGTAATTTATTTTAATAAAAATTGTTTATTTTTTAGTTTACGAATGTTTATTATAGACTTCAGAACCTTTCTTTATTATGAAAAAAACACGTTTTTATAAAATTCAAATATTTCAAAGTGTTACGATACTATTGACGGGAGTTTATTTCAAAACTTAACTAAATTAAACTATAATGATCTGAAACTATTTTAAATGTTATGATTAGTTTTTATGTTGAAGTTATTTATCATAAAAATTCAATACAATAATTTTAATCCTTCTTGAATAAGTAATTTATATGAAATGCTTGTAAGATCCTAAAGTAGTGGGGTAGTGGAATTTTCCAAGACCCAGGTGGAAGTATACCATCGCTATGAGATGAGGCAGTATAGACGGCTATGGGACTGGCCTCCAGTATCTTTTTATAGTCCGCACTTTAATATTTAATGTCTTTCAAAAATATATCTACTTTGGCCTAGGCATCATTTTAGATTCACTACTTTTTGAAATGTTTATGCATCTAAAAACATTTTTTCTCCAATTAAAACTAATTTTCAGATTCTATAAAACCGAACAAGACAATCAAAATTTTTTACTACTGTCAAGGATCTTGGGCTGAAGCCTAAGTTAAATGTTATGGTATTTAGTTTTAAATCGTGTATTTAAAGTTTCGTTCTGCCCTTCAAATACATTTCTATTTATTCCGACAAAGATCTTTATCATACACAATCTAGAGCAATAAGTAATTATGGCCTGAAGTACAAATCTGTAATCGATACACCACATCGATAATATTTTGAGCTCTGAATACCGATATATCGTTTTTTGTATGTTTTTTTTTTTTTTAACTGTCATTTTAAATAATTCCTGTTATGTTACAATCAGTGATGTGTCGTTACTATTTTTTTTTTCGATTCTCTATTTTTGGCACCAATACTTGAGTTCAATAACAAATTTCTATTTCAAAACATAATCCAAAAATAACCTAAAAAAGGAAAACTAATCGATTAGTAAAAACGATAATAATTCGAATACATTCGATTGAAAATTAGAATACGTTCGCAGAAGAATAAAAAATAATACAATAGAATAATAAGAATGAAGACGTACCCTCAGAAACATTCATGGACTGAGAGTTCTCCCAGATGGATCCTACAGACTGATGGTGAATCACGAATTGGAAACTGCCAACACTAGTATGCGACGTAGGCGGCTGGAGTACTACGGACACCTCCTGAACAACAGGCTTACCAAGAAGATATTCTCACTAATTGGAAGCTATAAGAATTGAAGTCTGTGGCTTAATGAAGTGCAATAAGACCTAGATTATGCTGTAATTTCTGACCTTGATGTGCTGGATCAATTGAAATTTAGAAGTATGCTGAAATCTTGGCCCCTCCTCCCAAAATTAAAACCAATTGAAAACCTATGACGCAAGAGAAAAAGGAAAAACTATTGGTTGGTCTCAAGGATTATTGGGAACAAAAGAAAGTAACCAGAGAAACTAGTCATGAGCGCTCCTAGATGAGCTTAAATCAAAATAAAAAATAAAAATAAGAAATAAATATAAAACACACCGATACTACTTACAATATCTTCTTTCAGGTTTAGGATTCCCTATCCAACTTTCCCCCTACCAGGTTAGAGATCAAGTAAGACTCCAGGATATCCTAGCGCTTCTTTATTGCCCCTGGTTCGTGAGACAGTGGAGCCTGAGTGAGCCTAACAGAATTAATTTCGTTTTTATTTAAGAAAATGAAACGGGGTGTAACAGCAGAATACTTCAGAATAATAGAAAATCATAATATCAATTTTATAAATCTCCTTACTTTGCCACCAATAAACTTATCAATAAAGATCTTAATGTTCCATATGTTGCTGATTTAGCCCAAACCAGATACATATCCTTTCATAGTAAGCTCCATAACCACTCAAATCCAGTAGTTTCTCAACTTGCTTCCCACTCCATTCCCGACAATCCTCTGAGGAGTGAAAAAAAGATGACCTAGAGATTTTCTAGTGCAGAATTTTTATTGAAGTGCTACTTATGATTAGTTCTTTTCAAGTTTTGACATTTTATTGTACTCGTTATTAACACATTTACTTTATGTATATATTTGTATAGTTGTAAATTTCAATAAATTAATAATAAAAAAATATCAATGTATAGCTATGACGCAGAACAGCTAGTTTTGGTACTGTCATATATTTGATACTTGAATATCCTTTGTTTTTTCTTATCTCAAGGTCGATTCCTACGCCCGCCCCATCTCACTCGGCGACCACTCAGGAGAACATGAGCATTACCACTGCAAACACTTCCTTAGAAATCCCATTCCGCCCATATCTCGAGATGATCTATATATATCCTTAAATTATTCCGTCTCTGCCGCCATCTCCATTCCCAGCTTACATGAGAAACGTCTCGTAGTCCTCTCTCACAGTTTCCTCAACTTAGACGACTGATGCGTGGTATACGGTAGACTCGAGTACGATATAAATAGATCCATGATTTCTTTGTAAGATTTCTCTAGATCCTTGGAGTTATCTCATATTGCCCATCTCAGCGTTCTATTAAGGTGGAGCGTCCTTTTTTGTGTAAAGCTTTTATTAAAAAAACTCAACAGACAATAAATAACTCAACTATCAATTTACTAACATACATTATCCTGCCTATTCTAAAACTTTACACTCTGTACATTCGTAGAAAAAAAAACCCCAACTTTCTGATTCTTGTATTTTATTCCGCTGAACTGATGTTCATATACCTCTGGGATTCTCTTTTTCCCAATATCCAACATGATTCTTCTGTGTGATCATTTGAAATCTGAAACCTTTTAACTATCCAGAAGAGTGTTGAGTTATACAGAATTTTTTTACTTGAGGTACGCATGATGGTATAGAATGATCGATACGATTTGAATTGATAAATTATTTTCTACTTCTTTTAGAGTTTCTAAGTTGGCAAAACGTAAGTCGTTCTAAAAGCTATCAGACCTTAGAGTAAACTGAATGAAAATGAATTAACTCTAGGATCTGATAGTTTTTAGAAGCCTTTCATTTTGCCTCCCTAAAACTTATGATGAAGTGGCCAATACTTCATTAATCCTAATTGTATCGATCCTTCTATACCATCATACGTCCCTCAAATTTAAAAAAAAAAATATATTTAACGAGCCTTTGTCAGGATCACTAAAGGGTTTCAGAAAACGAATCAGCATACAAAAGCATCATGCCGAATATTGGGAGAAAGAGAATTCCATAAGATGGTGAAAATGAGTTCAACAGGATACACTATTATGACCAGAAAGTCGTGATGTTTTTTGCTATGAATGGAAAAAGGAATGTTTATCGCATCGGCTATGATTAAGAATAGACAAGGTAATTTGTGTTTATAGTTTACTATGGAATGAGCCTGCACTTCATTGTAGAATTAATCATTGACGGTAACTTTGCCAGATTATAATTTTTAATAAAAGCATTACACTAAAATTGTAGTTTTGTAAATTTTGCCTTTTAGGTCATTAATGTTATGTGATATTAGCTGTTAATTAACTATATTTTGTCTAGTAGAATAATTCATATTTATATACTATGTATCGGAGTTAGGCAGGAATAGATTACTTTTTCAATTTTGAGTATAAAAATACATGAGTACCGATTACAAAATGTAATCAAGTATACATATACTCAACAATTAAGAGTACTTTGTAATTATACCAAATTCTAAAATGATTAAGTACTATTGTAAGCGATTACATAAAACTCTAGAATTATGAATAAACTTGTAATATATTATATTATGGAAAATATGAGTAACTTTGTAATAAATTATTTTCGCATTCAAATACAATTTAATCAAAAAGATTAAGTAAAAAAGTAAAAATTGTTTTTTTCTTAAAGATACCTAAGTTGAAAAAAAAAATTGTTTTACTCAAAATAATAAAATATACTTAAAGCGCTAAATGTTGAGTACGATTACTTTACTTACACTCAAAACGTTTTGAGTATTAATTACAAATACTCGTACTCAAACATTTTCCACTGATTTACAGCAGATTTTTTTGAAATTTTGCAATTTTTTTTGGAGCACCCTAAAGTCGGGTCGTGACTTGAGCATAAAGAACGTATTTTTATTTCAAATAGCATACAAAACTACAATTTAACGTGAAATAATCATTTATCTATCTTGAGTGAGAGCTGAAAAAAAAATGAAACGTGATTTTCATATTTTTTTTTCTCGGATCCTAATGCCCTTTGGCGGCTATAACTCTAGTTTTGCACTATTATAAGTCCCTACTACTTATACAAAAATTGGCATCCAAATCTGTGAGTTGCAACTCAAAACCTCCCCTTGTCAGAACTCTTATGCGATTTACCCGTCTCTGCTATGAATGGACTGGGGGCTCGCATTGGGAAATATTTCGGAATAGGCATATTAATTGTTATTAGTTTGGTATGGAATGAGCCTTCACGTTATAAAAGAATTAATTATTGACGGTAACTTTGGTGGATTGTAATTTATAATAATAGCGTTACACTAAAATTGTAGGTATCCATTTTTGAAAATGGATTTGGCCTTAAATGTTAGATGTTATTACTTGTTCATTAACAATATTTTTTCAAGTAGAAGAATGCTACTTTCAATATTTTTTCAGTTATAATTATTTTTGTATTATAAGATTTTGTTTTGTAATCCTTTCTTTGACATATTTTTTATTATTATCGCTTATATTTGAACAAACGAGTACATATCGTTCCTTAATTATGTTATCAAAGTTTTCTTTCTTTTTTTTTTTTAAATAGTATGTAATGCCTAATTGTTGGAATAATTGTGTAAGACATTATCCTCGAACGAGGGTATTTTAGTGCCATTATATTCAGAAATCAAAGTGGGGCGGGTCACTTAGACTCCAATCAGGGCTAAAAGGGGTTTTCATATTTAATTGCCGGGAAGCGGAGCGTTTTAAAAGGAGATAAACTTTATGAGGGGTCCTTAGCCGATTTAATTCGAAATAGTTTGGAGTGTTGGAATGCGGCCGCTACCTTCCTCCAATTTCCAGGCACAAAACAAACCCCCACCTCTCCCCCTTTCCACTCGCTCTTACTATCCCCGGAGAATTTAAGCTATTTGAATCAGGCCGTGTTGACGATCTAATAAATCCCATGAGAAATAATAGGTTTATTAAAATTATATCATCAGATTATATTTTATCTTCAGAACGTAATATTTTACAGGATTAAGTAGCCAAACTGAAAATTTAAACTAAAAAAAACAAAATGATTTCCTATGGAGGTATATCCGAAAGGCTTTTGAAGGAGATATTCACACCGAATGATTTTCACTGTTATGAATTATTTAGGCATAGTAAATAAATAAAACTTATTTTATTTGTTCCAACTACTTCATTTATCCAATGTAAACATTTAAATATAAATAAATATTAGGTAGATAGTTCAAAGTTATTTCCTTGAGCATTAAGATAGGCTGAATATAATTATCTCTGGTTGCATGAAAATCCCCTTGCAATTCGTGAGCATCATTTTCAGCACGTTTCAGTGCAATGTGCGGGTGGGGATAATAGACAATGTTTTAATATTTCCGCATTTCTTACCACCTTGAGCCAATGCGGACACATTTTGGGATTTCTTAATAATGATTACTATGATTTAGTTGAAGATATTCCACAACTGAAAAGGAACAAGTGGTTTCAACTGGATGGTCGTCCTGCACATTACGAAAATAATTGAATCTCGTGAGACATTAACACATATCCAGTGCCGTTCTGCCACTGCTGCTGTTGAATAAAGATTTTGAGTCTGACTTAATGCTCAAGGAAATCGCTTTGAACAACATTTAATATGGATGTTAATGTTTACACTTAATGATTAAAGTATTTGGAACAAATAAAATAAGTTTTAATTCATAACAATGAAAATCTTTAGGTGTGAATATCTTCTAAAAAAAAACATTTGCAGACACAAAAAAAAAAAAAAATGTTAGTTGTAAAGATGTATTCAAACATTATCTTTTGACAAATTACCTATTGTTTTTTATTAAGTTGACAGGACTTGATAGTTCAGTATTTAACTTCAAATAAAAGGAATGAAAAACGTTCTTTTATTGGATGTATATTATAAAAAGGAGACACAAACAAAAAAAAAGAAAGTCCAACGATGACAATTAAATAGCACATTTAACCTTTATTTCGGTAATTGTCTGCAAAGAACATAATTGAATTCCTCTTTTAACAACTGGCTTGGTTCTCATTATAACTTTTATTCCCCGAGAGATAACTTGCTCAAGTATGAAATGGCCAATTAATATTCATATTGTTAATTGTTAGAAAATAAATGAATTTTTAAACAAAAAAGTTTTTGAATTTCGATGCTAAAGACAACGGTGGAGGGGAGTATTGAACGGTTTCTTAATTGAATAACAGACCTGTTAGCTCATCTATGAATTTTTAAAAGATTTCCTCAATGAATAAATACTACTTTTGTATTCCTCTTAAGTTTTTGTATTTTATTTATAAATATAAATTTATTGCTATATCCGTCCGCATTTCGGATAAGCATTAATCTAATGAGACGCCATTGATAGCAAATAAATCAAAAGCAATGTATATTCAAATTAAGGCTCTCATATTAAATTTATATGAGAAACAGAGATTATAACTAAATTTAAAAGCTTAAGTGGTAACACAACAAATTAATCTAGACATATCATAATGAATGAGAGATGCTCTATAGTGGGTAAGGTGTCCTTTGTGGAAAGCTATGTCTCTGCTCGGTACGGTCAAGAACATTTTTAATGTTAATTGTTTACAACCCAAGAAATAATGAAATGAAATTATTTTCATAATTCAGTTGAAAAGTGATCAGAACTAATAGTTAATTACAGTGGTCAAAACTGAATGATTAAACAGTGAGTACAACAATTATTCATTGAGTTATTACAGTGTTACCTTATCTATGAAGACCCATGTGGCCGAGTAGTGGGGGCTAATCCCCAACTATCCACTGCCAAGTTCAGTTGAGCTTTTGCTCTCAACACAAGAGGGTGGGGCCACGCCCCCGTAGTCAACCCACGCTACGTGATTTCGTTTTCATTATTTTTTTTTTTTTGTTTTTTTACTTATTTATTTTTATTTTCCCCTCTTCAAACTGAGTCACTAAATGAGATATTTTCACATGGTCATGTCCTCCAAAACTAACACCAAAAGAAGCCGCTCATTAGAAACCGTAAGAAATAGCCCCGTAAAACAGAAGCCGAGAAAATCGAAGCGAAATTCGCCACCCACAACTCCGCCCTCTATAGACCCCCAACCTGGGACATCAACACAAGAGATGACAGAAGAGTCCCCCTTCTTTACTCCAAATCCGTATCAGGTGTTAACAAATACTGATATTGAAACCATGGAGTCAAACCCTACATCACAACCTCCACGACCTCCTCCTATCTTCGTTAGGAACGTAAGGGACTTCTCTTTACTGTGCAACCATCTTAATAAAATAATCGGCACAGGAAAATACTCCACAGTTAATAGAACAAAAGACACAAAAATTATGCCAGATTCCCCTGATACTTACCGCCGCATTGTTAAATATTTATCTGAGACCAAAGCCGACTTTCATACTTACCAACTTAAAGAAGAGAGATCATTGAGGGTCGTAGTGAGGAATCTTCATCCAACAACGCCAACTGAAGTTATCAAAGAAGAGTTAATAGCCATGGGCTTTAAAGTTCGTCAGGTAACCAATGTCCTAAAAGACAACAGATCACATCCCGGAGCTAGCGGCAAAACTCCATTGCCTTTATTCTTTGTAGATCTCGAACCAACTCCTGGAGTGGAACAAATTTATGAGGTCTCATCAATCTATTATACTAGAGTAAAAATAGAAAAGCCGTACCCCAAACGTGATATCGTTCAATGTCACAATTGCCAGGCGTACGGCCATACAAAAACTTATTGCCACCACATACCGAGATGCGTTAAATGTGGGCAAACGCATAAATCCAATGAATGCACAAAATCTAGAGAAGTTCCAGCAGTCTGTGCCCTCTGCCAACAAGGACACCCTGCCAACTACAAGGGCTGCCAAACTTACAAAAACTTACGCAACAGGTTCCAAACAAACCGACCACAGACCGAAGAAACAACACAGACCAGAGGAAGACAGCCGTCGAAAATTGCCACGTCATCTGTTTCTTTTGCAGAAATGCTGGGCGGAAGAAGATACCAGAAAGAAAATGGGGCCATGCCGCTTCCTCCTCAACAGCCTCAATTTCCTGATCCTCAACCTCAGCAACCACTGCCCCAACCACAGCACCAACTGACCATACAACATGCTCCAGCACCGCTAATCCAACCTAATCCACACACCCTTCATCAGATACCCCATATTCCTCCTCCTCCAACTACCTCAGATCTCACATCCTTATTTAACTCCTTCCTATCAGAGTTGAAAACTCTCATTACCCCACTTATATCACTCCTTTCAAATGTTGTCCCTCTTCTCATTCCTCTTCAAAAAAATCCTTAAATGCCTTCAGCAAAACCCTTATCCATTCTCCTTTGGAATGCGAATGGTATTCGCAACCACACTAACGAACTGACATCCTTGCTACATGACAAAGAAATCGATGTAGCTTTAATAACAGAAACAAGACTGACCAGTAAACAACGTCCAATTATTTCACAATACCAAACTTACCGAACAGACCACCCTGATGGTAGAGCCCATGCTGGAACTGCTGTCATCATCCACCATTCCCTCTCTCACCACGTATTCCCTTTACCAGCAAATGAATTCCTACAACCCACAGCAGTTGTTATCAAAACTTTCTCCTTTCCAGTTACGATTGCAGCGGCCTACTGCCCCCCAAATAAACCAATTTCCACATCCCAGTTCAACTCATTTTTTGATTCCTTAGGTCATCGCTTCCTCCTAGGTGCTGACTTCAATGCTAAGCACCAGCAATGGGGTTCAAGAACCACCAACTCCCGTGGGCGAGCATTGCAGTCTGCACTTAATTCCCGAAGATCCTTTATTTCTCCCGGCACTCCTACATATTGGCCCACGGATCCTAACCGAAGCCCCGACCTTCTTGACTTCTTCATTCATTCAGGCTTAGGATCCCTCCATTACTCTATTGAACGCCTGGATGAACTTTCCTCCGATCACAGTCCTTTAATTTTAACCCTCTCCGTCACTCCAATCCCAATACCTCCTCCCCCATCATTTATTAGAGGACCAGTAGACTGGAACCTCTTCCGTCAAACAATATCCGACACTATAGACCTTAGAGTATCCCTCAAAACCTCCCAGGACCTTGACAATGCTACTAATTCCTTCACTACCATGATCCAGCAAGCAGCCTGGGCAGCATCCTCACCTCGTTTCCCTCCCAATCTTCGAAAGAAAAATCCTTTATCCCAAGATCTACTGGACCTTATCCAATCCAAACGTCATGCCAGAGCTATTTGGCAAAGGACCAGGCATCCGGATGATCGGAAATCCTATAATTACCTTACCAAACTCCTTAAAAAAAATATGGCTACCTTCAGATCCAAATCCTATAATTCCTATCTTTCTTCACTTTCTTCTTCAGATAACTCCCTCTGGACCACCACCCGAAAAATCCTTAAATATCAGCCAACCTCCCATCCTCTCCGACGTGCAGATGGTTCATGGGCGGCTTCTGACGTGAACAGATCCGAAGAATTTGCCCAGCACCTTTCCAGCATATTTGTTCCCCATCCTGAATCTAATCCTACCCCTACCCACACAACGACGGTTCATGAATTTCTTGATTCGCCGATTCCTCTTTCCTTACCTCCTAAAGCAATAAACCCCTCTGAGGTCAAATACCTTATAAACAAATTAAAACCCCGTAAATCCCCTGGATATGATCTCCTTAGTTCACAAATCCTCAGGCAACTTCCTCATAAAGCAGTCATATTCCTCACCTACCTTTACAATTGTATCCTGCGGACAACCTACTTCCCATTGCTATGGAAACACTCCACTATTATCCTTTTCCTCAAACCGGGCAAACCTCCCAACAACCCTTCATCATATAGACCAATTAGCCTTCTCCCAATCCTTTCAAAAATTTTTGAAAGGCTCCTTCTTAAACGTATCCTACCCTTCCTTGAAACGGATAATATTCCCTCTCACCAGTTTGGATTCCGCACTAGCCATTCCACTGTCCAACAAGGCCTCAGAGTTGTTGATCACATATCCTCAGCACTTGAAAGCAAACAGTATTGCTCCGGCGCATTTCTGGACATAGCGCAAGCTTTCGACCGGGTATGGCATGCTGGTTTGCTTTTCAAACTCAAAACCCACTTACCTCAATCACTATTCCTAGTCCTTAAATCCTACCTCTCTAATCGTTCCTTCCGAGTTCGCTGCGGAATGGAATACTCTAACTGCTATTCTATAGAGGCTGGTGTTCCACAAGGTAGCGTTCTAGGTCCAGTCCTTTATGTCCTCTACGCAGCAGATATCCCTACTACTCCTAATACTTTCCTTGCAACATTTGCTGATGACACTGCTATCCTTTCATCACATTCAGATCCTTTAATAGCTTCCTATAATCTCCAAAACCACTTATCCTTGATTGAAGACTGGTGCGATAATTGGCGGATCAAAGTAAATGAAAATAAATGCACCAACGTAACCTTTACCCTCCGCCGAAAATCCTGTCCTCCTATCAATTTCAATGGTATTCCACTACCTAAAGCTGACACAGTTCGGTATCTTGGATTCTACCTAGACAAAAGACTCACATGGAACCCTCATACTCGACTCAAAAGGCAAGAACTTAACAGACGCTTCAGCCAATTGTATAGGCTACTAAATAGGACATCTCATCTATCCATTGAAAACAAAATTCTCATATACAAAACCATCATTAAACCTATTTGGACTTACGGACTTGAACTGTGGGGGACAGCAAAAAAGTCGAATATCAAACGCATTCAATCCTTCCAATCCAAAATCCTCCGAACTATAGTAAATGCTCCTTACTATGTTTCCAACAAAACCCTACATAATGACCTGAATATACCATACGTCCTCGACCTTATACCCCCTTAAATTCTCAAAATTCCATCGCAACCTTTCCTTTCATCCTAACCCACTAGCTCAATCATTATCCGCTCCCACACATCCTGATGACCCCCCTCGCAGACTAAAACGGCAGTGGCCCCGAGATCTCTTGTAAAAATTTCTTATATTGGAGTTCTGGCAATGGCCAGCTTCTCCACTCATGCCCTGAGTGAATGTATATAGCGCTCTCACTTAGCCTCCACTGGGTTTTTTTTTACACCAGTGACGCAGCTGAGAGAGAAGAGCTGGGATCTCTCTGTGCCTGGCTTATCCCTTCATAAGTGGAGGGACGGGTGAGGTGGGGGGATCCCTAGGATGAGTGTAAATTGTAAATAGAGTATAATTGTATTTTTACCTTTATTTTATCTTTTATTATTAGTATTATTACATTTACATTTTTTTTTTCCTGAAGTTTTTCTATTTCATTTTGTATATAGTATGTTTTATATTGCTTATGTATAGCATAGTTCTTTTTTTTTTCTCTTTTTATTTTCTTATATTACTTATTTACTTTATTTTAATACTTTATTTTTTTTCTCATTGTACATAATGTGTGAATGTAATCATATGCCATCTATATTGCTTATTGCCCACATTTGTGGCAGATTGTAATAACTACTCAATAAAAGATTTAAAAAAAAAAAAAAAAAAAAAAAAAATTTTCATAATTAAATAACTTTTATATTTATTTTTTCGTTTTACTTTCTATTATTTTGAAAATGGTAGATGGATTTGAAAGATCAAGGTGATCTAGATTTTCATCAAGAACTTTCAAATCCATCTTGGTTACTGTTTTGAATAAAGAAAATAATATTTTGCTGGTTGATTAAATAATTTTTATTTTCTCTCGAAAAAACCGCATAGCTCTTAATGTAGGCGATGTCAAAATTAATAATTGGATTAGAAGCATGTTTGTGTCTTTTTTAAAATGTGGAAAAAACGATATTTTTTTATCTAACCATTTTAAAGTTATTTAGATTTTAATCAAAAATGTCAGTTTTTTTCAGCATTGTATCTAAGCACTGTAAAAAACAAAAACTTTAGAAAATTAGTTGGAAATCGTATGTTCTAACATGTAGATTCAGAATTCATACTAAATCAATATTAAAAAAAAAAAAACTGAAGTTAATTAATAACGAAAACAATATTTAACTACAAATTACATGTTTACAATAAAATATTTTCATATTTCTATAAATTAGTATTATTTAGCGTGAAATAAAAATTACACTTATGATTTAATAATTTTTTTTTCTCGTTTTAATTTCTATTTGTTTGAAAATAGTAGATGGGCTGGATTGATGTAGGTGTAAACTTTAAAATTTTGTTAGATTTTTATTAAGTCATTAATGTTTCATAAATATATCAACGTTTCACACAAATCTAACTTAATTTTAAAGTTTACATCAAGATCTTTCGAATCCATCTAGGTTAATGGTTTGAATGAAGAACATTTTGCTGGTTGATTAAAAAAATCTTATTTTTTATTTTCTCTCGGAAAAAAAAACTGTGTATGTCTGTCTTTTTTAAAATGTGGAAACGAAATTTTTTATCTAGCTATTTAAGAGTTGTTTAGTTTTTTATCTTAAATGTCAGCTTCTTTCTGTATTGTATCTAAACACTGTAATAAAAAATTCTAGAGAAATTAGTTGAAAAATGGTGTGTTCTAACATGTAGATTCAGAATTCATATTTATTCTTTAAAAATCTTGGTTTATTGTTAATGGGTTTAAATAACTAAGGTTAATTAAGAACAAAAAAAATTATTTAACTATCAACTACATGTTTACAACAATATAAATATTTATATAAATTAGTATTATTTAGTGTGGAATAAATTCTATTGCCAAGTAACTTTTTCTTTCTGTTCTCATTTTATTTCGTATTTGCGTTACATTTTGATTTTAGCTTAGAGAGAGAGAACAATTCTCACAGATTTGATTTGTTCTTTAGGATTTTTCGGTCAAACAATATTGTTGCCTATTTCGTAAAAAAAAAAAAAAAATATATTAGTACAAAAACATTTTTTTATGAAATTTGTGAGAAACATATGTGTAGTATTTCTGTGAAGAAATACTCTGTTAAGTAGAGGGCGAGACATACGTAGCTGTCATTTGCAATGGTTGAGTCATTTTGGTTTTTGCTTCTCTCTCCGGGCATCTCTCCCCTTCTTCATCCATCCAATCTTTCTTTCCCAGCCGGTTGTCTCATCCGTTTTATTTTGATGAACTTCTATAATTTTCTTTTGCCCATCCTTGAGCTCTCGCCGCCTTTTCTTATCGTCTTCGACCAGCTGTTACGGCTCCTCGTCTTCAAGCTTTATCGAGCAGTCTATTATTAAATTCTTCAAATAATCTCCACTCAATTCGTTCACTCTTTAACGGTTTTTAATAGGATCAAAATAATGTTTAATCGGAAATCCTCACTTTTTAACCATCTCCTTATTCAAATACAAATAATATACAGGGTGAAACTAGATCAAAAATGAAGAAAAATGCCGCAGACCTTACCTTTCTATTCCAATCCGTTAAAGATTTACGATAATTTAAAAATGTTTTTGAGTAAACCACGTTTATTGCCATAAAAGCTGCAATATTTCAACTTTGTTTAAATTTTTTTTAAATTTTGACCACATTTTGGAATTTAGCATTAAATTTTCTATAAGAGCAGAGTGCATGTAACCTTGAATTTTCCAAACTTGGGACCTAAAGAACAGCTTGATCTTCACGTTATTTAGGGAAGTTACACTGTGTTATAATACTTCAGCGCCCACCGTTTTTCGAAAAAACTATTCACAGAATTGCAAATCTCACAAAAACTTGAAAATTTAACCAGCTTTTATATGATATAATCAAATTAATAATTCCGTATCGATTTCATGGAGAATCATTTATAACCGGAAAAACGTGGTGTTATCAATTGGCATACAAATCAGTTAGTTGTGTAAATAAGACATTATGATAATCGCCTAATGGAAATATGTATTTTAAATATAATAAACTCTTCATTGGAATAAAAAGAATAGAAAAAAATGATTGTTTAATAGAAAATAAAGGAAAACTGTCAATAAAGCGACATCAGATCAAAGGATTTTACATATATTTATATTTATATTGCCGTTGGCCTTTGAATGCAGATGATATTGAACAATACAACTTTTTGAGGTGAATTTTATTGACAGATGAGTCTGTTTTTACAGGGGAAGGCATTTCTACCTATCGTTGGTTTATTCATTTTTGTACTGCTATCGAATAGGGTTGGTAAATCAGAGTTTGCCCATCAGATTGAATGGTGAGAATTTCTAAGGGATAGGGGTATCGTTGGTTTATGTTTTTTTTTAATGCTTTCGAATAATGTGGAGAAGCACCATGGTGAAAATCATATTTTGCCGCACTTCAGGTGAAATATCGTGATGAAGTGGTTGGATAGTCTGTAACAAATCCTAGTCATTCTCACCATCCAATCTGTTTTGCTAACTATGATTTTCCATCACTACTCGGCACTATTACAGTTTTCATGGCTAAAAACGTGGTTTCCTCAAAAAAGTCTTTGAATCGTATATCTGCAACATATTGGAATAGAAAGGTAAGGTCTGCGGCATTTTTCTTCATTTTTGATCTAGTTTCACCCAACTTTCTTTTTTTTTTTACACTAACCAGTACTCACCCGGTATATAGGATCATTCATTTTATAACAATTTCATTAACATATATTTGCATTAAAAATATATATGTATGGAATAAGTTAATGGACAGCAAAGCCGGCTGTTGAGGTGTCCATAATATCTGGCTAATCATTACAAAATTATTAATATTATTATTATTATTTATAACATAATACATGAATAATAAGATTCATCTATATATTAATAGATTCCATATGAAGTGCATAAATTATAAATATAATAATGAAAATAACACTATTGACTTATTTAGTTATTATTTCATGAGTAGATAAATATATATTTTATTTATATTAAATATATATTACAATAAAGCATTCCTAACATGAATTCGACGGTGATAATTAACTATCCTGATTACTTGTAGTAACTTCAAATAATTTTACTGGACTTTTGGAAGGAAATCACAGAAGACAGTCAGGAATTTCATTAAATAGATTGATGCAGGACAGTCAAGCAACGTGATATAATGATACCTCCTATTGAAAATTTAATATGATTTTATAATTCCAGAGGTATATATATTTTTTTAATAATCAACTCACGCTATAATGTATTATTTTCTTATTTTATATTATAATATATTACTTTTATATTATTTTTTTAATTGGCTTAAGCACTCTTATTCCACCTTCACTGGCTCACGAACCAACAAATTCTTCACATGGTGGGGGAAGAAGCTAACTGTGGGGTCCTTACCCTGAGCGTAAATAGGTACCAATAAATGTGGGCTTTTTTTTTCTTTTACTTTTATTTAATTATTTATTTTATTTTGTTATTATTACTTTTTTTATTATTGGTTTTAATCTATTACTTCTTTCTTAAGTAACACGCGATAAATACTGAGCATACCTACTTATTCCTCTCAAGTGAGGGTTTGTAATAATTGTCAAAATAAAAGTTTAAAAAAACATATGTATTAATTTATCTGTCCAAGCCCCCGTACCATCCAATATGTGTGTTATGATTTATAAAAATGTATTTAAAACGTTGAATGAATAAATGTAATATTTCATCATATGATTGTAATATATCATCAAAATAAATGTTTTAATAAAAAAAAGTAATGATAAATCAATAAATTTAAGTAAAATTTATAAATATATTTTTTATATTGTTTATTTTTTTGGGGGGATTTTTTTTATATTCTAGAATGTAACATTAAAAATTTAAACATATTTTAATGTATTATTTTCTATATTGTAATTTGTTAATATTTTCTGTACTCATAATTCTTATTTTTCTGTTGCAGGTATGTACTGGACATTATAAAATATCACAGTAGATGTATAAGGTAAAGTGCTGCATGACTTTTGTACTTAATATTATAATTTGTATTATAGTCTCTGTTCTTTGAAGATTTTTTCTCATATTAAAAAGTTAGTTGTCAAAAGTTTAATAAATGTTCCAGCTCACACCGATAGCAACTATAAATAAAAAAATGAATAAACTTATTTTAAAAAATGTATCAGATATTAATGTTGAAATATTAAGGAATACATTTTATACCATTTCCAAGTTTAATTAAACTTTCTAGAATAGTTTAATCGATTTCTACGTATATTTAATCCTTTCCAGTTATATTTTATCTTTTACTATTTTTATTTAGAGTTTCCCATTAATATTTCAACTATTGCATTCATAGTTAAACATTTTCCTATTATGATTAACATTTTTTTCATTTTATTTTAAACTATTTCATTTATATTTCAACCTTTTCCATATATTTTTGTCTCTTTCCATTTAGGTTGAACCATTTTCCAAATTTACTTTAAAGGCGAGGCGCCACCGGAAACGGACTTGACATGACTTGAGTCCGGTCTGCGACTCAATAGGCTGATGTCAGTGGGGACGGCGCCACCGCGACCTGACTTGACTGGACTGGACTGGATCCTGCCACCTGACTCCGGTCGGCTCCGGTTTGGTTTGGGTTGGGACCTGACTCAGGTCCCCCCTCCCCTACCACCAGCCAGCCCAATCTAACCTCTCTCTGTGTGCACAGTTTTTCTTTGTAGCTTTTAGTGATATTCCAGAAAAAATGAGTGTTGAAGAAAAGCTCATAGAATTGGTGAGGAAGCAGCCAATAATATAAAATACTTCAGAGGCTAGTTACAGCAATATGATCGATAGGCTACTTCCTATCGAGAACATTCGATGCTGCTACACATGTTAAAATAAAATGGTACACCGAATCAGATGAATCCTATTCTTCACTTATCAAACAGTGTACTGCGTTCATCTCGGCTGTCTAACACTGACTGAACTCAAGTCGAGTCAAGTCTCGGTGGCGCACCCCCACTCCGGTCTGGTCCGGTCATGTCCACTCAAGTCAAGTCAAGTCCGTTCGCGGTGGCGCCTCGGCTTAACTGTTTCTAAAGGGAATTTGGCCCCTAAAAGTTTTGGGAATTTGGAGAAAAAGGATCATCAAGACAACATATTATACTGTGGTGGTCATATCATGACACCACAAAGAATCGAGAAGAAAAAGATAGAAGTGATGTAACCTTCATATATACATGTGTTTTATGAATATTAACCAACTTATTCTGAGTTTAATAATTGTATTTGTTTATTAAATATAATCAGTCTCTTACAGTTACATTGTAGTTATTCTGAGTACTCCTAAAATACCAATCCAGTATTTATTATTAGATAACAAACAGTAAAATAATGTAAAAATTAAATAAATAATTCATGGATGGAGAAGAAGATGATCAGGGGGTGCACTCAAAGAGGAACATCACGTCTAAGAAGAAATTATTTAATACGATTCGATGATTATTATCCTTTAAAAATTTAGGGGCCTAATTCCATTTTGAAGAAGTTTAAATAAATTTGGAAAAAGGGTTCAACCTAAATGGAAAGAGACTATAAATATATAGGAGAGGGTGAAATATAAATGGAATAGTTGAAAATAAAATGGAAAAAGATTAAGCATAGCTGGAAAATGTTTGAATATTAATGCGAAAATTGAAATATAAAAGGAAAAATTTAAATAAAAATGAAAAATGTTTTAATATAACTGGAAATATTAAGTAAATGTGGTAATGGATTAAACATAACTAGAAAATTGAACTATTCTGGAGAAGGTTTAAGTAAACTAGTAAAAGGTATATTTGACTGTTTAATATTTTTTATTGCTATCGTATAAGCAGCGGTCTGAATTCCGATCTGATTTGTTTCATTTTCTCGGCTAAAAGTTTAATTTTTCTCCAGGAATTATTGAAGACATTAATAAAATAAAAGGAAACAATATTTAAAATATTTTAATTTATATGATTTAATATAATTTTCCATTTGTTGGGGCACATCCCTGAATAATTTATTCACAAATCACATTAGCACTAAACCCCGCATAATGCTTGACGTAATAAACGCAATGGGATGATATAAAGTTTATTAATTAAAAATTTCGTAAATTTTAAATTCCATGGTAGTTTTATTCAAATACTGCTTCCTTTTGTTTATTTAATTTCTTTAAAACTAAAATTAAAATAATACCTTTCATATGCTCTGTTTATGTGGCGATGCAAACCCCTAAAAAAGAATGAATCTTTTAGCCGATAAAAAAATGAAGAAACAATTGGTTATATGGCAATTTTGTCTCTTAGTATACTTTAAATAAGTATTTTTGAAAAGTAAATATATTTTAGAAAATCCAACGCAGTTTGAGTGTTTCAAGATCTTTCAAATCCATCTTGGTTAATGTATTGAATGAAAAGCTTTAAAATTTAGCTGCTAGGTTAAAAACTTTCAATATAGAAAAATATGTATTTAAAGTGGGCAATAAGTAATGTTGAAAAAGTATATTTGATTGTTTAATGTTTTTCTCTTTTTTGCTATCGTATAAGCTGCGGTCTGAATTCCGATCTACGATTTGTAATAATATCCTATATTTTATTTTATACAAGCTACTATAACCGACCCAGATAGAACGAATACCTCAGAATAACACGAAGAAATCGTTGATACAGCAGGAGTAGAATGGAAATTGAAATAAAAGTATGGCTTCTTTGGCCCAGCTGCGCGGTTAGAGTTGGATGGGGGGGGGGGAGTCCTCCGTTTTATACCGCCTTAGGTCTTCCTGTCTCCATCCAACATAAATAAAACCATCTCTAAAAGTATTTTCTTTAAAAGTTTCCAAAGAGGAAAAAAAAAAACTATGGATAACCGAGGACTAATCCAACATAAACAGAGCCAGTTTAAATTGCTTGTCTCGTACGTTTAACCGAATAATCCTTTTCTCAGACGAAGGGACTTTCTCTTAAAGAGGAAAATAAGGAGGAAAGTAAATCACACAAGTGGTCAATAATTTAGCAATTCGTGGCGTACTCCCTCGCATTTCGCCTTGTAACTTCCTTACAACAATATGGCATATATTTTAATCTCGGATAAGATTAACCTCTCATGATTTTCAGATTAGAATCTTCATTCGGATTGTCCTCGGACTTATATTATAGTTATACTAAAAATCTCTATTACTATCCCTCTGATACCAAATGCAACACCTGTACTACTTAATATAGGTGCTATGAAATTAATCGCATTTCCTCTCTCACGGAGTTATTTTGCCTATAATCGACTTTAATATTTCTTTTTTGTAAATATTAGGTTGTTTCGGAACTAACTTTTTTATATATTTTAAAATAAAAATATAAAATAAATTATTAGAAAACATTTTTATGAATCTAAATACGCTTCGTTTCTCTTACTTCCTTTCTGCTAACAAGTTACCTCTTCTGTATAGAATTCGAATCAATATTATTAAACATTTCTGATTTTAGTCGACTTTTGGTCAATAAATTTTTAGTTATTTAGGATTGATGAAGTTTTTTCCACTATCATTTTTTTTTTTTTAATATTGAAAGATTTGCTTCGAAAGTTAAGGATTTATCATTAGTTCTAAAAGCAACAGATAAAAAACGGACTGTTCACACTATTTCCCCTTTCGTCTCTTTACACTGAGTCTACTCCAGTTACTTATATCTTTCAGAAATCCTTACATTTTGCCTCTTTAGGGGAGTATCATGTTTCATTTCTTTCCTTAAATTTTTATAATTTAATATAAATAATTTGTGTAGCGAAGTATAAATGTTTTGCATTTTTGGTATGTTCGATGATGAATGTTTAACATTCGAAACTAGCTTTCGAACAAAAAACTTCTAAAAAATGTGGCAAATATTGCATCAATCCTAATTGTATTGATACTTCTATGACATCATGCGTACCTCAAGTAATTTTTTATCGTCTAAAATGTGGCCCAGATCCTTTAAAATAATGGTAGTTGGTAGGCTAGAGGTTTAGAGAGAAGGGCGGTCGAGGCAGAGACTCAGCTCCAACAATTTCAAAACAAAACCTTTCATAACGATGACTTTTTTTCTTATTTTTTTTGTGGTCGTTCTTTGTTCGAGCTATTTCTATTGCCTTAACCTTCTAGTGCATAGTGTAGCATATCTGCACCATTATATTTATACTTATGGCAGCGAACTCTCTTTGCGTTTTCTGGATCTAGCATCTCTAAATCTTGTATTAGAGATGCTACATCCTCCCTGTAGCCATGAGAGGACTTTGCATGCCCTAACTGGACCAGGCATGTCTCTAATTGTCACTTTCACCTGCAAGTCCTCAGTTGTGGAGACTCCTTCCTTCCAGTAAAGTGTTCTTATTTCTTTTTATAACATCCATTGTGTTTTTTTTATCAAATAAAATTTATGTGGCTTTTCCCAAGATATGTAGTTTGTAAAATATCAATGAGGATAAAATTCTTGTTATTTATAATCGAGATAAATCACTTTTTAGTTATGTGCAGCATAATGTATATTATTAATTAAAATGGTTTGTAGGTGAAAAATATTTTTTTCAGTATTTTTCTGTTAATAACCTGACCAAAACATATTCAAAAAAATTTATTAGAATGAAAGAGAAAAAATCATGCACTAAAGGGTTAAGTAACCCTCTGCAAGTTTTCAAACGGAACTGGAATTCTCATTCACCAAAGCTCGCAGAATATCGTCATCCAGGAAAAAAAAAGTCCTATGAAACTCTTCATAGTCTTCAAGGCTTTTTTCCATCTCCAAGTTTTTCAAAAGATTGTTAAACGATGCAAACTCCGACGCTGCTAAATAGATGTTGGGACCATGTTTCTACCGACCTCTAACTCTTTAAGTCTAGGGAGTAATACTGGACTATTTTCAAGAAGTGAAATGCTTAATAGATGAAAAAACATTTTTTGTTAAGTAAAGGAATGATGACTAAGCTCCAACAATTTTATATCAACAAAATCTTTCTTAAATGATCTTCAGTTAATTTTTGCCTTTCTATGCTTAGAATCTTTTAATTGCGTTGAGGCGTCGTTGGATGCGTTATTCGTCATTTTCCCTGCAAACTTTCGAACAGTTCTGGGATTTTAATCCAAGCTAGAAGATCGCAGAAAAATGTCGTCCAGGGACGAAATCCTGCGAAAATTTCTTTTGTCTGCTGATGAAAAACTGAACACTCACTCTCGTAATGTTTTTAATTTTAATTTTTTTAACTTGTAAAACGAAATTATTCATAAATCATGTAATCACGTGTTAACTTGTGAGTAAACCCTTACTTATTTCCAAGTAGTGGAATGCCAAAGAGGTAAAAAAAATAAATAAAAAAATGATGAACTTCAAATATTGACATCCATACTATAAAATATATATATATTAAATAATAACCGTTTATTACACAGAGGAGCAATTTAATATTAATCAAGAATGCCTACATTATTGTCCGGGCAACCCAATATTTTAGGCATTCAATGCCTAACGGTTAATAATATCAAAAATTAATTTCCTCGTTTATTTTCCTCCTGACGCAATATATAAAAAGGGAAACATACTTTCTGAATATTGGAGGATATATACTTTTCCCACTCTTCTTTTCTTAGAACAGTAAGGAGTTTAGAATATTTTGTTACGTTGGCTTTTGACGCAAAAAGTTTATGGTGCGTCCAGCATTTCTTATATCTGCAGATCCTGTTCGAACATGACTTGCGGTCTCGTATCTATTTAACTTCCCACCGCCTCTGATCCTATTATTCTCCTATGTTGTTGAAGAGACTGGACACCTGCCTCTATCTATTTGCATATTCTATTATAACATTAATAATAATCTTAAATATTAATTATATTTCTATGCATATCCGCAGTATATAGCAGCACATTAATGTGCCAGTGTACGAACGGGTGCCAGCTATTAAGACATGAATGTCAAATGCTTGTAATAGATTACAAGCAATTACAATTGATACGTACTTATTACAATTGAGTTAACATTTCATTAACACCACAATTATTTTTTATATTAAGACTCATTTTTATATTATTATATTATTTATGGTTTATACTAGGGGTGTGTCGATTCTCGATTCTGTCGATTCTTGAGAAATCCATGTCGACATCGACTTTGCAACTTTTTCTAGCCAGAGTGGGTAGGTCAAAATCATTTCGAGGATCTCCCATGAAATAATTGTTAACCCTCCCAAGTGTTACAATACAGTACGATTTTAAGCATACTAGTACATTCCTAATAAGATGCCTATGATTTATATTTTCTTATTTAAATAAACCTTATTAAATATTTAATAGTAACAGTCAAGAAGTTATCCATATTAACACATTAAGTCAATACTGGAAAATATCTACAGTGGAAGAATGGGATTTTACGAAGAAATCAAGTCAATCCGCGGTCCTGAGGCAATCACAGTGATGAAGGAACTTCAGAACTCTTAACAGAAAGCTGGCGAGTGCGAAGAATACAAGGACATTCCTAATAAGATGCAGGGCAATATAGTCTCGAAACGTCGCCAAAATAGTTGACTGAACCTCAAGAACCTTATTAAACATCTAATATTAACAGTCAAGAAATAAATCCATATATATGTATGCAGTATAAAGTATAAGCAATGTATATATTTATAATTGTACATGTATTAGGAGATTATTTAACCGATTTTTTTTTTCTTTTTTTTTTTTAAAACAAAAGATTTTGTTTCAGAGGCATATATTTTGGACTCTAGGTAAGTTCATCAATCTGATCTTGATGAATTAAAGAATATGAAATCCAGTGTCAAAAATGATTACTCTACATACAGAAAGTATTTTATATGTATGAAATGTAATGTATTTCATATATATAATTAATAATAAATAAAAAAGTTATGACAACTCGATAAAGAGCAAAAAATATTTTGGGCAACTTTCAAAACAAAACCAGTTTTGTCCACATGCATTGAAATTGAAAATTCACAGGTTTAACCCACACAAAAGAACACAAAACTGAAGATAAGTTCAAAGTAGGATCAGGTTTTTCGTCTGTCCAAAAATTATTATTTTGTAATTGTTTGTTCTACTGTAAAATTTTTAAAAGGTTTCGATTCTAAACGACTCAAGTAAAACTACCAACGGCTTACTAATTAATTTCTCGAGTTATTAGGTGTTTTTAATTGATTTATTTTGCTTTTTCAGCTTCTTTTTTGAATTTTTTTTAAACGGCAATATCGGTATTGAGAATCGATAACTGATTTCTTGTTATCAATACCGGCATCGTGTGTTGAAACGTACCGACACATCACTGGCTTATATTATTGACCAATATTTAGTTTTATAAGAGAATAGATACTAAGTGAGCTCCTAGACAGATTGAGCGATTAACTTCTGAGTTGTTAGATCCAATGGTGGAGGAGTTCCGGCGTTAGCGGTTGAGTCCTAACTTTAAATTTCCTAAGCGTTAGTGCTTGTCGTTAGGGACTTCACTAGTTTAACAACATGTTAGCTGACTTTCTAGTTGTAATCGAAACCTCGTGATCACCTGAAAGAAGGGAGGAGTTTTACAGTTTAGGGTAACTCCAGAATAAATTTTTAACTTTCCAATGTTACTTTTCTTTTTTACCTATTTTTCACGTTAAATTAATGGATAATAAATTAGACGATCAGTGAGATATCGTATTCATAACAATAATCAGTGCGGAATCTATGGGCCTCTGATTAACTTGAAAATATAAAAAAATAAAATTAACAAACAAATAAGAATAAATATAAACTCACCCCTAATATTTTATTAGTTTTAATAAAATTTCTTTTTCTTTGAATATAAAGGCTAAGAAGTTTCTCAATTTACAAAATAAATAAATAAACTATTTCCATATTTTTTTAGCTCTTCGAGAATTATAAAAAAAAGTCATTTATTTTTTAACAACGAATTGAGTGTAGCATAATTATTTTTTATAGAATTATAAAAAGACCTTACAACATAAACTTTTTACGGAAATGCTACCAGTGGGTAATTGATGTGTTATTATGAACATTATCTTTACATCACTTGAGGTACACATGATGGTATAGAATCAATACAGTTAGGATTGATGAATTGATTGCCACTTATATTGGGATCATTTTATTATAATACTAGTTTCGAATGCTAAACATTCATCTTCAGTTATAAAACATACAACATTTTCAACAGAACAGTATTATGTTTAACCTACCTGCACCCTTCCCCTTCCTACTATGGATATACTTCAGATATCTCTTAGATCTCCTGAGGTGAGTACTAATGTTTGATTTCTTGTTTAACATTTTTGAAAACTTTATTTTATATAATCCATGTAACATAGTACTGATGTGTTGAAAATTGTGTATATTTTAGAACTGAAGATGAATGTTTAGCATTCGAAACTAGTATTCTAATAAAATAATCCCAACAGAAGTGAAATTTAATTCATCAATTCTAATCATCTTTGCATTTACAAGATGAATTTTTTATGTACAGTAGTACATTTCAACAAATTGATAAAAAATGCTCATATCTGCTTCCTCACCAAGATCTTTAGTTTCCCTATGTCTATTAAAATAATATTATTGTGGCATTTACTATCGTTTATTAAATAAAAATACGGTTGTTATTATATGAAAAGAAATAATTTTTTTTTTTATTATGTCTTAATGTATATAATTATGTTTATATATACCACTTGACCCTTTTCTATGAAATGTTCAATCTATGCTTAACTTGATGGATTAATTTTTGTTTTTGTTTTTTACCCCAGAGCAGGGAAAAAATATATATATATATTTTTAATGAATTATATTTCATAGATATTCAAACTATGTTCATAAATTATATTATAAATAATAATTTCATAAGTAATTCATATAATAGATTATTACGGTATTTTATAAAAAGTAATATTTATTTTTAAAACTCTCAAATTCATATTATTTAACTCCAAAATCGATTTGAGAAAATCGAATCCAAGTTAATGTTGTTACGAATTCCTCATTTCCTGATTACCCTCTGCTGCTCAGACAGCTCACCCAGTACCATCAACCAAAACCGTGGAACTGTATTTGTTGTTGGCGCAATTTGTGTTAAATAATAATTGCTGTACGTATTAAATAATATTTTTTATTTATATCACTATTGTGTTTTACTTATTACACATTTAAATTCATGATTTGTCTCAGCACTGAATAATTAAATTATTAGAAGAAAATTCCCAAAAACGGAAACTTTTTGTTATGTGATTTTACTTTCTGGAAACGAAATTAAAAATAACTTTAAAAAACATTCCAGAGCATTACACTTACCCGATTTTTTATATAACGGCCAAAATTAGTCTCCTTGTATAATAAAAAAATAAGGATAGAAAACACCATCAAATTTGGAGTGTAAGTGCAATACAACAATTACAATCCGATAATATTGAGTTTCAATAAAATAAAAAATAATATACTGAATTAAATCGTTGTTTGAAAAAATTGCAGAGATATTAATAACAACTTTTTCAGTTCCAACTCAATCCACATGTTCCGATAGCAAGCAAATTACTTACATTACCTTAAGTTCGCATTTTAATTCCTCCGAAAACTTTCGTAACAAGACAATAGTTCTGTTTCAAAATTGTTACCAACATCTTTAAATCTTCAGGTATACCGTTTTTCATGTTCTGCAATCTTTGATTTAAACGTAGGTTTTGGAACTTCTATCAGTTGCCTTCTTTTCAGACTTATCTTCTTTTCCAAGTTCAATAGACTCCTCATTATCCACCATTACCGGGGAAGATTACCAGTTGTAAAAAGAAATACATCTCCATCATAAAAAAAAAAATAATAATAATAATAAATAAAAAAATAGTAAATATCATTTTATTTACCTATTGCTGATACGTAAAATAATATTTTTTTTTCTTTTTATTAATTTTAATCATGTACGGCAAGAATGTTCCTCGTTTTAGTTTAGTTCATTTAAAAAGAACTTATTTTTTTTTGTGTAATCATCACCATTATATTTTTGAAATCTAAAAAGAAAATTCAGTTGGTCAAGGGTGATAGAGAGACTTTAAACATAGAAATATAAATGAAAAAGAACCGCATTAGGAAACTGAAGGGTGTCCAGTGTATAACTCTATCACAAGATAAATGTTTTCCTAACATCGAAATGGAAAGGTCTAAAAACAAACATTAAACTTACTTACTTACTCTATAATGATATGAATCTGTTGAAAGAAACCTGCGAATTTCCGGGCTGTATAACGAAAACAGGTGCTCTAACAAGGGGAGGGCACACTCAGTCTCTCACGGATCTTGTTGGATATTGTTTTGAGGGTTCCTGGTCAAAAAATATTAGACATGTATTTTGCCCTTCCAACCAATAAGCCCTAGAAGCCGAGAAAAAAGTAGCTTTGAACTAATTTATTTTATATCTCGAGTTTAAAAATGATATAGACATAATTATTCCACAAAAAGATTTATTTTTGAATGCAAATTTTAGGAAAAACACAGCTGCTCCATAGATTATTCAAGGTTAGTTTAGGTTAATTTGTTCTTAAAAAATGATAAGATCTTCAAGCAAACTACCTTTACATTTTTTTTTTTTTGTTAATTGGCAAACGCTTGAATTACAGCTAGATGGTTAAACGTATCAATTTCATATTTTTACCAAAAATATAGACTGGTAATTCGCTTAAAATATATTTGGTTTCATCACCCTATCAAGTTTCAAACTAAAGTTAAAAATCAAAATGTATTTAGGATTTTCTAACTTTTCAAATTGGTTTTTGTTCATTTAATTTTGCACTTATATACATCAAAATAAAACTGAGGCTCTCCTTTTAAAGTTGAATAGCATAACAAAATGATGGTGATTTAAAGAAAAGTTACCTGGTTTTAAAATTTCATTTCCCTTGAAGAAAGTGAAAAATTATATTTTTTGTTTTTATTGAATAAACGTTTTTCAATATTTTTGAGGGCGCTGAATTAGAATCTGACGTCATATTTTGTGTAAAAAAAAAACTATTAAGGTAGTTTTCTTGAAAATCAAATATTTTTTATAACTTAATTAACCTAAACCAAAATCTATAAAGCAGATGTATTTTACTTAAAATTTTCACTGAAAAATAAATATTTTGGTGCAAGAATCGTGTCGATATCATTTTTTAAACTCGAGATATAAAAAAATAAATTGGTTTAATACTAGGAGTATTTCATTTTTTTCTTGGCTTCCAGGGCCATTAGTCGGAACGGCAAAATAAGTTTCTAATAATGTTTGACCAGGAACCTCCAACAAAATTGCCAAGATTCGTGAGAGACTAAGTGAGTTGTAGGTGAAAAATTTTTCCAACGTCAAATTTCCGAAATTATAGATTTTATTACATAATGGTAATTTATCACTTGGTTTCTTCAGAGATTAAAAGAATGCAGAGCAAGGAAAACGGGAGTCCACTGTAGGAGAGAAGCATGGTTTAAGACACTTTCTTCTAATATTTTTAGACCGAAATAAATTTCTATGGAGGTCTTCGCATATCTACCCTATTCCTTTAATGAGGCTGAGTGAGCCCTTGATGAGATAAGAAACAAAAAACCTTGGTTGTCCTTCCATCATCTACTACAATAAATTTGACAACTCTTCGTTGTTCTAATCAGCACTATTTGACAATTTCGTCTATGTCTTAAAGACCAACTGTTGATGATCGCTTCAAAAGCTCTCCTTGTGCAATCCTCGTTCCGGAGTTTCCGTTGTTACAACTTTTCCCTTTAAAGCTCAATTTAGTTTTTGTTTATTCTTGGAACTGAAATGGAGAGAGGAACAGAAAAGTTGTCGTTGCTTCCAAAAGTTTTAATAGGAGGAGCGTTGAAAAGATTACAAAAATGAGTAAAATTAAATTTACTTTTCTGTTTTCTTTTATATTTTTTAGATAAGATAAATGTTTTTTCATCTCTTTATTTTTTTTTTCGAAAGAGGTAGATGATGGGAGGGAGGGGGGGGGGGTTATTCTTTATTATTCTGTAAACAATTGCAAAAACATTTCCCCCCAATGGAATTCAATCTGCTCCAGTTCAATTTTGTTCCAACTGATCCCAAGTCTTTAATTAATTAAAAGTTCAAAAAGTTTTAAAGCCTTCTAGCAAAAGGTTTTACCTTTTCATTTATTTATTTTTTTAATACTTTATTGATATTTACAACTGTATACACAATATACAATAAGTAAATATGCAATAAAATGATTACAATGACATGTCATTAACATGTGAGAAACTACCCAAGTAGTACTTCAATAAATGTTCTACATTAGAAAGTCTCTAGGCCATCTTCTTTTCAGACGCCTTGGAAGGTTATAGAGAATCGAGTCAGAATCCAGTTGGAAAACTAGTGGATTCAAGTATGTAAGTAGATACAACATAAGGAACATCTAGTTCGTTATGGATGAGTTTATTAAAAGGTATTTAATTTGATTCAGCAACTTCTGGGGCATTTAAGTCCTTATTTATAGGTTTATTTTCGGCATGATAAGGAAGGAGCGTTTAGGATTTTGGATTGGGGATAAGATGAATTGGAAACCCAAAGCTCAACTCCGTATGCCCAAATGGGTCTAATTACTGTCACGTAAAGAGGACTTTTGTAATTAATTCCAAGTCCTTTATTCACAGGGGGAGACCTCGTGTTAATTTCAAATGATATCTGAATGGTGATGTGATATTACATTTTCCGGTTAAATGTTAAATAAATGTAGATGTTTTTATTATTATAACCTCTTATTGGAATCTCTGATCAATAATTTCTGGCAAATGTATTAGTTACTATTCGATAAATACATTTCTCGTAGCTTTTCATTGAACTTAAGATAAACTAGAGTATTATCGACAACATTAATGTAATTTTCGTATTATAAATTCAAGAAAAAATAGTTAAACAATAGAAACATTTCCTGAATTACCCTACTTTAAACTGAATAAAAATTATCACTAGAAGGCTAACAACAAGATATTGAGGATAAATAATGCAAAATAAGTGATTGATCTCCTTTAATCTATTTTAACATACAAAAAGAATCGAAATTCACAGCTGTCTATGATTTAAAAGATTTGTTAATTGGATTATATCTTTTATTTATTTATTTAAACGAATTCACAATTACAGAATTCTCTCTCTGTATCTAGTGAATGAGATATTTTTCAATAATTTGGCTTCTGATATCTTGTTTTTGAAATAATATTTTTCGAACTGAAAATGTAACAAGGCGAATACAGCTAAGAGAAGAATTAAGGTTAATTTAACTTGTGATCTCATGGCAGGGATTAAGCCGACGTAAAGGGTTGTCAGGTAACAGGAATGAAGAAATTGTCTTTACAAGTGGAATAGGATGCTCTTGTATAAAAATGTAAAAATTGTTATTTTCTATGTATAGTATTTATTGTTGTGTAATTTTAAATTGGAGTAATTTTTAAGTATTTTTGACGGAACTGTTTGTACATAATAAATGTGTCTCGGTTTCGCAAAACTGCGTAAATCAAACTAGGTTTCAGTAATGCAAATTAGTTTATTTTTTTCTTGTATGTTTAATGGTCCATTTGTTAAATCCTCAATGCTCCTTATTATGTCACCAATAAGCTTATCCATAAAGATCTTAATGTTCCATATGTAGCTGATATAGCCCAAACCAGATACCTATCCTTTCATTGTAAACTCCATAACCACTCAGATCCACTAGCCTTGCAACATGCTTCCAATTCCCGATAACCCTCTGTGGTGTATGAAAAGAAGATGGCCTCGAGACCTTCTACTACAGAAGTTATGATTAAGTTCCACCAATGCGTGGTAGATTTACAAGTTATTTTTCTTTTCATTTCCCCCCACATTTACTGGATGTATATTTTCTATAAAGCTGTAAATATCTGGAAAAAGATTTTTTTTTTTTTTAATTTTAATAGCTAAAGCTTTCCTAAAATGTAAAAAGAACGTCCATACATTTTTCAAAAACTTTTTAAAGTTCGACCTATTTAATTTGTAATATTTTTCGGACATCTAATGTGCACACAAGCCTTATCTAAGGTATCTACTTATCTACTTTTACGATTAAATTGATGACATTGTGATTAGCCTGAAAATTTTGAACGGATTGCTTTGCAGAAAAGAGGAATAGAATGATTGAAGGTTTATCTGACCCATTGAATCTTGTAGCGGTTGCGTGCTAAAACACGAAGAGAGATTAGATTAGAAATCTATTACTCCTAAAGAACCATTCCAATCTGAAATCGATTCTGGTCAGTCTCTTTTAGAGGAATTAAGTGGTTAATTAGATATAGAAATGGTGCACCTTACTAATGTTTGGTTAGAATTAATTATTGATTTCTATATTCCTAGGTCGCACATCTCACTGATGTGAAATTTTATTTATTTTTTTAATCATGGATCTAATGATTAAGAAATATTCTAATAAAAGTTTATGTTAGGTCCTGGGATCAACTTCTTTTCAGATGGCTGGTAGGACTTTCAAGCATAAGTACTATAATAAGAAAAAATAATAAGATTAAAAAAAATTAAATGAATCAAAACAAGCAGCACAAAACCGGCATTCTTCTTTTTATGGAGGACAAAGCAAAACTACAAGAGATGCCAACCTTTATCGATATGCAGCATCTCTGGGGATAATAATACCTATCGGAGTGGAGAACCTGACCATTTCCAGGACACCAATACAAATATTACAAAACAAATCTCAGGATTTTTAACCTTGAGAAGACTTGAAGGGAGTGATTGAGCTAGATGCGGATTATAACGATAAGAAACTTTTTTAATTGCTGGAAATTAAAAATATTTACGAAATTGTTATAAGATCATGCCAGTTTGCGTTATTTCATCCTTCCATGACGAGCTACATGCACACTCGAATCCGCTAGTCCCCCAACGTGCCACCCACTCCGTTCTCGATAACCCTCAGTGGCGTATGAAAAGAAGATGGCTCAGAGCCCTTCTACTAGAACATTTTTTGCAGAGATATTATTAGACAGGGTTCTTAGAAGGTATTTACATGTTATTGTAATAATCATCCCGCACATTTACTGGAGCTTGTAATATATATTTAATAGAAAATTAAGAATAGAAAAATAAATTATTAATTCACTCATATTATGTCTTCAACAAAACCTTAAATAGTGACCAAAATACAACAAAACCTTGACTTGGTTTTGGTAAATGAAAACAAACTCCTCATCTACAAAACCATCATTAAACCCATTTGGACCTATAGACTTGAACTATGTGGGGAACACCTAATCAATCGAATATCAAACCCATTCAATCCTTTCAACCTAAAGTCCTTCGTATATTGTAAATACTAAGTATTTTGTCTCCAACAAAACTTTACCTCAATATATCTTTTGTCCTTGACCTAATACTCCTTAAGTTTTCTAAATTCCATCAAAACCTTTCCAACCATCCTAACACTCTGGCTTATTCATTATCCAGTCCCACACAGCCTTATAATCCCCCTCGCAGATTAAAGTGGCAATAGCCCCGAGACCTGTAGTAATAAATATATATTCCTGGAGGTCTGGCAATGGCCAGCAGATTACTCAAGTTCTTACTGGATATTGACGCTACTTCTTACTGGATATTGACGCGGCTGAGAGAAAAGTGTTGGGATTACTTTGGACCTGGCTTTCTCTCCCATGAGTGTGAAGACATGTTTGGTCCAGGGTTTCCCGGGGATATATTTGTGCATTGTATATATAGTGTGATTGTGCTTCTTTAATTTATTTTTTTTTTTTTTATTATTTAATATTTTTTAGTCTCTTTGGTTTTACAATTTTTTTTATTTTCTTATGCATTTATTATCTGATTTGCTTTATGTTAATATTTAATATATTTTTTATCTTGTATATTTAGAGGATTCTTTTTATTGTATAAGTGGATTTTTTATCATCCATTTTATTCATTGACCTTTAGAGAGGCAGCTTGTAATATGTATTCAATAAAACAACAGTTATTTAAAAAATCACTCGGCAGTTGTAAATATCAACATTTGTTCTTTTTTTTTTTTTTTTTTATATTGATTCAAACTATTTTAATTTTGGATTGTACCATGATTCAATTTGCAAGGGAAAATAAGAAATGGCAAGTTCTGTAACCATGGGCTCAGTGATAAAATTCAAACAGGCATTCTGAAGGCTGGTCTTGATATAGCTACATGAAGGAGAGGCGTAGGGGAAAAGGGAACGGGTAGAGGGGAGAGGGGCTTAAAATTCTAGACCCGGTAGTAAATTGTATCGAAATTCCAAAGGCAGTCGACTCCGCAGCCTGAGTCACCTTAATATCCCTTGTCAATCCGTCCCACCCCTATAAAATTCCCTTCATTTTCAGCGAAATTCCATCCTTTTCCTGAAATGAAAATGATTAAAATTGTAGCTTATAAGCTAATTAGCAGGGTGGAATTTTTATGATGAGTCAGTAATTAGTAAACTTTAATATTAAATCATAATTAATTAGTAGAAATGTATATTTTTAACTTCTTTTTTTTTTTCTGCCTTTGAAGTTGTTTTAAAATTATCCAATGGTACCTTTGATAAAAAATTAGTGAATGATATTTTATTTTTAAACTCTTATTGAGCAAGTATTACAATCTGCCTCAAATGTAGGTAATCAGTAATATGGGTGGCTGTATGATTCCATTCAACATATGCACAATAAGAAATAAATTTAAAAAAATATATAATAAAATTATAAATAACGGCTTAGCGAAACCGAAGGTTTGATGCCGACACCACTAACCTTCGAACACAGACCTCTCTCCAACCCACCCCATCAAAACACAAAGCCACAATATCAGACATGACGTAATCCTCCCATCTACGTCTCCACGTATTCAGTCATTAATATCCTACACAATACTTCATTTTTAAAACTTTAAGGCGTTGCTCAACTAACTTGAACGGCCACGTTTCGAATCCATAGAGAACTATTGGTAGTATAATAGTCTTATATATCCTAAATATTAAATTCATGAAATGTGCCAACTGAATAGTTTTTCAACCGAGAAATAACAATGATATCCAGCTTTCAATCTTGTTTTTATTTCCTCTTGAATTTCATTTTTCCTAGATATTGTAGACCCTAGAGATAACAAATGATCAACGTGTTCGAATTTAATCTCGGAAATATAATCATCAAAATTTTCAAAGCTTCTACTTCTAACCACATATTTAGTTTTATCGGTATTAACTAAATCATTTTCATTACTGGCTTTTATGAGCGTTGTTGCGTTTAAGTTAATAAAAGGAATTTTAATCAACTATTTCTGGTACTTTTTCTGAACGCAGAATAAAAAGTATAATAATAATAAAATAAAATATATGCAAAAAACTGAAAAAGAACTTTACAATACATAATAATACAAATACTTATATAACATATAAGGTGGAAACGGAGAGTAAATACAGTAATAAATATATATTACATTTTAAAGGCATAATTCATATTTATCTTTTATACAGTAATAGAATAAAAATAGAATGTGTAAGAACCAAATTAAATGGTCATAATGTAAAAGAAATAAAGAAACAAAAACAAAAAGTGAACATTGCCGAGTTGAGGGTCAATATGGACATGCACATATGACAATGTGAGAAAATCACAGTTGTAAGTAAAAATTTATTTTTTTCATTTATTTATATTTACAACTGTACAAAATAATATACAACAAGTAAATGTGTTGACTGTGAATACAATGGCATGAAAATAACTTGTGAAGAACTACTCACTAGTAGCACTTCAATAAAATCTACACTAAAAGGTCTCTAGGACATCTTCTTTTCAGACGCCTCGGAGGATTATCAGGGATGGAGGAGGAAGCAAGTTGGGAGACTAGTGGATTGGAGTGGTTATGGAGCTTACTATAGAAGGATGGGTATCTGGTTTGGGCTAAATCAGAAACATATAGAACATTAAGAACTTTATGGATAAGTTTATTGGTCACAAAGTAAGGAGCATTGAGGAGTTTTCGAAGGATTTTGGTTTGTAAGGATTGGATACGAGATGAATTGGATGGTTTAGTAGAGCCCCAAAGCTCAACTCCATACGTCCAAATAGGTCTAATCATAGTCATGTAAATGGGTATTTTGTAATTAATTGGGAGCTTTGAACGTTTGTTTAGTAAATGTTGAAGTAGTCTGTAACGACGGGCAGTTTCTTGTTGTTTTAGTCTTAAGTAAAAATTTAAACATAATTAAATATGATTGGATTGTATAATGCATAATATTGTAAATAGAATATAATAAGAGTTGTAGATCCTAAAGATGGAGCGAATGTGCTCCGAAACATGTTGAAGAAAATAAAAGATAATTAGGAGTTATGCCTTTAAAATGTAATATTTAAAATTAAATCTCCTTCAAGAAAACAGTTGAATGGTAATAAATATAGTAAATGTGTTGTGTAAAACAAATAATGAATAACGCACATATAAATATTTTCATTTAAATCTTTAAAACATTTAACCCTACAATGTTTAACCCTAGTACCATTTGCGGGACAACCATTTTTATCGTTCCTACACCTACGAGGTGTGATCAAAAAGTTCCAGGACTTTTTATATGCTATGGGAATGCAATGTCTCACAGCGATGCGGTTGGCAGCATTGTATTGCCTGACTCAACAGAAACACAGCTGTGTTTGCAGATCAATCATAACATCACTGAAAGTAACATTAGCACAGTTTGTTTGAGGTTAGTTTTATAGAGTTTGGCTATTTTATGAAAATGAATGTGAAAGATGAGCAACGTGTTTGTGTGAAACTGAACAAAACGTTTTCTGAAACCTTTTTGATGTTACAAGAGGCTTTTGGTGAAGAATGTCTAAGCCGATCATGCTGCCATCAGTGGTTCAAGAGGTTTAAAGATGGCCGAACATCCATAGACGACGATGCTTGTTTCGGACGCCCTTCAACGTCAATCAATGATGACAATGTTGCTAAAGTGAACGCTCTCGTACGATCAGACCGTCGACTAACAATCCGTGAAATGGCAGAAGAGTGTAACATTTCATTTGGGTCATGTCAGGAAATTTTAACTGAAAAACTTCAAATGCGTCGTGTTGCAGCAAAGTCTGTGCCAAAACTGTTGACTGAAGACCAAAAACAACACCGAACTCATGTTTCAAATGTCAGGCAAATGACGAAGAAAGCTTCTTGAAACATGTCATTACGGGAGACGAGACATGGGTTTTTGGTTACGATGTGGAAACAAAAGCCCAATCATCACAATGGACATCAAAAGGTTCTCCAAGACCCAAGAAAGCAGGCCAAGTCAAATCAAATGTGAAGATCATGCTTACGGTTTTCTTTGACTGTAAAGGTGTTGTCTACTATGAATTCCTTCCACAAGGTCAAACAATTAATCGTTTTGTTTATCTTGAAACCCTCAGAAAATTGCGTAATGCTGTGAGAAGAAAGAGAGCTGTGGCAAAGTGGTGATTGGGTCCTTCACCATCACAATGCTCCTGTTCACTCTGCATCAGTTATCCGTAACTTTTGTGTAAAAAACGCAATGACTGTCATTCCTCAGTCCCCCTACTCACCTGACCTGGCTCCAGCCGACTTTTTTCTTTTCCCGAAGCTCAAGAGACACCTGAAACGACGAATATTTCAAACAGTTGACGAAATTACAAAAAAACAACGGAGCTGCTAAACACCTTTATAAAAGAAGAGTTTTCTGGGGCCTTTGATCAGTGGAAACACCGGTGGGAAAAGTGTGTAGCTTCCCAAGGGGAGTACTTCTAAGGAGACAAATTTGAATAACCTGTATGTTGTATGAATAAATGTATAAAAATTCAGTCCTGGAACTTTTTGATCACACCTCGTATAGCAATATCAGCGACATCTCGATAGAAGCGTCTGATATTCAAGTCCTGTATAATACAAACCATTGCGTACAGATGTCGTTACTGTTAGTGTGAAATTTGAACGAAAGTGTTATGTTTGCTGTTCCTGTGAATTCAAAAATCTAAAAAAATCTTTCTGAGGTTTATATTTTTTATACTTATTTAGAGTTAGGTTATTTTCCTATATGTCTACAGTAAGCGTATCAGCAGGTATGACTGCTAAGAATTGAAATAAAGTAATTGACAGAATTACTGAAATAAAAAATATTTTTCCTGTCATATATTGGATTATAATTTTTTTTTCCCCCGAACTACTTATCACTAACTCATGATATGGTGTTTTCGTTCTATTTTCAAAATTTTCATCTTGAATGTTCCAAGCGAGGTTCATTACTGCAAGCTTCGTAGATAGTATAATGGAACTTAAAGTATCGGTTCAGTATCTAAGTGATTGATAGTGTCACCATCATCACGCTTCAACCGCCTGAGATTCCCTTTTCGACAAAATGAAGTTTCCTTCTGCAACATATCACCCGAGGAGTATGAAGAATGTAGGCTAAGTATTGATATATTGCTGAGATAGAGTAACTTTTAACAACTCAGCAATCAAGTTGCCCGCATTTGCCTTGAAAGATCACATTTTACGATAGAACTTTCTTCCGACAGTTTTATAACTATCTTGAAGTCTATTCCTTTTTTTTTTTTTCTTTTTATATAAACTTTTAGCGTGAGGGAATACGAAATATATTAGAGTAAACTTCTCCACTTAATATAAACAGGAATTTTTCATTAACGTGGGATCACTGTTTAATAAAAGCTGCCGGGAAGTTTTGAAAGGCAGCGGCGGAAAGCTCTTTAAAATCTTCCAATGAGTTTTTACATAGGTTTTAGAAAATTAACTTTTCATAGCGGATAAAAAGTATGCCGTTTAATGTTGAATTGTACGATTAGGTTTTTTATTTTTTATTTTTTATTTTTTTTTTTAATTTCTTCAGAGCGGAAAACTCCGACGAGAAAAAAAAAGAAACAGGAATTTAACTGAGCTTAATAGGGTCGGATTGAATCTTCCTTTAATAGGATTAAACGAATAATTTCTTGTTCAATTGATAAAGCTAAGATTTCTTATGAGACTGATAAATCTTTGAAGAGTGTGATTAAACCCTATCCCCTTTCAGCTGGCTCAGTCCCAGTTTACCTTTTAACTTAACGTCCTCCTTCCTTAACGTGTTTTTCTAGCTTAAAACAGAAATTAAATCTATCCTTCTCTGAGAAATCAGATTAGTTTGAATGTCAATTTGCAACTTTCCCTCCAGAGTTATTTTTCTAATTAAAAGTAAAATAGAATCAATTTATATTTAGAATTTTACATGAAATGATGGTCAGTAAGAAAAAAATACTCTAATGACCTAATTTTGTTTTAATCTTTTTATTGATGTTTATAACTGTATAGAGCATATACATCAAATATATTTGTGGGAACATGTATACATAACTTGACAATATCTAGTAAAGGAACCACCCATTGGTAGGACTATAATAAAAGTTATATACTAGAAGGTCTATCTATACTAGGCCTTCTTCTTTTCAGATGGCTCTGAGGGTTATCGGGAATAAAATGGGAAGCAAGTTGAAAGACTAGTGGATTTGAACGGTTATGGAGTTTACCATGAAAGTACGGTTATCTGTTTTGGACTAAATCAGCAATATAGGGAACATCAAGATTTTTATGGATAAGTTTATTTGTGACAAAACTAGGAGCATTAAGGATCTTTCGAAAGTTTTGTAAGGATTGGATACAAGACTCATTGGATGATTTAGTAGAGCCCAAAAGCTCTACTCCACATATCCAAATAGGTCTGATAACGGTCATGTAAATGAGTCTTTTGAAGTAAATCGGAAGCTTCAAGGGTTTACTAGTAAATGTTGAAGAAGTCGAAAACGAAGGACAGTTTCTTGTCTTTTCAATCTTGTATTAGGGTCTCTTGTCTAGCTAAAATTCAAGGTATAATATATATTCAACGTTATTTAACGGTACTCCATGAAACGATACAGGAGGACAGGTTGAGGTAGGTTTTCGACGCAGGGTAAAATTATTTGCTGATATTTGCAAGGATTTCTCTTAACTCTCCAGTTATGAAACCTTTCTTCAAGAATCGTTCTATCGATATGTGACTAGAGTGTCTAGGATGAAGCAAATGAATCATCATTGACTGACGACACGCTGGTGTCATCAGCATAGGTTGTGAGGATACTATTAGGATGAGTTGAGATATGAGCTGTATGCAAGGTATAAAAAATGGGACCCAGGATACTACCTTGAGGAATACCAGCAGACTTAGATAAGTCGGATGAGTCTATTTAAATGTAAAATAGTATCTATTTACATTTAGAATATTATATGAAATAATGGTTATTTAAAAAAAAATATGTTTTGTGATTGGAGGTACTTCGAAGGCGGTTCCTGTGTACAGCTAAACAGAGGTTTTGCAGTTTTGAGAGCAAAGTATCCCGTTTTGGTCAATACGAACCATAGTCTAGTCGATTTATACAAAACCTGTACATATCTACTATTTTTGGTATGTTCTTAGGACCCATACGGGTAGTTGATATCCAAGTTTGCAGCCCTGAAAACCTGGTACGATCTGTGTAGTACTCAAAAAAAATGCTAAACTTTAGGAATATTTTCAGTTTTTCACTCGAATCTCGTAAACTATGTGATTTTTGTTAATAACGTCCACTTACATTATTAAATAGCATTAAATTTGTGATAATTTAAGCCCCATTCTAGACTAATCGGGTAAATGTGGGCTTTTCACTGAATTTCAACATTTTCAGTAACAGTCAAGATCTTGGCCATATACGTACGAAAGTACTTCTTTCACAAATATATATTCATAAAAGAATTTAAAGTAAATTTAAAAACTTTAATTAGTGACTTAAACAGCGCCTGAATAATTAGTCTTTCCTAGAAATAGGGAAGTATTGGAAAATCGGATTTGGAGGAAACGTAATTTAACGAATCACCTCAAAATTTTACTTAATAAATCTGTACAAAAAAAATATATATATAAATGAAATATGTATAAGCGAGAAAATGAAAATAGTGCTAAAATTTCGCGGTTTTTCTAGTTTTACAAAAAACAGATTTTCAGGGTTGCAGACTTGGATATCAACCAACTTTTTGGTTCCTAACAAAATATTAAAAAGTGGTAGATATTTGCGCGTTTGCGGAATTCGATGAATGATTCGACTGAATTATCAAGCCATTTTAAAAAACGACAATGTCTCTGCATATAAGTCCCATTTGACAAAGGAAAACCTATCGGAACTGCAAGGAGTTTGCTCTTACACCACTAGATTATGGTTTGTTTAGATCAATGGCATCTGTTAAAAGATCGGATCTTCGATCATTACGAAAATCAGATATGAAGAGTTCTTTTTCTCAAAACCAAAGGAGTATTACCACATCCAATTCATTTACCGACAGAAAGATGGGCGTAAGATGTTGACAATAATGGACTCTATTTTGCAGAGTAGTATACAATAATGTTTAAAATATTTAATTTGAAATTAAGTTATACTTATACACAAGGACTTTTGTAAGAACCAAGGACAAAGAGAGAGAGTGGGAAAAGGGAAGAGAAAGAGAGAGAGAGAGAGAGAGAGAGAGAGAGAGAGAGAGAGAGAGAGAGAGAGAGAGAGAGAGAGAGAGAGAGAGAGTAGCATATCCATTGTTTTCGTAGTTGAGAATAATTGTTTTCTCTTCAAAATAGTTATTTAAAATTATTGTTTCTCTTGCATTTGTTCCTCCGTTCGAAGCTATTTTTCAATAATATATTTTATTCCATTTTTAAACATGACAAAAAATTTTGAAGCCATCTCCAACTTAATATGGTTTCTGATGCAATGGCTGTCATACTCCATCGCATTATCTGAGGCGCTTGCCTAGATCCTCGACCTAAACACTTGATTTAAAAAATATATAAAAAATCCTTGATAGCCTGGCAGTAGAATAATGAGAACATACCAGTTTTAAATTCCTTCATGTTATATCTAAATACTAAATTAAGTACATATACCGAGGCTATGACCTAGACAAAAGAAGATAAGTGTCAGACTTAATTTGTATTTTTTTTTTTTTTTACAAAGGTGTGATCAATGATAGAATAATCATCGGATCTGAATTTTTTTTATTGAAAATTAAATTATGTGTTTGCAATAACTTTTTTTTAAATTATATAATTATATTTTGTATTTATAAAAATAAATGATTATTTTTTAAAATATACAAATTAAATTGGGCACGGCAATAAAAGGATACTAATCGGAGTGGCCGGTGTAAACAATGGGTATAAATTTTTAACGTTTTATTTCATACTTACATAGCCAGAGAATAAATTTCTCCTCCAGTAATGGTTCATCTCTACTGAAATACGCAACACCTGACACCTTTCCCTCCTCAAGAATTTAAGCTGATGCATTATTCCGGGCAATTTCGCTATTCCAATGCTTTGTTATAAAAAGAATGCTAAGAATTTCTTTAAAATCTTTCGGGGATTCTTTTCGCAAAGGGTATTATCCGAAGATATTTCTACCACCTTTGTGTGTGTGTGTGTGTGTGTGTGTGATGTGGGTGTGACCAACATCAGATCTTCTATGAAAAAAAAGATTTTATTAAGATATGGATAAATCATAAAATATCTACTGAACTCTTATTTGGTTCCACATAATATAATGAAGGTACCGTGTTATCTTTCAACGACATGATAGTATTTTTAGTTACATTCCTTCTTCTAACAACGAATAGAGGATAAGAAATAACTTTATTTTTGTCTCCAAGAATATAGCATTTGTTACAACGCAAAATAAAGCTCTTAAAAAAAATAAATAAATAATAATGCATAACCTTCTGATATTTCCTTATCATACCCTTTTAATATTTACAGGCGTTGATGATCCTAGGGTTTTATGCCTATAAACCTCAACAAATAAACAATTTCCTTATCATATAGAGTGAGTACCTCATAGTGTAAAAAAAAAAAATGGGTGAAACTAGATCAAAAATGAAAAAAATGCCGCAGACCTTATGATAATTTGGAAGAGCACCATGGTGTTGGAAAACCATATTTTGCCGAACATCAGGTGGAATATCGTGATGAAGATGTGTTAGGATATTTTGTAATAAATCCTAGTCATTCTCACCATTCAATCTATTGGGCAATCTATGATTTTCCAACACTACTCGAGAGCAGTACAAAAATAAATAAACCAACGATACCCCACATGGGAAGAAATGCCTTCCCTTGTAAAAACAAACTCATCTGTTTATAAAATTCACCTCAAAAAATGGTATTCTTTAATACCATCTGCATTCAGAAGCCAACGGTAAAATTGAAATCTATATATTTATTATCATAGAATTTTAAACCTTACATTGAAAATCTAATAAAATAAATCCTAAATAATAATAAATAAATAAATTTAATAACATAAAATCCTTTGATCTGGTGTCACTTTATTGACAGTTTTCCTTTATTTTCCATTAAACAATCATTTTTTTTTTTTTTTTTTTTTGCAAGTTTTTGTGAGATTTGCAGTTTTTTGGATAGTTTTTTCCACGGTGAGCGCTAAAGTATTATAAGACATTCTAACTTGCCTAAATAAAGTGAAGATCAAACTGTTCTTTAGGTCCCAAGTTCGAAACATTTAATACTAAATCCGAAAATGTGGTCAAAATTTGAACAATGTTTAAACAAAGTGGAGTTTTCACAGCTTTTATGGCAAAAAACGTAATTTCTTTACAAAAGTCTTTAAATTATCGTATATCTGCAACAGATTAGAATAGGAAGGTAAGTTCTGCGGCATTCTTCCCCATTTTTGATCTAGTTTCACCCATTTTTTTTTTAAACTGAGAGGTACTCACCCTGTATATATTTATAAAAATTAAAATAAATACTTAGAGTTAAGAAATCCCTTTATTCAATTCCTTCCTAGACCATCAAAACCTGAAATAATTTTCTATTTGTATCTTGTTTTACACTTCCATCGTTTGCTCATTGGTTCAGTGCTTTGTTCTTCATCCACTTCAACAACTCAGCACGCTCACCACCGTTTAGTCGAGTTGTGAGTGGTATTTTCATATTGGTGAGTTTCATAGTTAATAACTAGTATTACTATTAGTTATTATGGGTTCAAAAATAACATAACTATTGAAGATCAATCAATTTTTTTTTCTTCAATTAAGTTAGAAAAAATGCCATATTGATTTATGATATATCTGAATTATAAATTACTGTTGGTAGAGATAAGTCGATTCTAGATATCATAGATTATTTTATAAAATATTGGTTTCGAGAATCAATGATCCAAAATTGATTCCTATAGATCAATCGAGGCCACTAATGTTCTGCTCTTTGTTTATGGAACTACAGACAAGGATATTGAAAGAAGCATCAATAACGGTAGAATAATAATTAAGAGGTTCATATGCTGTATCACGGCTCACAGAAAGTTCCTAACATTGGAATTAAACAGAAATTAGAGTAAATGGATAACATCTTCTACACTTTTGTTACTATGAGGCTAAAATGGTTTGGTCATGTTATGAGGATGATAGTGCAACGATGCCCCTAAAGAATTTCTGAATGGAGCCCGGAAAGAAGACTGAAGAAAGGTCACCCTAGAAGAAGTTGGGTTGAGGGCGTCATGGTAGGAATGATGAATAGGGTAATGCGTGAGGGAGACTAGCTGGACTGAAAAAAAATGGAACGAACTTTTTTTTGGCAAAGACGTATGACGTATAGTCGTAAAAAGTCTTTTATAAAAACAAATTTTGTGGATGTCTACTTGTACTGTGCACTATATACACTCAGTTTATATAGCCTAACGATAATTCTAGGTATGTGCTTTTTCGATAGTTAAATTTTCGATATTTCGAACCAGTATTTTTTGGTACTCTCGGTAACAGTTCTTCATAGGTCCTTTCAACTTCTAATAATCTTGAATAGATTTTATTTGGTTATATTAATTTTCAAGATTTTTTTGTATTTCGTTAATGTATTGTTCTCTCTACGGTGGTTGATATTTTTAAAGCGTAGTGTATTTCGCTTAGATCTCAGCAGTGGTTTTATAGAGTAAAACTTTAGCTTAGAGAGATTAGTTAAGAGGGACAAGGGTTTGACCAAGATGACGATGATAGATCAACGAAGCAGGGGGAGAGAGGCTGCTCCAGTCCGGTTTATGGAGGTCTAGATAAAGAAGACACAACTAGGTTAATAAAAAGTCCTAGAGGGGGGGGGGAGTAAACAAGACAGCCAAGTTAGTAAGATAAAGAAGGTAAGGGCAACGAGCCTGGATCAATATGTCTCCCTGCCCAACTCTTCTTCCCCTCCATCCCTTAATACCCATTAAATTATTTCTCTGGGACACTCCTTCTCCGTCTCACTCCTAAAACGAAAATGAATACTTGAGAGGTTTGATTTAAATCTTCGCCTCTCCGTTCCTCCTCAACGGGAGGCTAGCCGGGAGGAGCTCGGCATTACATGAGGAACTATTGTACCCTCGGAGAAGTTTAATATCCTCAATAATAGCAGAGGCTTTGTCCTAATTAAACATTAAGACTTCTTTGGAATTCTGATGTCTCTTGCCCGAGCTACGAAAACTTGTAAGGATGATTTATTAATTTTAGAGACTTCATTGACACGAAGCTGAACTAAAATATTAACCCAGGTGCTAAACTTGTGGGGTGTATTAAGTAGTGACAATCTTAGGCAGGATAATAAATATTATATTATTGAACGACAAAGGTCCACGAAGGCAGGCTTTGGGCGAGAGAGAGAACTGTGAATGTACCATGAGAAAACGGTATTAATTTAAATAACTCTAATGCTTTTCAATTTTTATAGTTTAATAATACAATTTTTTTTTATTGAATAAATATTACAATCTGTCTCACTTAAGGGACATGGATGAAAATGAATCCATTTTGGAAATAGAGCAGCGATTGCAGAGCTGACAATGCAGCGAGAGTGAAGCAATTATGAACCACGATGACCGACATTACAACAGCTTTCTGACTTGAAATTATGCTGTAAAAAAAAGATGCTGCAACAATGAAAAACCAAATTTCAAGAAATTAAACAAGATACCCGAACCTCGACAACCTCTTCCAGAAAACTTCCAGAATAGAGGAAGTAACTCTGACTAGATTAATAATTGGGAACACATCATTCACCCATGGATACCTAATGAGAAACTTGGAACCACCAATTTGTGTAACTTGCAGAACAGCACTAACATTCAAACATGTTATAACAACATGTATAGTGTTGTCATTTATAGACAAAGACATATAAATGACATAAAGACATATAAATGTATATAATATAAATTATGTCGTATTGAAATCAAACAAATCTTTTTTTTTCCCCCAATTTTTTCAAATAAAAAATATTATTTTCTAATCGTTAACAATCCTATCTTCTGGATTACTGAATTCATATTGAAAAGCTATGTTCTGGTTTTAAAAGAGATATAAATGCACTATAAATTGTGAGACACCACTAACTGTAAACAGAATAAATGTAGCAGTGAGAAATATTATCATAAGAACTCGAATAAACCCCAGGAAGCAACTTTCTCAATATTGCTGATATGAGACCTCAGGAGGACAATGATCCAAATAAGCAAATATTTTATGGATTAATTTTTAAGCCCTCTCATTAAGCAATATTGCTTTGCAAATAATAGAAATTAGAATTTTTGTATTTTGGCATTTTTGTTCAAACCTAAAACTCTAACGATTTGTGCGACCTAAATACTGTCATATTTCAGTCTCAAATTTTTTCACAATCAGTTTTTTACAAATTCCAAAAAAAAATTTTTTTTTTTCCGTTTTTGCTCCACCTTAATGTACAATGAAAGTAAGAAAAAATAAAATCAAGATATAAAGTAAAAACAAAAATAAAAGGAACAGCCTCTTACCACACAAGAAATAAAATAAAATAATGTATAACGCTAATATAAAAAAAATTATAGTAATGGAAATGAATAGTCTATAATAGAGAAGAAAAAAAATACTTGAAAACGATCATAATAACATATGCAATATTTAAAAGTATTCCTGAGAAACCCCGAATCAATCTTGTCCTCCCAATATGGAGGCCCCCAGTGGACGCTGTGAGCTCAGGGCATGTGAGGGGAGGCTGGCCATTTCCAGAACATATAGGTCTTGCGGACACTGCTATTTTAATCTGCGACGGTATTAGTACGGTTTTCGAAGCCTAATTCACTTTTAGAACAACTTCTATAGAAATATCAGAGCATCCTCCCATCTGCAGTGCTTAGTAATAAGTTTCGGTAACATTTGCGATTCCTTAAGTAATAAGTGAACCTCGGAACTTTTAAAATATCTATTAAATGAAAATTTGGAAAATGGATTATAATATCTAGGATGATTAGAGATTTTTTTATTTTTATTTTTGTTTTCATTTTTATCTCTCATTTGGTATCAGAAATAAAGAATCGATTTTTCGGTATCGAGAAACGAAAAAAATTGGTACTGACGCATCACTTAAAAAATATATATATTGTAATAACTTAGTTCAAAATAATATTTTGATTTTTTTTTTTTTTTCAGATAGGCCTTCATCTTCAAAATGCATTATAAAAATTGTATATATTCTGATTTATATTTAGTGAATAAAGAAAAGGAATAAAAATCCGTTACGCAATTATAATATTCAATTAGATTCCCCCCCCCCCCCCTCACATTTCCCGGAAAAACAGCCCCCTAATGAATTGTTCGTCTTTCCCCCTCAGCCTACTTAATAACTTAAGTTATAATTTAATGCTGTCATTTAAGATTAACGCCAGATTTATGTTTTGGTTATTAATGGGTCGTAGAAGTCACAACAAATTACCAACTCCTTTATTCCCTTTAAAATAATATCCCTTTCTCGAAAAAAAAAAAATTATAAATATGTTTCCTTCGCTGTCCTTCTTTTTTTCCCCAGTCGATCGTTCATTGAAAAAAATTAAAAAATAGAAATATTTTTAACGAGGAATTTATCATTTATGAATAAGACTCAAACCGATTACTTCATTGTTTATATGAAACTAGACTTTATTAATATATAGGTTTCGTGTTAAACAAATATATGTATGTGAGTTCAATATATGTACGAGTTATATATAGTCGTATGCTGTATTTTGTTTGAATATTGCAAGTTACAGTATTTCCTTTATGAGGCAACAGTTTATTTTATTTTTTTTTTTTTTTTTGTTATTTCACTAATAATTCTTATCCAAGTATGTTTTTCAAAGAATCATGTTTATTACATCCGATAGAAAATCTCAACGAAGCAAACTGATAAATTTTCACTCATTTCTGATGTATGGTACAAACCAAAATAACTAAAATTGTTTCAAATTTGGTGACTATCGATGAGCATCTTACAGAAAAAGTTAGATGATTTACGATATGCCAAACAAGCCAGATAAGCTTGGTATAAAAAACTCTGGCTGGCGTCTGATGTTACCTCCAAATATTGTAAATAGATTCCCATGTTTGAGAAAATTTAAAAACAGAGTATTTTTAGCTCCATTCAGAGAATACGTAGTTATTTAATTCAATTTGTACAACAAAGAGATACCTAGCAAGTTTGAACTTGGCATTAAAATGCGCTAAAGTATTTCAATTAAGGTACTGCAAAGGAAAACTAAACTAAAAACATCTATTTATAATAAAAATATATATATGTGTGTGTGCGTGGAAAATGTGCTTCAAAAAAAGACTTTGATTTGCCAAAAATATGAGGAAAGCAAATTACGTTTATATATCATTTACGTTCAAATTTGTGATTTTTATGTTTCCTTCAATTTGATAAATAAACTAGATGGAATTTTTACTGATAAAAGTGTTTTCATCATATCCTAAATTGAACTAACTGATACTTTTCTTCTTAAACATATTAAAATATACAGTTTTTTAATATTTTTAAGAAATTGACACATCTCATATATTGGTATATATGAAATATCTTTAGGTTTAAACTTAACAAAACTTTGTTTTCAAAACAACACTATATTACTACAAATTGTTTTTCTTTAGGGTCGGTCGTTTAGTCCGCGCGGTTTTGTAACCTAAATGAAAATCCAATTTTTATTTGTACCTACATTTAGATATTAAATGGTTTCTACATCAATTTGTTTCCTAACCTTTTGCCAATGGTTGTGAGATCGAAGAAGAAACAATGCTTTTCCAATATCTCCTCTCATCCCAGTCAGATGCCAGTCAATATGAACAATAATTATCATTAAATTTGGTCAAATCGAATAAATCTGATGTCGGTGAATTGATTCATAAATTTCCTTTTATATAATAAAAATCTTTTATTTGTTCCATAATGGTAAATAATCATTTCATTTGTTTTATAAAAATTCAATTTTTTTTTACTTTAAATGTTTTTCCTATACAAAGAAATTGTGTCTATTAACTTGACAATTCTTATTACAAGTGTATGGTTGTGTGTATAGGAATATAAGTGAATAAGTGCAGTGTGTATATATCGTGGTATCTGTAAATATTTTCTTCATCCAATGTACATATAGACATAGTTCATTCTCTGTATATTTCTTTTCTTATTTTCTCATAGTTATTTTATTTATTTATTTTATTTTTTTTTTGTTTATTACATTTCTCCTTCTTAATTATCTTAATTACTAAAGTTCTTTATACAATTATTTACAATTGACTGTATTTGCATGTATCATGTTCCTCATATATAAATTTTGTATGAAAATATATATGCCAGATCATTGTACAATTTTATGATACAATCTTGTTATTCTTAGGGGACAATACGTCCCAGAATAAAGATTATTTTTTTCAAAAAAAGATGCCTTTCACCCAGTACGACCAGAATCCGATTAGTCCTTTTTTTTTGTCATTTCTTAATTTTTTATTTTTGTATTTTGCATCATTTTTACGGGTGATTAGCCCGGTGTTAGAAGCCCCGTTACCTCGGAGCAACTGGTCCCCCTAAAATATCCGTTTCTCATCAAAATAACGTTCAAAGTGTTATTTGATGGTATCCTAGGTTGGATATTGTTTCCTTGCAAAAAAAAATTTCTGTGACCAGTAAAGGTGGTAGTCAGACTGTGCGGAGTCAGGATTACGAAGTTGTTGCAAAACATCCAAGGCAAACTCCAATAATCTTTCAGTGGTGCGTACAGGCTTGTGTAATGTGCGTAATAATGAAAGCTGAGGCTTCTTCTGTTGGCCTTACATGTGATACACCGAGAGTATATCGAATACCACTTACCCTCAGATGTGGATTTGTGTTCACTTAGAACTGTATTTGTTTTCTGTATTTTCGGAACCACCGAACTGTCTTTGACCATCTTTGTACCACATGTTCTTTTATGACATCATGTCCATAAACTCGAAAAATCCTACGAGAACATTCAACGGCCCTTCATTCAAATAGTACATCATATGGCGATAATGCTCAGCTATACACATTTTATTTTTTATTGCAAAAGAAATTATAAAAGCAGCAGGAAATAAAACTAATAACGCACTGTTTCTATGGACCAATTTATTATTATTTGTATTTATGTTGGCGAAATGTCACCGTCAAATCAAAAAGGTCAATCGTCAATCAAATCAAGACCGCACGGAGTGTTTAACCGACCCTTTAGAAGGTCCGCATAGGAATATATTTTATAAATAAAAAAAATTGTTTATTATTCTCAAGTGGTTAAAACGAGGTATGCGATATAAAATGCCGTATCGGAATGTATTTAATTTCAACCTTCCTTTCTGAGGCTTTTGAAGCGAATTTAAAAAAGAAAAAATGTTCTTTTTGACATTTCACTCAAGCCAAGAGGCAAATTCTGGAATTTAATAAAATTGAATTACTCTTATTAATGTTTGTTTTGTTTTTTTTATTTAACTTTTCGTACAATTGTATAAACCAAAAATATCGATATTTTTCTTTGAGACGTACGTTACGAAACATCATTCTCTATATATTATAAAAATACAAAATACAATTGTCTATATTTGTAAAAAAGTTACAAAACCTTATAAAATTGGTTTGAATATTGGAAAACAAAAGTGAGGAGGTACCAATAGGCACTGATCTCCCTCATGTTTTATATCCCATCTTCTTATCTATTATGTATTCAGCATATTCTCTTATTGTCTTCAGCGTGTGAATTAAAAAAACAAAATAAAATAAAAAATAGTAATAAGGGGAAGTATTTAATATGAAGTGGAACATTTTTGGGAATGTTTCTTTTACTGCAATTTTAGATTATATTTCTTCAGAAGAAAAATAAGATAAAGTTTTGGTTTAAACACGAAATCTTGCATTAATTTCCGGAAAACCCAATATTTTCCCCTCTATCAGTTTTGCTGTAAACGTTAGATTCCTTAGTGTTGTATATGGAGTATTTTTTTTTTTTTTTGTTAACCAGAACCTGGGATAATGTTTAGATTATTCATCTGAAGAAATACGTTAATAGCCAATTTGGCCAAAATAAAAAATAATGGATTTTTTCAAAAATATAGGTGAAGAAAATTTTTATACTAAGAACCGATATCATTTTCAGGTACCTCATCTCAAAAAATATGGAGGAACCAAATTTGGTCGAAATCAAAAATTAAAAATTGTTTACCCTCAATTTTTGTAGGATTTTAGAAGGCAAGAGGCTAACTATTTGTTATAAAACGTAAATAATTTTCGCTATCTCTAAATTTTAAGGGCTTCTAGAAGCCGTAAAACTGAATAGTTTAGGATACATGCGGACGTCGAAGGATTTCATCTCATTGAGATATCTCAAGTTATAGTTGACCTCGCAATTGTTTATCCAAATCAGTTTCTGTTCACTAAAACCTAGAGTAAATAGCGTTATATCCATGGATAGAAAACAGAATGTACGCTTATTCTAGTGATAGCATTACTATTTTAATCGGTTAAACACAGCAAATGTTGTGGCCGTTAGAAGTTGTTGATAAAATCTCAACTTCAAAAATGTTTACGTTCTCGAACGGGTTAAAAAAAAAAAAATTATTTTGATATAATTTTACATACAAGGGTTTTTTGGTGCCTAGAATCGAGATTTGGGGTCAGTTTTCCTTGAAAAAATAATCCCACTGATTTACATCGGATTTAATTGGAATTGTGCGTTTTGAGCTGTACGAATATATTTTTATTTCAAAAAACATACAATACTACAATTCTACGTATATATCCATAACTACTAACTTCGTGATATATAGAGGAAAATAATAGAACACTTTACAAATGAAGTAAGAGATAAATTACTGCAGTAGAATGCTCAGTGTTGTATATAACACAATATAAGTATCTAAATATTATATTCAGAGTATATGTACCCAGTGCCTCCTGTTTAATTCATAAACTACTTAAATTTAAAGATTTGAAATAATTTTGTTTCTAGTTATTTATTATGAAAAAAAATCAATAAAACTATAATATATAAATAAACAGGGATAACATTGTAATGTAGCAGGAATATTTAAAATGGCTTTTAAAAAAATATTGGAATCCAATATCGATATTTTTCTTCGGATACCCATGACATTTTCCCAGCACGAAATTTAACGAGTTTGATGTACCTTTATTTTTCCTCATACCTGTGGCAAGTTCTGATTTTTTAATTTATAAATTTTTTTTTTTTTTATGAATGAGCAAGTTAACACGGCAAAGTTCCCAAAAAGAATTAATTAACTTAAAAATTCCTCCGTGCTCCCAACACCATTAATAATGTTTGTTCAAACTAATCTCGTTTAAAGAAAACAAACAAAAAAACTTGTTAATACTGGCCGTGTAAGAGGGTGATAAATGAATACGGTTCTGAGCAAGAAGTGTCAACACTGATTTCAACTTAGCCTACTTAAAACTTCTAATTAGGAAAACTTTGAACTGAGTGTATAAGCTAGCAACTTCCCCTAGCCACACATGCACCCTGTCACCGCGTATCTTGATTTAACTATCAGTTTTGACCCATCTCATTAAAGGCTGTTTATTTTCATTAAGCTGCTAAATTGGGCTTATGGGTACTATATGCTGCAGGATGGAAACCAGTTTTCAATCATTAGTTTACGCACAATCAGTATGTATTACATGAAAATGTATATACACTTCCGGAAAAAAATTTCAATTGAGTTTTTCGTTAATTTTTACGTCCCCATATACTCGTAAATTAAACAGAGCATATTAGAAACATGTTAGGATTATTAAAAATATTAATTAATCAATCTTAATATTAATTAATTTAAAAAAAAAAATTTTTACTTACGTAATTTGTATCTCTTTGTATATATAAATATACAAATTACCTACAGTGTCCATCACTAGTCAGTTGGTCGAAGTCTATTTATACATTTTTTTTATTATATATGTAAGTCGATCTTATAAAATATACATTATATATATTTATAATTCTGTCTCCGGCCGTGATCCATTTTTCAGAATTATACTTTTTGTCAGATTAAACTTTTGTCTTTCAAATAATTTACATGTTATTTCGTTTCAGAAACTATTCTTAATATTGCCGTTTTATGTCTGTAGTTGCGTTAGTTTGAGTTCAGGTCATTTATATGGTTGCAATTGTTTACTTTTTTATATTATTGTGTGTTATGTGATTTGTAAATCTGTGTGAACTCGATAACTTTGGTGAAGCCACCTACAACTGACCACATCATTTGTTAAATCATGATTAAGGAGCTTTGTTGTATGAAGCTATATATATATATATATATATATATATATATATATATATATATATATATATATATATATTTGTGTGTTTGTTTGTGTGTCAGTAATGATATCACAATAAAATGTAAAACAATTATTTTCATATTTAACTCTTTTATATTATGTGTGTGTATACATAATTCGGACATTCTATTTTCTACAAGCTATTTTCAAATACCATTTTTCTCATGCAAACGATTTAGGTGCTATTGCGCGTTGAAGCTGATGGAATAGGCGACTGTCCATTTCTTGTTACACTTTCGCAATATTGTCTAAATATCGGTTGACAAAAAAAAAAAATTATATAACTTGTAGGAAAATATTGGATTTTATTTTGATGAAGTATTTATTTTTATATTTATATTTAAAATACAAATGTTAAGCTAAAAACTGGTTAATATTCGACTTCAGCAATTCTAATTTAGAAAAAAAATTGAAAAAACAAATCTTCATTTTTTCTACTTTCTGCGTCCTTATATTACCGGTGCACACTAAAACGAATAAAATTGTCAGTAAAACATCCAATAGATTTGTATTTAAATATTTTTTTATTCAATAATTTATTTTTTTGTTTTATGGTTGTTTTATCACTAACCTAGTTTTCCGCGTATCGAATTCTTTACAGTAAAAATTTAAAGTGTAACTTATAAAAACATGATTTAGAGGTAAGTATTATGAATGATATAATATACAATATTTTGAGTAGCTAATTGCCATTGTATATATTTGTATAATTATAAATATACCTACAATTTAAAAAAATTCGCCAAATTATGTTAATATATTTTTTATCAGACATTAAATTTTTTCTATGAATACCATGGATAAATGAATACTCTTATTATAAAAACCGTAAATGAATTGAAGGAATTAAACGAGTATCAAGACATAAACCGACATACATGAAGAGAAATCTAACGGACGACAGGTGAACTTTTAGAAGGAGAGCCTTGTAGAATTAATGCTGAAATAGTAAATTAGGGAACTACATCTCTGAAAACTTAAACTGTATTTAATATTATATATTATACTTGTCATTATTCGTAGTAATAATAATATTAAATATGAATAATTAAAACTTCAATTAATTGTATAATTAATTTTATTTATTTTTAGTTATTTATCATAATTATTATCTTATGAATAATATTTAAATACTCAACTATACTTGATTTCGATTGATAATAATTGATAGTTGAAGTCAAAATGATATATATTTATATTTTTAGTAAAATGATGAAAATTAATGATTGCTGGTAAGCAAATGTCCCTTTCATGTTAACTTAGTCTGTGTTTGAATAATAAACAAAGTTTATTGCAAAATATATATATATATACGTTGCATTGAAAATAGTTCTGAATCGGAAAAAGAAGACGGAAATTGCTCTAACCAAAGTTAATTACATTAAAAAAGAAAATATAATAATTTCATATTATAAATTTGTTTATATTTAATTTTGATTACCAAAAATTAGTTATGGAACATAATTGAGGTTAAAAGTTTTCTTTTTTTCATATCTCATCTCATTCATATGTTTTGGCTACTGTTAAAGTTTAAAACTGTTTATTTTATAGTAAATAATTAGAAGACGATACAATAAACTGTTTTTTTTTTCTTCTCTAAAAATGAAAATGACTTTTTTGTTACAATGTTCTCCACTTGACCCTACATAAAAAGGAGTTCAAAAGTTCAAAATCAGTTATTCGTTTCCAATAAACTCGAAAAATAGTCGGTAGTATTCGCTCAAAACATTTTCTTATTCCGTCTTATTTTATTATGGATAGTACAAAATCCCACAATTAAAAAAAATAAAATAATAACTAACACAGTTCCGCTAAAAAAAACAAAAAACTTCGCTCCATTGAGAAATTGTTCCTGATTTTTATATTTTTATTTTTATTTTGAATTCGAATCGGAAGGCAAAAAAAAAAATCTATCTAGCCCCATTTCTGAGAAATTTTTTAAAACCTGAAATAGCGTAATTTTTTTTTTTCACTCCCATGAAAACTTTTTGTGATTTTTATATTTACGAGTGTGCTGATTTCGAATCAACAGTTAAAAGAACAACTGAAATAGCACTTTTTTCTTATATTTTTATAACACTTTTTTTTGTGAAAAATAGTAATATAAAAAATAACAATATTTAATACAGAGAATAATTAATGTGTGTATTTTTTCTTTTTGTACTTTACATCACGTGTTGTAGTGCCCAACATTAGTCGGCAAGCATCTTCTCATTGCATTTACCGCAATAACTTTTTTCCATGTGCGCTACCTCTTGATGAAATCGTTCTCCGTGTTCATCTAAAACTGCTCCAATCTCATTTATTTAATTTTTTTTTTCCTGCTCCTTTATTATTACTATTGCTTATATTTGTATTTCATGAGTTATTTTTTTTAAATACTAATATGTTGTATACTTAGAGTATTTTTATTTTTATTTTAATTTAATTTAATTGCACATAGTGTATGAATGGATTCATTGCCATCCATATTATTCATTGCCCTTAAAGAGACAGCTTGTAATATTTATTCAATAAAACAATTTATATAAAAAATAAAAAAAAACTGCTCCCAAGTTGGGTGAGAAGAAATTTAAATGGGAATGCAAAATATTAATGTCTGAGAACATACTGCAACCCATGGTCTTATATGATAAAAGCAATTCTTCAACAATGCCAATTATACAACAAAGCCTAATTCTACTGCTCTCCAATTTTTTTCATTTTTTAATACATTATAAAGTTTCAAAATCAAATAAGTTTTTTTTTTTTTTTTTTTTGTTAAAGCTTTCAATGGTTGCCACTTCTATTATATATGTATAATATTAAATTTGTTAGTATATATGTTAAATTTTAAAAAATTATAGACAATAAATCAAATATATTGGTACAAACCTAAGAAGGCAACCCGAAATGGACTATTGAAAGACATGAGGACCTGGAGTAGACTAAATGTGCAGAGGCGAAAGGGTCAGGTAGGAAGGTAGGTTAAGCCTTTCGGTTTTCCCTGTGACAAGTTGATTTTATTCGGTCCTACTGGAAATAAATTTAAAATGGGACTATTAGAAATATTTATTTGTTCAATTTTATATATATATATGCATTTATTGAAATTTACAACTGCACAAAATATATACATCAAGTAAATGTATTGACAACGATTATAATAACATGTTAAAACTTGAAAAAGAACTACTCATCAGTAGCACTTTATTAAAAATTCTACACTAGAAGGTCTCTAGGCCATCTTCGTTTCAGACGCCTCGGAGGATTATCAGGAATGGAGAGGGAAGCAAGTTGAGAAACTAACGGATTTGAGTGGTTATGGAGCTTACTATGAAAGGAAAGGTATCTGGTGTGGGCTTAATCAGCAACATATGGAACATTAAGGTCTTTATGGATAAGTTTATTGGTCACAAAGTAAGGAGCATTGAGAATTTTTCGAAGGATGGGCAATTAAAAGAACATATATATCTGCATGGGTTTTGAACAATTATATTATTTCTAATGATTCATAAATATTTAATTTTAGGCTATATTCTACTTGATGTATTAGTTTTACTCCTGAGTCTTTATTGAATTTATGGTTATTTTCATTTAGATAGCAAAATTGGAATTCTGGGTCCAATTATTGTATTTGGTTCCAGTTTTTCCGTAGTATTTAACTTCACAATTATTTAGTATTTTAGTTCATATTTTTTTTTTTTTTTTTTTTTTTTTTTTTTTTTTTTTGAAAAGGACTCCTTTGTATTTGGTGAAGGGAATTACTCGTTTTTTGAGGGAATCTGAAATTTAATATAAATATAAAAATACTTGGAATTCCAAACTTGTTCTAGATTTAAGCCTTTTTTAAAGCTGTGTCGCCTCTGTTGGGGGAGGAAGCTAGGAGAGAAATATGGTTGATGAGTGCCTTATAGAAACTTTAGCCTGCTTGGAGCTCGAGTTTCTACGTAGAAAAGAAACACGACACCAATGAATCTCAGAGAAGCTTCATAAAGATATTTTCTTAAATTTTCCTTAGTCCTTAATTTCAACTCCGCTGCCGTTGTTTTACAAGATTAATTCTATGAATTCAGCGAAAAACAATAGTGTTAACAATAACTTAAAAATTAGAATAAACTTGGTTACTATATTGTGATTCAACAATTTTAAATACCTATTGATATATTTTTAAATTATTCTAAACTTTTAATCGTTAAAAAGTATATCAGTCAGGAGGGAGGGAATTAAAATCAACTCTATGTTTAGATACAGTATTACTACCTATTATAAATATACACTAACAGTAAAAAAAAATCTTATGTTTCGAGAGGTGTAGGTCCCCATATTATATTAACCAGGGCATATAAAACCTATTAACATTAATTAAAAAAGTAATTAAATTAAAGCAAGTAGTATTAATTTAAAAATTACCAGGCAATATCAAATTTACGAAATTTTTAATTAACAAGGCTTTTTGTCTGCCCCTTGTCTTGTATTCAATGGTCTATAGGTCTAATGTGTTTTTTAATCAACTCGAGATATATTCCCCAATCTAATGTGAAACCGTAATAAATCAATTTAAAATGTATTAATTAATTTGTTAATTAGCGCTTGCTTTTCTTTAATTAATTTTATTAATAACCCTAATGCGTTTCATACGCCCTGGTTGAAGAATATAGAGACGTAAACACCTAAGAAAAATAAAACGTTTAGTTGAGAAAATTAAAAAAAATAGAATTTTTTACCTGTCAGTATATTTTAAGACTATGTAGTATTAGTTTTAAAGAAAATATTGTATTTTTTTTCAATAATTGTTTTTTACGATCAAAATTCTTTAAATTTTTGTTAAAATAGGCAGAATAAAAAACTATTACATTCGTATAGTTTTGAACAACAGTAGAATATTTAAACAGATCATAGTAAACAGTTGTTATCTTTAAACCCATAAGTCTATGTATCTTTAATTGTAGCATATTACTGAATGAGACTTTCTTCATAAATTAATGGCTGTGATAGAAATTCTTTTGTAAATTTAAAACAATTTGGGAACAGAAATAGCTAAATTTTGATTAATGTGCTGTATAATGATGGTGGATTGTTAAATTGAATTGCTTTAAGGTTCTAACCTGAAGATAGCAAAAAAAAATTCCGAAACATGTAGTTGAAGTTTAATAAATTAATAATAAAAGAGTAAAATGTTGATTTTTAATATAATTAATTAAACCTCCTTAAACATTATATAAGTTTTAATTTTACAAGTTGTAAAAATTGTTTGATTTACCAAACCCCGATTTTTAAAAAATAGTGGAGGAACCTAAGTTTTGAAGAACTTCAGGAGGATATTGGAAATTTGAAAATAACTAAAAGCCGAAAAGTGTTAATTATTTACAAAAACCAAAAGATAATGGCAAATAGCTTACATGGTATTATTGTATAGATAGAAACAAATTATTTATATAATGTAGCTATATTTTGATTTTAGGTATTATTTTATATTCAAATATTAAAAATGTTAATTTCATTCAATATCGGTAGTTAATGTGTTATTGAAGTTTTTTAATGCATCTTTTTGTATTCTTTCGAAATCCAGTAACGTCTATAATTCATGTCCTAAAACCTTATTATTTATTTTTATTGAAATTTACAACTGTATTTACAATGTAAACATACAATACATCAAGTAAATATGATGATAATGATAAAAATGACACGTCACTTTTTTTTAAAGCAACTACCCATTGGTAGCAGTTCTACAGGTTCCATATAATTAGGTACTATATTAGAAGGTCTCGAGGCCATCTTCTTTTCAGGCGTCTCGGAGGGTTTTCTGAAATGCAATGAGAAGCAAGTTGTGACACTGATGGATTTTAATGGTTGTGGAGTTTGCTATGGAAGGATAGATATCTGGTTTGACCTAGGTCAGAAACGTAAGGTATATTAAGATCTTTGTGGATAAGTTTGTTTGTGACGAAGTAAGGAGCATTTAGGATTTTTCTAAGGATTTTAGATTATAAGGATTGGATACAAGATGAATTGGATGGTTTAGTGGAGCCCCAAATCTCAACTCCGTATGTCCAAATTGGTCTAATTACTGTTATGTATATGAGTCTTTTGTAATTGATTGGAAGGTTTGAACGTTTGTCAAGTAAATGTTGAAGTAGTCGAAAACGACGGGCAGTTTCTGGTCGTTTTAGTCTTGTATGTGGATTCCAAGTTAGACGTTTGTCCAAGTGGAGTCCTAGGTAGCGGATCTGTTCAACGTAGGGGATTACTGTGGCATCATTAAAGGATACTGTAGGGCAGGAAGTCTTAGGTTTACGACGAAGAGTAAAGGTTATTTGATGAAATTTATTTGGATTAATTATGATCCTCCATTTTCGATACCATTCTTGAAGGTTTGTGATATGGGATTGGAGTGTCCGGGAGGCAATACAGGGATCATTGTTTACCTAAAACCTTAACTGTATAATCATCCATGAGTAATATCACATTATTAAATTTTTTTTTTCTCATAAATTTGAAAGGATGTTTTAGCATGATTTTTATTTCATTGTTGATTTGCAAAAAATTAATCTATGAATATAGAAGAGATTCTAAATAAGTCGAACTGAAAATAAAGGCCAAAAGAGGGGACAACTAGAACTTCCTCTGTATGAATCGAACTATTGGAAGTCATCGCCTCTATAACTTTATAGTTAATTTGATTTCCTGTTTTCTGTCAATGTTAGCCTTTTTCGTCCATAGATATATCAGTCACTTGCTGGTTATTTACTCGAGTTGTTTTATAATAGCTCCGCGAAAATTGAAAATTCGTTCAATTAACGAAAAGTTAAAACTGATTTAGAGAAAGGAGAAAGTTAAGCGGTTATTGCTAGAGACTTTGGAATTCCGCGTAGTTCTCTTTCAACCTTATTAAAGAATAAAGAAAAGATAAAAAGTCTACTTTGAGGTACCGCCAGAAAAAAACCCAGTTCAGTGGTACTAAAAGTTGTATGATTTAGTGGTTCAGGGTATTTAATCTTCTGTCACTTTATATGTATGTACAAACAATATAAATATATCTATTAGTGAAAGATATACGTAATGATTTCAACTCTAAATATGTAAATAAAAAAACAGAATGAACGTATAACAAAAAACATACAAGATTAAAAATTAGAAAAATAAAAATAAAAAAGATAAATCAACATAATGTAACATATACCGAATAGGAATTATATGGAGGTGTGATACCATAAATATATAAAAATAGTATTATGTAATATGTAAACTTTTAAATAAATAAAAGTTTAAACTTAAAAAAATGTTCAGGTGTGGTTGAAGAAGATTTTGGAGGAGAGGGTGTGTTTGCCATATTGGCGAATCAGATCCCTGATGTCTGACCACACACAGGTGGAGTTCGAGATGAATACTTGAAGTTGTTAATCATATAAGTTATATTGTTGTTTATTCATATAAGTTGTTTATCATAAGAGTTGCCACGTTACCATCCAGAATGTAATCCGATCAAACATGTTTTGGTACAGTTCAGGCAACGTGGGCGGAGCCTGGATTCTATCCTTAATTGTGTTGTTTTTTGAGGATTTTGGCATTATACCGCAGGAGTTCGTTCATAATCTCTTTGAGGGCATTAATTGGCCTAATTCCTCCAGGAGAGGCATCAAGGACTCCAGGGTTCATTTCATATAAGATAGTATTGTTTATTAAGTAACTAAAAAAATAAGGCATCAACTGAAATATTCCATAGATAAAAATCATTTAAATAATTATCATTCAATAACTATGTATTTATCTTCATTTTATTTTTATTCGAATCAATAATTCTACATGTCTCGGGAACGTATATTTCCCACCCGGATATAAAGACAATAAGACCATTAAAAATTATAATTATTGCATTATATGTAAATTAACAAACATTTAGAAATGATTCAGATAAAACAATAGGACATTCAACTCTCTATGTGTCAACCTTTGATAAGCCTAGTCCTTAAATAAGCCGAACAAAATCTACGCTCCCAAGCACACTAAATGTAAATTTCACCTCAATAAGTCGATTTCAAGCAGAATACCTGAAAAATGATGTAAATAAGCAGAAAAGAAAATAGGGGTCAAAAGAGTGAACTTCTAGGATACCAGCTCTATGTATCTATGAACCCTTGGAAGACATTACCTCAATAACTTTATAGTTAATTTGATTTCCTGTTTTCTGTCAATGTTTACCTTTTTCGTCCACAGATACACCATTCACTTGTTGATTATGTACTCGAGTGGTTTTACAATGGATCCGCGATAATTGAAAATTCCTTCAATTAACGAAAAGTTAAAACTGATTTCCGAAGTGAAGAAAGGAGAAAGAAATTGGTAGTGAATTCGGAATTCCGCGGAGTTCAACCGTCTTAAAGAATAAAGAAAACATCGTCACTTCCATGGAATACGGTAAGTCTACATTTTAGGTGCCGTCAAAAAAAAAAAAAAAAAAAAAAAAAAAAAAAAAAAAAAAAAAAACGCAGTTGGCTACTGTTGAAAGTTTTATGATTAATTGGTTAAATAGAGTAGGTGAAGATGCATGTAATGAAAGGCGAAGTAGTCTCACTGATTTTTCGGAAAACACCTAGATAAGTTTTCAATTGTGACGAGACGTAATTATTTTAATAATTTTGTGTTTATTTTTCCCATTTACACGTAAATAAATCGAATGATAATCTAGATAAGTCGGACTTCAGGCAAGTCAAACAATTTTTTACGTTCCCTTGAAGATAAGACTTAGCGAGAGTTGACTGTATCTCTACCTCAAGCCGGCATAACCTTTCAGCGATGTTTTTCCGATTCCCTTATACTTTCTGTACTTTTCCCTGAAAATCCACTACTGCCATTCACTGTTGTCCGGGTTTTTAATAAAAGCAACCACAGAATGTTCATTTTATTATTCTTATCACTTTTAAACTAAAAATAAATATCCTATACTCATATATTAAGAATACAGCTACCATTAGCTATTATTAGCTACCTTTTGTGATTTTTACTACTTTAATAATTATATCATTCTCACACCTTTCCACTTATTCATGACTTTTTAAGCTTTTTGCTATTGTCAATTTATTACTAATTGCTGGTCGTTTCATTTAGAGACTGTTCATCAAAATTATAATTATTTAGCACTTCAATTATTTTTCTTCTGGCTATTTTTACTTTACTTTTAGAATACCATGTACGTCAAACATTATAACAAACATTTCGTATTTACTAAGTAAAATAAATTTTTTAACAAATTTAAGTACAATTTACAAAAGCATGAAGTTTATATAGAAATCATTAAAAATGAGTTAAACTGACGAAGTTAATTTTTTGATACTATGTGAAATGTATTTCTATTAATTTCAAAATACAAAATACTGACTACAATTTAAAAAAACAAAAATGATATGATCTGCGCAAAAGGGAGGTTAATGAGGTAAGGTGATGCAGGCTTCTTCCTATCAGGCAAGCCAGCATTTGGGTAGAGATACCAAAAATATATTTATGCAGATTTAATTTATGGAAGACTTGTTTTAGACCCAACTCTTGAATTTTAGGTTCAAATTTATCATTAGGTTTGACAGCTTAATGATCTGAGAAAAGTTTTTTTTCTCCAATAGTAGCCAGAAACCTTATCCCAATACGATTTTTTAACTAACCAAGTCATGCACATTGTCATAAAATCGAATTTTCACTAGTTGTATCGTAGAACACTTTGCCTTTTTCATTTGAATTTTCTTCGAAATTTGGTGTTTACCGCCGCCGTTCTTGAATAAATCGTTCAAACAAGCACTCGCAGGTCGAGTGGGTATTCTTGCGACAGGGCCAGATTAATGCGGGTGTCGGGCAATCGTAGGTCCGGATTATCGAGATGTACAGTAAATTAAAAAAAAGAATCTTTCTATTCTATTTTTTTAAAAGAAAAGGTCTAATTATCACATATTTGATCACATCTTTCCTTTGCCTTGCTCATTAAAACAATGACTAATGAGAAACATATGTTCCCAAAACACGTAGAATTATTGACTCAAATAAAAATGATAAGAAAATAAACGTCAAATTATTGAATAAATATAACTAACCTCGATCAATGTAAAATAATTATTAATAAACTCTTGCTTTAATTACTAAACCCATAAATTGAAGACGAATTTTTATGTGATGCATTAATTTGTCTATCAATGTGTTATGGTACGAGAATAATACAGATGATACAGAGAATTTTTTACGTACGGTATAATCCTGCATTTAAAATAGTTAAACCATTATCATCTTATTTCCCTTCACCTGAAGACAAAATAGGCCCTTTCCAAAAAAAGCGGTGTAGGTATATAAACTGAAATTTAATGATTGTGAATATACGGGTGAATATAAAACCCTACTTGATACTTCTACTTGATTGTGATATAGTGAGCAGCAATGAGGATTTTACGAACGATTTTTGATAGGATTGGATACGAGAAGAATTATTAGGTTTGGAGGAGCCCTAAAACTCAACTCCGTATGTCCAAATTTGTCCTTAAATTACTGTCATATAAGTCTTTTGTAATTTATTAGGAGCTTTGAACGCTTATCTAGTAGATGTTGGAGTGGTCGGAAACGACGATCAGTTCGCGGAGCTGTGGGACTGACGGCAGGTTGGGCAATTTCTCCATTTTTTTCCTAATTACGTAACTTTGCGAAAAATGGTCCGATTTTGGATTTCTTTTTTTCATTATGTAGGCACTAGTTCCAGCTACAATTAATATTTCAAAACATTCTTCGAAAAAAGTTTCATTATCGTGCTACAGATAAAAAACCAAAAATAGCGGGGTTTTTTTGGCGTTTTTTTGCAATTTTGAATATGAAGCCGATGGTTGCCGTGGTAGCAAACTTCAGATTCAGATTCAGCACCCCAAAAAACATAAAGATCCGTTGAGAATAAAAGTTCCGCAGTTTTTTCTTCGGCAAACCCTTATTTTACTGGACTATAAGATAATTTTATCTAGATATAATAAACAAGTTACAAAGTGGTTTTAAATGTTTCAGCTCCTAGCAAACAAAGAGAATGAATGGAAGTTTTTTTCATTCTATACTTCGTTGTTTATTTATTTCTTATTAAGCATTACATTATTTCTAATAACACAACATCAAGCTATGTTTACACTAAATATAAACAAATTCTGTTATATTACTTACCAAAGATATTCTGAATGCCATCCATTCATGAGTAAAATGCAAGCTTTGTTTCAATAGTTGTTATAAACAGTAATTAGATTTAAGCTTACTTTTTTTTTTTTTTTTTTTTTTTTTTTTTTGTGTGTTAAAGATTGAAAGCATGAAAATTCAAAAACCTTTTTAGAACTTCTGAATGTTCAAACATGATTTGATCACTAAAATAATTTTCATCATGTAATTACAATCCAGTATGAAATATATTTTTAAAAATTGAAGAGCTATGTTGAATAAATGGATGAATATGTTGAATAGGATGTTAAGAGTAATCAGTGTATTATTATAATTATTATTTTATTTTTATTATTTTTTTTCCTTATGTTTTACCCATATCATTGATAGCTATTATCATTGCAGAGGGAAAATTGGAAGAAAAACTAAAGAAGAATAATTCAACATAATCACATTCTTTCATGAAGAGAACTAATCCATTATTTTAAATAAAAAATATGGAAATATTATACTCATTTTTCAATTAAATTCACTTTATTACAGAGTGTCATTACGTTGATTTATCTTTATTAGTTGTTTTTTTTTTCCAATTTTCCATCTGTCCTGATGATGGCCATCAAATTGGAATGATATGGCCAAGCCATTGGCAAAAAGAACAAAATATTTTTGTTAATATCAAACATTGCCTACTTTTTTTATGACTGATCCCTCTCAATATCTTCCTCAATATTGTAAAAAAATATTATTTTAGAAGGTCAAGATTCATTGAAATGAAAAGTGTTTTACTTACGCTAGAAAAACATAAATGAGATTTATCAATATGTAGATATCCACAGATTCAAATAGACAAGATATTGATCGATCAGTTTGGTTAGTCTTAGTAATTTTCTATTTAGACCCTGGATAAACTGCTTTTTCCCAAACTCCTATCGAAACGTTACCTTTTCTTTTTTTCATGAGTGCTGATCATGTTTAAAATTGTTAACAACAGTAAGTAATTAGACATTGAACTTTGTTGCTTTTACTTCATCTCTCATAACACCATTCTTGAAGATATATACATATATTCTCGCATAATACATATTCTTGAACATATCTACTAAAACTGTTTGAAAAGCTAATAACAGAATGAAGAAATTTCTTAAAACTTAGGAAACTATATTAACACTAAAGAATATCATTTGTGTAGCAGACAAAGGAGCTGACCTAGAAAATAATTTTCAATAAGATCTTGAAGATGATTGATATTAATTAACAGTTAAAAACATTCTACAGAATCGGAAGTGAAATTAAAAATCAGAAATAGACATTAATTCTGGTTATGAAAAAGACAAGTGATCAAAAGAAGAAAAAACTGAACTTTTCAGGTCAAAGATAATGAATGATACTTAGTTGACCACAAAGGAGAAAAAAATAGAATTCTTTTCAATTGTTAAATACTAAACGAAAAAGATTATGGACGATTAAGAACAAGACCCATCATTGGAGGATAAGGTGAAAATTGTGTAATGCTTGTGATAAAACTAATAGCCCTTTAGATAATTCTAATTATTTAAGTAAACTTTTTCAGTGCATTGTTTCAATTAGGTGAATTGCTTTCATTTTGATTGTTTAATTATCAAAAATACTTTTCTTCTTGCGAATATTGCAGAAACAATATTTATATAAATAAAAGAAGAATTTTCAAATGATTGTAAACTATTTAAATTTAATAAATCCATTATAATTTTGTTAAAATGTACCTGTTTATCTTGAAAGAGGCCAAATTCTTCATTTTGATAGTTTCTAGAACAAAAGCCTTTAAAAAGTTCCTGCTACTAAAGGAACCGATATGAGAAACGACCCCTTCAGTAAAGTAATCGTATAATAAACTAATAGCAAATTAGTTATAAATACATTCAAGAATGTATCTACAAAAGCAATTCATTCATTCTTTGAACCCTTAATCACTAAAATAAGTACTATATCAAAAAACAACTAATTGGAGGTTCAAGTATAAAAAAAAGAATTTTTTACTACTTTGAACACTACCATTTTGTACACAAGCATTTTCATTCTGAAAAAGGCTTCTATTTTCTTATTGTTTGTTTTGATTTATAATTTTATTGGTTTATGAATAAAATAAAAGATTCACGCACATCCATTTCAATGGTACAGACCATCCTAGTGGTAGTTTTTTCTTTCTTCTTGGAAACTGAATCGACATCATTAATATGCCCTTTCAAGTATGATTCTTACTCTTCAGCTTTCCATCGCATTTAGTGGAGTCTACCAACTTCTTCTTTTCAGAGGCCTACAAGAAGCGAAGAAGAACCGCTAGTGTGTTGTATAATTATTTTACTAATAATTTTCATGAACATATAGACTGGGTTTATTAATGGTGCATGAACCAGTGGTCAGGGGTTTATGAATATCAAGAATCACATTGATGTACACGATGTTCTCAATAGTTGGAGGTTACTAGGACTGTGAACACCTCAGTTTATGACTAATTTAAACATACGAATAAAAATTATATGACTTTGGTTATCACTAAAAATATATTTTTTAGTAATCTTAATGAATATGATGTTAAAACTAGATATGGGTGATTTTTGTAAGTTTTAATAAATAGAAAGTGTGTATATAAAATTATTACAGTGTCATTTTAAAAAGTCTTGAACTATATGCTTTAACATTGACTATAATTGTGAATAAAATATTTGCAGTCTTATTAAATTGCTTTAAAGGATGGAATCTTTAATCTTATATGGTTTATTTCATTAAGCATGGCTATACATTTGTTCCCCTTTATTCATTTAGATGCTGGTTTTCAACATATTCTTACAGTACATAACTCGCATAAGCCATTGTTGCATTGGTCCTCAACTTGTATCTATTTCTTGTACCTATCTTGTAACTGAGAAACCAATTGATCAATTTTCCATGATTAATGTGAAATAAACTGAGTGGATTGATTAATTGAATGCTGATTTATGTAATACTTTGTTTATGAAACATTATAAAGTATAAACTATTTTGTAATATAGGAATTACATAGATAGTCACATCGTATCCATGAGTTGTATGGACAAACTTAGTGATAGAATTAAGCTTAATATATAGACTTTAGCAAATAATGACAAACTTCGTGGCAAACCATATGAGGTAATAGAGTATTTATGTGCCAGATTTGAATATGTAGGAACAAATATAGGAGAGTTAAATATATTCATATAGTTTTCTCAAAAGAACCCCAAAATTAATGTAACTCTTATGTTACAAAATAGTCACATCGTATATGTGAGTTGTATGGACAAAATTAGTGATAAAATTCAGCTTATTAGGTAGACATTAGCAAATAATGACAAACCTCATGACAAACCATATAAGGAAAAGAGTATTTATGTGACATTTTGAATACATAGGATTGAATATAGGAGAGTTTTTTTCTCCATTGCATATCATAATGGGTTGTGGATTATAGAAGAAATAGATTTTCTATTCATGAAACGTTATTATAAAATATATAGATATTTATATATATATATATATATATATTCATGTGATTGGTTATGAGACTTCAAATATATATATTTATATATAACATTCCTATGATTGGTTATGAGACTTCATTTTTCCAAGCTATGGTATGCATTTCCAAGCTTTAAATGTTTTCAGATTAAGACGATACTTATTGCACTTTAATCCCTTACCTGTTTAATGGTAGCATTTCCATAATAATATGGATCGGCAAAAGCCTAAGATTCCATGATTTTTGAATTAATGGACATAAATATATGAAACTGTTTGGTGACCGCAAGAAACAACTTTATTTATTGTTTCTATATTTAGTGATCAATACCTCATTCAATAAATTTGGGATTCATCTTTTTAACTCAATTCTTAGATATATTACTAGTTGGAGCGAAATAGTTAAAATTTGTTTCACAAGTGAGTTTATGAACTTTTTTATCAAATGATCATTAATATAGAACGATTTTTAAAACGAATCTATAAACAGAAATTTATATTTATAAAATAAAAAGTCGTAGGTTATTGTATAAAAAAAACAATAGATTTATTTAAGATATATATTAAATTTATTTATTACTTATTATCATGTTTCGGTTATTTATTAAAATATATATATATATATATCAACAATATATAGTTCGCAGCGCTAGTGGCGTAGCTAGTGTATCGAAATTAAACTACACTCAGCAAGAAATGTGTTGCTCATTTCAGCTTCCTTCGCGCTAGGATTCGGTTGTTTGTTCTGTCATTGAAAAATGGAAAAGGACACAAATGCCATTGCAATAGGTGGTTCCTCAGGTAGTAATACGTAAGTTCAATACATTTTTTTTCTTTTACTTAATTCTAAATTTATTTATTTATAACTTACTACAATGTTACAATATTTTTTTAAATTATTGCTGATAATAAATGACTACTAAATCAGGATACGGTCGCGGTTACTACCATTTTTTATTGAGATTTAGAACTTACTTTGGAAACATACATTTATTCAAAAATATGATCGTTAATAATCTTGTAAAAACTTATATCAACCGAATATACATATTTTGTCAGTTAGTTTGATCTTTTATTGAAATAAATTATATTTTGCTTAAGCATCATATAGCAACATTGTAAATTTATAAATTGAAAGGAGTGATTAAATGTTTAATTTAATTTAATTTGTAAATATGTATATATATATATATATATATATATATATATATATATATATATATATATATATATATATATATATATATGTATATTTGTTATATGTTTATATATATAATATATATAATATATATATATATATATATATATATATATATATATATATATATATATATATATATATATATATATATATATATATATATGTTTTACTAAATAAATTAAGTGAATGTTTATTTTATAAACTGTTGAGAAACTACCTATTTTGTCAGCCACGATCCCAGTTAGTTTGAACTTTTATTGGAACATATTATATTTTGCTTAAGCGTCATAAAGTAAGATTGTAAATTTATAAATTGAAAAAAAGTGATTAAATGTTAAATTTAATTATTTCATGTTAAAGTGTGTAGTTAACATTTTATGTATATCATATTTGGCAACTTCATCGATTTACGTTTCTCATTTTACCAAACAAGACTTTATACTTCTTTATATATATATATATATATATATATATATATATATATATATATATATATATATATATATATATATATATATATATTTGTAAATTTTCTAATACTTTACTAAATAAATGAAGTCAATATTTATTTTATAAACTGTTGATAAACTACTTATTTTGTCAAACATGATCCCATTTAGTTGGAACGTTTATTGGAATAAATTATATTTTGCTCAAACGTCTTAAAGCATCATTGTAAATTAATAAATTTTAATGACTGATAAAATTTTTAATTTAATAATTTCATGTTAAAGTATTTAGTTAATAGAAAAGTACTATTCTATCAATAGTTGAATCTATAAATAATCTCCCGTATATAAAATACATTATTATTACAATTTATAATAACCCATTTATTTTCAATACAATCTTTTTTTTTTGTTACTAATTACTGGCGGCAGATCTGTGTAATTTCAAATATTGAAAGACAACGCGTTGTTTGTTTTAGTATTGTTGTTGTTTCTCTACTACCCGCTGTTCTGACAAACAAAACGAATAAGTGAACATTGTTTCCGATCGACAAAGTAGCCCAGTCAATGAAGATAAAAAAATAAGCTTTGTCGCAACTAATTAGGGGAAAGTTGAATTTTTGTAGGGTGTTAGTACATAAAGTATGCACTGAAAAACACAAAGTCCCGACTCCCACCCCCTCCTAAAAAAGAAATTTTGGATCGGACAAACATTTTTGGAGTTATAGCGGGATGTGTCCCGAAAAAAACGAGGATTTCACAACAGTACGGCGTTCTCAGCGTCCTGGCGATGGCATTCCACAGGATTTAATCAACTTTTCATATACGGGATCTGATAGTAAATTTTAACAGATTTAAGATGGAAAAAAGACATTTGGGATCGGACAAACATTTTTGGAGTTAAAGCGAAAGATGTGCCGAAAAAACCTAGCATTTCACTACAAAACGGGGTTCTCAGCGTTGCTTGATTTAACGATCTTGAACTAGTGAAGGGCCGATCCGACTGAAAAGCGGAATGAGATGTTTTGTTTCGTTCCACTATTGGAACCAGTTCCAGTTTTCGTTCCATGTCAATTTGACTGGATGATAGTTTCGTGTCATCCCTTATTGTGACTTCTAGCTGTTTATCTCCTTTTTTTTTTATATAATTAAGAATTTTATATCAACTATAATAATTTAAATAGGTGAGTATAGTTATTTTTTAAAAATGTATACTTTTAAAATAGGTTTATTCAATCAAGGATTTTTTTTTTTTTTTTTTTTTTTTTTTTTTTTTTAACTAAATATAGAAATCAAACAAAATATTGACAGATAATTTCTTTGAAAATTAATATTCAAAAATAATTTTTTTTTTAATTTTATCAGCTGACGGCTGAATGCGAAGATTGTTTAAAACCATCCCTGTTTTTAATTAAAGTAGTCAACCTACCCTTTAGGGTTCATAAAAACCAAATTTTTATTGCGGGGATCAAGGATCGCGCATACCGACAGTGTCTTTGCACGATAAAACCAAATCTGTCTTGTTGATTTAATTCATATTTGAGCGATGTAATTACGTTCTTTGTGTATAAATCAAAGTCTGCAAAATAGGAGTCCTTTGTGACACTACCATTAGCTTTTAAACAAATTTCTCTGAATCGGAAAGAAGAAGCCGAGCTCTGTCGGTTGAACAGAAAATTTCAAAGAAAGCGGTTCATTTTGAAGATGCCTATGCGCGGTGTGGTGAGGTGATAGAGGGGAGAGGGGGGAACCAAGAGCGGCAAGATCAACGGCGGGAGGGCCCTGTATAGTCCAGTCAATAAAGAATTATAGAGTGCGTTTTCTGTAATCCAAGGTTTTTCTTCTGAAACATGTTCAGGGTAGTTAGAAAGTAAACATACTAAAAGTCCTGGAGTTTTCGGGCCTGGGAACAGGAAGGGGGGCGCGGAGCGCAGAAGGTATCTTTGTTTGGTTTTGCGCTCATATCTCGAAAACGGTTCATCTTATGCAAAACATGACTATTTACTAAATGAAAGCTTATTGAATTGTCTACAACTTTTATTATGTGCAAATTTTCATATTCCGTACCGTTTCCGAGGTACACGCTTGGCAAATGTGAAAGACGTTTAACCATGAAAAGCTAAAACTGATGAAACTTTTGACAGATTGGAGATAAATTGGCATATACAGGGTGAGTACCTCGTAGTATAAAAAAAAATTGAGTGATACTAGATCAAAAATGTAGGAGCACCATAAAGTTGGAAAATCATATTTTGCCGAACTTCAAGTGGAATATCGTGCTGAAGTTGTGGTAGGATATTTTGTAACAAATCTTAGTAATTCTCATCATTCAATCTGTTGGGCAAACTATGATTTTTCAACAATTCAACAGCAATACAAATATGAATAAACCAACGATACCCCTCATGGAAAGGTAGAAATACCTTCCCCTGTAAAAACAGACTCATCTGCCTATAAAATTCACACCAAAAAGTGGTATTCTTCAACACAATCTGCATTCAGAAGCTAACGGTAAAATTGAGGTCTATGTTCATTATCATGGGGTTTTAAACCTTACATTGAAAATTCAATAAAATAAACCATAAATAATAGTAATCAATAAATAAATGTAATAACATAAGATCCTTTGACCTGGTGTCGCATTATTAATAGTTTCCCTTTATGTCCAATTAAACAATAATTTTTTTCTTTGCTTTTTATTCCGATGAAGAGTATATTATGCTTAAAATGCACGTTTCCATTAAGGGATTATCATAATGTTTTATTTACACATATAACTGATTTGTATGCCAAATGAGAACACCATGGTTTTTCGGTTTCAAAAGTAAATTTCTCCATAAAATTGAAACAGAATTATTACGTTTAACATATCATTCGAAAGCCTATTAAAGTTGCAAGTTTTTGTGAGATTTGCAGTTTTATCGATAGTTTTTTTTCGAAAAACGGTGAGCGTTGAAGTAATTAAGACATTGTGACTTCCCCAAATAAGGTTAAGATCAAGCTGTTCTTTAGATCCCAAGTTTGTATAATTCACGGTTACAGGTACTCTGCTATTAGAGAAAATTTAATGCTTAATCCGAAAATGTCAAAATTTGAAAAATATTTAAACAAAATGGAGATATTACAGATTTTATGGAAAAAACGTGGTTTCCTCAAAAAAGTCTTTGATTTATCGTACATTAGCAACGGATTGAAATAGAAATGTGAAGTCTGCGGCATTTTTCTACATTTTTGATCTATTATCACTTTTTTTTTTTTTTTTTTTTTACACTAAGAGGTACTCACCCTGTATAGGTATATTTTGAAAAAAATTTAATTTTTTACTATATTATTTATGAAAACTTTTGTCGTTGGATGAATATTTTAAAAAATATGGAGACAAGTTAAACAGAAAATATGAGGTGAAATTGTTTTTTTAAAAAAATTTTCACATTTTTCAAGCGTATATCTCGGAAACGGTACAGAATATGAAAAATGTGCATATAATAAAAGTTGTAGAGAATTTAATTAACATTAATTTTCTAAATAGTCATGTTTTGCAAAATACACACCGTTCGTTTTTGGGTGGAACGGAACTTGGAACTGGTTATACAGGGTGTCCCGAATTTAAATGGCAAAACTTCAGGAACTTATAGGGGACCGAAAAACTAAGACAAAAAGTCCTTTAGAGATTTGCTCGTTTTTGCTTAGTTTTAGAGAAAATCGCAAAAAAAGAAACAAAACAAGTTTTCATTTTTATACTTATTTATTTACATTTATATTTATGTTATGTTCTTTTTAATGTAAATATTGCTCAAAATGTTGTCCTCTTGCACCAATGCAAGCATTACATCTAGCACTCACTTGATAAATTGCAGCTAAACATTGTTCTGATGATATTTGGTGCACTGCATCTATGATTCGGTCTCTTAATTGCTCTCTTGAGTTGATTGACACCGAATAAACTTTCTGCTTCAAGGTTCCCCATACGAAGAAATCCATGGGTGTCATATCAGGAGATCTGGGTGGCCAAGGTATTACTCTTCCACGTCCAATCCATCGTTGTGGATAATTTATATCCAGCCAAGCTCGAGCAACTCTGCTATAATGAGTTAGACATCCATCGAGTTAGAACCACATTTCAATCCGCTGCTGTAAGGGAATGTCATCTAAATAATTAGAAAAGTCGTTCTCCAAAAAATGTGTAAATGTGATACCATTCAATCTTCCAGGTAAAAAATATGGTCCCACCTGTAATCCGTTCCAAATTCCAAGCCAAACGTTAATAGCAAATTCATGCTGAAACCTATTCTCTCTGATAGCTCTGGGATTTTCAAGAGCCCATACATGATAATTTCTTTTATTAGCAATTCCTCCTCTTGTAAAGGTAGCTTCATCGGTCCATATAATTTTTAATGGAAATAAATTATCATCGCGAATTTTGTCAAGAAACCAGTTACTAAAATTCAATCTCTTGACATAATCTTGAGGTAATAAATTCTGAACTTTTTGAAGATGGTATGGGTAGCGATTATCACCTTTCAAAGTTCGCCATATTGCTTGCCGCAATATTGCTAATGCAGCAGATGCTCTTCGGATGCTAGTCTCAGGATTGTTATCGAAGTGGCGTTGGACACAATTTCTTCTCCGATAATCTGCTCTTATTGCTGCCTAGAATTGGTCGCCTTCATTACGTATTAAAAATGACCCAGTCTCTCGTAGTCTATAAAAAGTTAACGAAAATACTCGTCGATTAGGCACTCTTCTATTTGGAAATCGGCGCGCATACTCCCGCACCGCTTCATTGTGGCTGATGCTATTCACACAAAAATATCTGAGTAACTGACTGAAGACTGATTTAGGAATTATAATCCTAGAAGGAAGCCAAAATGTAAACAAATAAAAGAATGTAAAGGATAACATTAAGTGTTTACATATCTCACGAACTTTGAAAGGTGATAATCGCTACCTGTAACATTTTTGTTTTGTTTCTTTTTTTTTTTTGCGATTTTCTCTAAAACTAAGCAAAAACGAGCAAATCTCTAAATGACTTTTTGTCTTAGTTTTTCGGTTCCCTATAAGTTCCTGAAGTTTTGCCATTTAAATTCGGGACACCCTGTATATATAGTGGTGTATATTCAGTGTGTTTCTAATATTGTTAGGAGAAAAAAAAAAAAAAAAAAAAAAGAACACCCACATCATTAGCTTCTTGTTATGTTACTGAATGGGTGGGAAGCAAAAGGAGTGGGGGTTGGAACTTTTTTTTTTAGTGTATACATAATGTACTAACACCCTGCTAAAATTCACCTTTCCCCTAATTAGTTGCGACACGAAACCTTTAATGACTGGGTAAAAGATGCCAGTCAAAATTTTGCTGTTTTTCTGATGCGTTATATACAAATTTACTTAACAATGCATATACTAATTAGAAATGATTTCATTGTACATGGTTTTCGTCGGGCTAAATTCTAAAACACTTTTCATATTAAAAGATGTAAAATCGCTTCAGTTGTAAAAATTAATGAGAATAAAAAAACATTCGTCTTATATATTTTTGTCTCATCTGTATATATAGTTCGTGATTTTTTTTAAAGTCATTTAGGATGAGTCATAAATGTTCGATTTTGTTCTAGTTATACTTGAAAAGATTTACGCCAAAGGAATATCTAAGAAATTCATTGTAGATTTGAAATATAATTCTGGTAATACTATTGACGAGGCGCTCCAGCCCCTTCACGCGCCCAGAATACCTATTATCGATTCAAAACTTGTCCCGATTAAATTCGATGTTTCAGTCGCTAATTTTCGAGGGGGAATCACCAAGAAGACGAAATATCAACATAACACGCTGAACAACGCAACTCAAGTCGAAACTATAAATGTGGATGTTTACACGTAAGGTTATAAGATAGAGCTATTGATTAATGTTAAAATCGAAACGAAACGTCGGAATCAATCGCGCTGGTGCATTGAACGTCTGTCGGATTTGGTGGAGCGCCTCGTTCATAGTAGCACCATAATTTTTGTCAAAATGTTTACAATGTTAGTGGTTTGGGTTGACTTGATTTTTTTAACTCCACACCACTGGGTGATGTATCCTAAATTACTCCAGATTACATGTTCAAGAAATAATAAATTATCTTTTTTTTTAACTTTGATGTAAATATTCTTAGGTCTGCCAGTAAAGGATCCGAAAATGAGTCCCTTATTAAGAGGAAGAAATTGGTCAACGTTCTGAAGGAGAAAGTGAAGGGCATGGAGGATGTGGTTGAGGATCGTGAGAATTATTTATTGGTTCGCGCAATGGGAAAAATGGATTTAAATTCCAGCAGTGCCAAACAGAAGTAATTTTATTTCCGTTTTTTATAACTTAGCATTAATTTATTTATTTTACCATTGCTAGAGTTTGTGTGTGTGTGAGAGAGAGAGAGAGAGGGTGTGTTTGTTTTCAGGTATAATTTGGCAATGTTCAAAGCAGAAAATTTTTAGTTGCTTGCACATATATCGAGGATTTTTTTATTAATAACCTATTTTGTATATTAATTCAATAGATAATTACTCAAACTTTGGTCTATAGGATGTGCCCAGTACATCGCCTCCAAATTTTAAATGAATATATTCGTCAAATTAGATTTAATTGTCGGGCGTTTGTCTTAAGATTGTGGAAAATATGTTGTCTGATTTAAGAAGAAAATTAATGAAGAAAAACATCTTCAGAGATGACAAACGTCAAAACATGTTTAAAACCTGAAAATATTATCATATACATATGACATATCATATACGTATATTCTTGGTATTATTAAGCCTAGTCCAGACTGTAAACAAATGTTTCGGAACAATGTTCAGAAACATTGTTCCCGATGTTTCTGAACAGTTCAAATTTGTTTATGACTTGTTTCGGAACTGTTTAAAAATATTGTGAAACAATATCAGCGCTGTTCCTTGTTTCCCGTTGGAGATGGAAAACACGGGGACACTGTACAAGTTGCGACAAGTCTGGACATGTTCCTGAGGAGAGATCATTTGTTAACTTACTTTATTTCTTTACAACTCTGTAGTGTTGTGATAATAATATTGATTCTTAATGTTTTTTCTAGGTTTCCACATTGCAGTAACTTTGCAATGGGTGCATGTATTTCTACAGCCTAGTCCAGACTGAAAAAAAATGTTTCGGAACAATGTTCAGAAACCTTGTTCTCGATGTTTCTGAACAGCTCAAAATTGTTTATGACTTGTTTCGGAACTGTTCAAAAATGTTGCGAAACAAAATCAACCCTGTTCCTTGTTTCCCATTCGAGATGGAAAACACGGGAACATTGAACAAGTTGCGACAAGTCTGGACGTGTTCCTGAGGACAGATCATTTTTTAACTTACTTCATTTCCCTACAACTCTCTAGTGTTGTGATAATAATATTGATTCCTAGTTTTTTTTTCTAGTTTTCCACATTGCAGTAACCCTGCAATGGCAGCATGTATTTCCACGCGTACTATCTCTCGACATAACGCATATTATCATTAATATTTGTACAAACATGTTTATTAATATATAATGCAAAAATATCTTAAAATAATATAGAAATTATTGTTGAGTGTATATGAAATATAAACAATAATTAGTTAATGGAATTGGAAGTTAATTAATAAATACAAATTTTTCAAATTAAAATGGGAAAAATGGAGCAAAAAAAAAGTTAATAAATGAATTTAAAAAATAAAAATAAAAATGAAATAAATTAAAAAAAAAAAAATAAAAATAAAAATAATATATAAAACAAATAATAGGTTTTCCCTCAAAGTTAATAAGACTAGTCCAAATGACTCTAAACCATAGCAAAGGAGCTGTCCAAGTGCAAGGAGGGGTGACTGAACCGCTTGATATACATAAGGGAGTGAGGCAGGGAGACCCACTGTCACCGGTACTGTTTAATTTAGTACTAGAAGCAGTCATTAGGGCAATAAGGACGAACCCTGGAAGCATTTAAACCCATATGACTCAGCATCTAGCATTTGCGGACGACGTCGTAATCACTGGCAGAAAAGAAAACTCCCTACTAGGAGCATAGGAGCAAGAGTGTAGCTGAAAAGCAAGAGAAGTGGGCCTCCAGATAAACGAAGAAAAGACGAAATACCTAGTGACGTTGAAGGAACAAAATATGGTGGAAAACCTAGAAGGGGCAGGATACCACTTCGAAAGCGTCGAAAAATTCAAGTACCTGGGTAGCGTCATTACTTCAAGAAATGAAGTAGATGAAGAAATAAAAGAAATAATAAAGGCTGGTAATAGGTGTCATTGGGCCCTCAGCAAAATAATAGGCAAAAAAATGCTCCCTAAAAATTTGAAAATAAGGGTTTACCAAACCATTCTTAATCCAGTCGTATTAAATGGGAGTGAAACCTGGACGCTCACTGCGAAGAATGAAGGCATTATAAATAGATGGGAGAGAAAAATTTTGAGGAGGATATATGGCCCTACTAAAGATGGAAATATATGAAGAATAAAAAGCAACTAGGAACTAAGAGAAATGTACAAAGCTCCAGATTCGGTTGCTACAATAAAGCAAAGGAGATTAAGATGGCTGGGCCATGTTCAGAGAATGAGCCCCAACAGAATGCCAAAAATCATGCTGAATGGGCGCCCCGAAGGAGGGAAGAGAGAAAGGGGAAGGCCTAGATTGCGCTGGAGGGAAGACGTTGAGGCAGACCTAAAGACACTTGGTGTGAGGTACTGGAGGAGAGGTAGTTGGTGACTGGAACAAATGGGGAGGAATCGTGGAAAAGGCCAAGGTTCTGGTCATGGACCGTAGCGCCATTGTTGTTGTTGTTGTTGTTGTTATATAAAACAAATTGAGGTAGAATTTTGTGGCCAGTCAAAACCAGTCACAAAATTATAGATAAACTGTTCAATTGTTGAGTTCCATATAATCAACATGATCCACAAATGCATCAAACCCATCACAATATTTATCTATGAGATCCTTCTTTGAAGGTGGCCATTTTTAGTAGGGCTGCGGATATCAGTTTGTATCAGTGTCATTTCAAATTTCTGCAGTCATAAATAAGATGATCGTAAGTTTGTTCACTGTCTCTGTCGCAGTTACAAATGCTGTTGTCATAAGTTTAAATCGTTGTACAGCAAACAGCAGATCTTAAAAGCTGTTAACTGTTTATTTGTGTAATCCTAAAATGCCGAAAATCACTCTTCCGAAAAAGATCTTGTTGGAAAGAAGAATGTACATGAGTTACATCAAATCTTAAACTCCAAAAATAAAAAGGTCTGACTGCTGGAAATTGCTGATAACTCTTAGCTCTTTCAATAAGGGCTATTAAACTTTCAATAAATTTTTTTTTAGATCAATACTATTACAGCGGTTCACCACTATTGGCTAATTTGCGGTAAGTCGCACTTCGTGAAAACACGTTGTCAGTACTCTTTTAGTTATAACTCCTAAACTATTTGTTCAATTCATTTTTTTTTTTTTTTTATTTAACCGAAAGCAAGTTAGATTTACACTGTTTTACAGATCTGCCAGGATCTGACGATTTTTTGAGGCCGAAGGACATCCTTGGCCACTCTCTCCATCCACAATTAGAATTAGCTTTTTCGTCTTAAGGATTGCTGTTTTAACGGTTTTTAAGGACACTGTTTTACAGATCTGACGTTTTTAAGTTACAGATCGTTGTAACTGGTGCCTTACATTAATGATTTTCTTATCCACCACATTCTTTTCCTTATTCTATTCCTTTGCCTGTTTAGTAAAAGAAATAAATTGGCAGCACAAATTCCTGCAACAGCCTCACTCGACATGTTCAAGAGCACTGGCTCAGGTCTGGACGGGAAATATTGTTTCAGAACAAAGTTTCTGAACTGTTTATAAACAATTCGGGAACATGTTCAAAAATGTTCCGAAACATTTATTTACAGTCTGGACTTGGCTTTATCCACCACCTTATTTTCCTTATTCTATTCCTTTGCCTGTTTAGTAAAAGAAATAAATTGGCAGCACAAATTCCTGCAATAGCCTCACTCGACATGTTCAAAAACACTGGCTCAGGTCTGGACGCGAAACATTGTTTCGGAACAAAGTTTCTGAACTGTTCATAAACAATTTGGGAACATGTTCAAATATGTTCCGAAACATTTGTTTACAGTCTGGACTAGGCTTTAGGGTATTGGAATACATAATGATGTGATTGGTTGTCCTGATTAGAATAAATTAAATCCATCACTCCGGCTTAACGTAAAGAGGCGTTTCTTCAGTTAAGGTTAAGGCGCGTATATTCACTCACAGTAGAGCTGGTTCATGGACCTTGGTTAGTACCTAACAGTTCTTATATGTGTAGGAAGTACTAAGTAATGTGTGGAAGTACTAAGTAAAAAGTGGAAACGAATGTTACAGTAGTTGCTTATTTGTTTTAATGATGTGACGAAGGAAAGAAAACAAAACAAAAAAAAGAATTTTGGCTAAGGAATGGCTGATTATTAAATCAAGCGATTCTCATATTAATTATTTCAGAAATTTGCTCGATACAGATTATAAAACCGGATGATACCAACTCCGGAAAAAAAAACTAGTATTATCCGGTTTTATAATCTGTATCGAGCAAATTTCGAATAATAGTTAATATGAGAATCACTTGATTTAATGATCAGCCGTTCCTTAGCCAAAATTCGTTTTTGTTTTTCTTTTCTTTTCTTTCCTCCGTCACTTCATTATAACTAATCAGCAACTACTGTAACATTAGTTTCCACTTTTTTATTTTGAAGCATGGTGTTGAACAAATGAGGGTTTCAACATGATTGGTGCAAGTATGTGTAATCCAAGGAGAGTCGGTGCTGTTCGCCGACCGGCTCGACTATGAGTGGTTATTATTATATGCATGAAGTTAGGAAATTTCTATTAAGCCGCTTTATTTTAAATTATTCAGTCGGGACAGAAATTAAAATGTCTACATTAAGTTAAACCTTTCTTTAACTTAAGGTAGATGGTTATGATGTATGGATAATTTGATTGGGGTTAATATTCACACACACACACACACACACTAAATGTTTATACTATTATACATACGGTAACAAATAATGGAGTCTACATTTTGAATTTTTTTATAATTCAAATTCTGCTAGAAAAAGTGGGTGAGCATTGCTGTTTAGACATTATGCTTGTTTGTGTGTGTGTGTGTGTGTGTGTGTGTGTGTGTGTGTGTGTATATACAAAAATATAGTTGTAATTGTTTAAATTCAAGGTAAGGAATCATTACTGATGTCTCTCATAACAGAACTGTTTGGTGCTGTTCTTGACCAAGGATTGTCTTCCTGAAAAAATTAAATAAAAAAATGTATCTTAAAACATATTACTTTTATTATAAACATCCTCACATTTTCTTCTCTTTTTTTTTCTTTATAATTTTAGGCTCGATTCTAGCATTGGAAAATATACATTATATGTATTACGGTATATACAACTATTTTGTGAATGTAGAATTTAAGGCTAGCATCATAAAGGAACAGGAAACATTGATATTTGCTGATAAATTTGAGTATATAAATATATTTTAATAACCAATAGAATTGATTGTAAAATATAAAAATCCAAAGGTAGACTTTTATCAAAAACAGTGAAATTTACAATCTTAGTGGCAATTAATTTTATGCCTTTATCGTTATTGTTTCTTATTCATATATATATTTTTTTTTTTGAATGAATTAAAATGTGGCTTTTATGAAAATAACTTAAACCTTTACAATATACTAGGGTGCATTTAAAATACCCTAACTACGGACTACTTTGACCTAGACCAAAAAATGTTAGATTCCATCTAGGTCTTTTATCGAAACTTCACAATTACTTCCTTAGATAGAATTAATGCTCTTCATTGTGTTCTTGATCTTATCTTCTTTTCCCAGTAGCATATTGATGAAAACAAACATTTTTGTGACCCTTTAGCTTCCACCTTCACTTCTTTGGAAATTTCAGTTACACTTGTGGCCGTCATGAGTGAATTAATTTTATTTTTTATTTTTGTAATTTTTTTGTTTTTTTGTTATTGTCAATTTTTTCTTATTTTTTGTACCCCGTCACATATTTTTATTCATTATATTGTTAATTATTTAATTTGTTAACTTCAGATTTAGTAACCTGCTGTAAGAACATATAGTAATTGAATTAACATATGAGAAGGTTATGAAGAGGTGTTTTACGTGTCGGGTTAACTATTCCAGTTTATTTATTTTCTTAATTAATATATTTCCTAGTTAATAAGCTACTGTATAATAATTTATACTGACTCTAACTACAAGAACGCACTCTATGTAAGGATAAATTTAAATTTCAAATTCAGTCTTGTTTTAGGGTAATCAGGAATCAATCGTTCCACTAAAAATTAGAAGTAATAACTAATGTGCTGATAATCTAAAAACATGGTTTAAAAAGATTGGATACAGTTAATAAATATAAGAAAAGATATTTGGGGTTGCAGACAGATGAAAACATAATATATGTGCTAGTAATTTAATGTACCATTATTTTAACATTACAAGCCATCTTCAGGGCAAAAAAAGAATTTATTCTGTCAACATCATTATTTTTCTTGAATAAAAGTTCTTAGTTGAAACATCAACCCAATAAATTACTTGCACCAGTATTGTGTATTCATCTGACTGCATTCTCAACCATCTTTCCTCTAAATATATATATATGCTTCTGATATTCAAGCTGAAGAAGCTTCTACACTATCTGAAAAAAATATGAAAAAATGAATAATGTTAATGCCAACTGCCAAAAAAGATTAGAAATGGCCTAGAGAACAAGATATGTTTTTCACATGTGATGTGAAATAAGAAAAAAATAAATTTATACAAATTAAAATTTTAGCTTGAAAAAGCACTAAAATCTTAGGGAATCATTCAACAAGTTTCCAAAATCTGTTTTCCATACCAATATGTTTTGTTGGCTATCTTTTATAGGAAATTTATAAAAATACTTAAATAACCCATTTATAGTAGTATTATCTTTTGTCGTGAATAAATATTACAATATTTTATAAGTAATTGTGCAATAAAGTACACACATAATATATAATACAATAAAGATGTATCTACAAAAGACGAATATTATGTTATATTATACAATGAAAATAACAAAATAAAATAAATGAATGGATATAACAGAATTAAAAAAAAAAAAAAAAAAATTCAGATGAGCATCTACACAGAAATTCCACTTTTTAATTGTTCTAAACAAATTTTATAAGAATTAAAGGCATATTCTTGATCTAAAAAGAGTGTAAATACATGTTGATTTTTACCAAATGCTGATTTTAGACGAAACAAAACTTTAAAACTTGATTTGTGGTACATCTTGATTTTCCGAAACCACACTGTTAATTATTCAAAAAGTTTTTTGTTTTTTTTTTAATTTTGTAATATGACGGTTTATCATGATTTTTTCAGTTACTTTATAACAGAATAAATTTAGGACAGACAGAGGGGCATTACATGTATGTAATAGATTTAATGTGGAGCTGGTCGAGACCTGTAGCTTCAGAATGAATACATTTTATTCTAAACGGAAGTTCTTCTGCCATGAAACACATTTTTTATGGCTCTCAATCATCATGAGCAATTCCCAAAGTGATACAGATTTGATCATTTAAATCAAAGTTTAATACTTTTATCCTTAAAACGGAGTACCACAAGGGTCAATTCTCAGTCCAACCCAGCTCAAAAAAATCCATCAACTATAGGAGCAATGAAATGCCTGAGCCTGTTAAAATTTCCATTATTATCATATAATATTTGCTGTTCATATGGCTTGATATCATTACGATATTAGTTCTCTGACTGTACCTAATGCCACCCCATATCATCGCACTACCTCCTCTCATTTGCCTTTTAGAAAATACCATTTCATCTTTTCTTAGATCATGATAATATAAAGCCCAGTCACCAGAACATCCAAATTAATTTTTTTTTATACAGAAATTTATTAAAATTTACAACTGTACAAAATATATACATCAAGTGAATGTGTTGATAGTGAATACGACGGCATGTAAATAACTTTTGAAGAACTAATCACTAGTAGCACTTCAATAAATTCTACACTATAAGGTCTCTAGGCCATCTTCTTTTCAGACGCCTCGAAGAATTATTAGGAATGGAGTGTGGAGCAAGTTGGGAGACTAGTGATTATGGAGCTTACTATGGAAGGATAGGTATTTGGTTTGGACTAAATCAGTAACATATGGGACATTAAGATCTTTATGGATAAGTTTATTTGTAAAAAAGTAAAGAGCATTAAGGATTTGTTGGAGGATTTAGAATTGTAAGGATTGGATATAGGAAGAATTAGAAGGTTTAGTTGAACCCCTAAGCTCAACTCCATATGTCCAAAAATAGGTCTGATAACTGCCATGTAAATGAGTCTTTTGTTGTAAAGCGGAAGGTTTGAGCGTTTGTCTAGTAAATGTTGAAGAAGTCGAAAAAATTAATTTTATTTGTCATTTTTAAACAATATCCTCCGATCCTCTTTCCACTGAACATGGTCACAGGCAAACATAATCTGTTTATCCTTATAGGCCATACTGAGGGGTGGAATACATTTAATTTTTTTTCCTTTTCATTAGAAGTGCAGCCTGAAGGACCCTTCTAATATTTTTTATATTTGCTTATACCCCAGCATTTTGGCTTGAAGAGCACTTTGACAAGCTATTAAAGTGGTGTTAAAAGCAATGCTTAAAATTGCTCATTTTTCTTTTTATGTTAATAATTTGTGTCTTCCTGGAGATTTCTTTCTTCCCTAATTATCTGGAGGATTTAAAAAGATGTAAACAACTTTTCTACTCCTACCTATATTTCATGAAATATCAGATATAGAAAATTTCATTCTCTAATTTCTTCATTTTTCATTTTCTAAATGATATTAATTTCAGTCAAAGATAAAGATTTGGCTCATCCCATTATCACTGTTACAAATGATCGCATTATAAGCAAAGAGTAAACTGAATTTGTCTTATCTATTAATTCTAAATGCCTATACTTTTAAATAAACAGCACTTAGGCTATTATTTTGTCCCATCTAAAATACAATATTAGTAGTTAATTTCTAGAAATTATTATCATTAATCACCTTCAGGGCAAAGTAAAACTAAAATTTAGTAATAGAAGTTATGTATGGTGAAAAAAAAAAAATGATAATAATGATAAAAGTTTAATAAACAAAATAAATCAGAGTGAGCTATATTTTTAGCGGAACACATCTTCAGGAACTTTGAACTATAATCTCTTCACCATTGCAGGAACACCATTCTTCAACCAAAAACTGAAAATATTTCTATTGAACTATCAGTGCTGCTGTGTTATAAAATTTATGAAAAATACTTACAAATTCAACCTAATTTAAGGTTCAATAAGTAAAGGAAGTGGTGTGATTTACAAATGCCGAGAGTAGGAGAATGGTGTATTTTTGATTAGAGGGAATTACAGATATTGGATGCTCTGTCAAAATGGGGGAATATAAAGGCAGAGGCTAGCAGTTGATTGTGGGAGGAATCAATAAGGTCGATTTAGGAGTTGAAGGTAGGAAATGGTGCATTTTATTGTACAAGTAACACGATCTTTTCAGGAGAGGGTTTGGTCTTGGAAAATACCAAGGTTTATGAAATGAAATGAAAAAGTAAATTTTATTCCGGGACTTACTGTCATCTAAGAATAAAAATAATGCACAGTTAAAAATACAATTGTCTGGCCTATTATTTACAAATTAAATACTTCAGTAATTACACCATACATTTTTACAGGAAAACAAAAAAAAAATTAAATTTAAAAAATAAAAATTAATAAATATAATAAAATATATAACATAAAATAATAATATATATATATATATAATATATATATATATATATATATATATATATATATATATATATATGAACAAATAAAAGGAAAGAAAGATGAAAAAAAAAAAAAGTAATTCTAAGTATTCATTTGATTATTGACATTTTTCTGGAAGTCTTATATCTCGCTGGAGAAAAAAAATAGGTAAATTTGGGAATCATCAGCGTAAAAGTGAGAAATACAATGTTTTATGAGAAGTATTTTACAAACATCATTACATGTTTTGGCCATAACTTTGCACTGGAAGTATCTGTACCATCAGTGAGATCGACTATTCCAAAGTTAGATTTGATATTCAAGGGATTTTTGATAGAGGATAGTAGCAAGTTATATGAAATGCAGGTGAAACTCATCAATAAAGATTAATTATAGATGTAGATATTATACGTATATATGGACACAGATACACTAATATGGGTGTGTTAATTATTCATCCATGCAAATACTAATGTTCGTAATATTAAAGATTGTAGAGGTGATGAAATAAATTGTGTTTAAAAGATGTTTAGAAATCAGGGTTTATGAATGAAAATGATTATGGAATTCCAAAAGGAGGTAACATCATTGTATGTTTGGTTAGGGTTGGAAGCAGTTCTATTACAGGGAATGTACAATTTGGTTTAAGAAATGAATGGTTGGTATCAAAGATAAAAGATGGAGTTTCAGTTTTTTAAGATTTTAATAGAATGCTACTTAGGAATTTAAGATAAAGCCACCCTAATTTAGAATACCAGCGAGACATTTTTCATTAATAATTTTACTGTATTATGCTTATTACTTATAAAATGGAAAGTAAATTTTACCATGGGACATATTGTTACCTAACAATAAAGTTGCTGAGTCTGTATTACCTGGCTGATTTTCAAATCATAACATAACTTTATTTTATGTTAATCAATGCCCATTAATTCATATTCCAACAAAACTCAATCATCAATTTAATGTTTATCCCTGCCTGTACAAATCTACAGATAAAAATCAAATCATTAACTATTCAACATTAGTCTGTTGAAAAAATGAAAAGTCTCTCAACTGTTTTTAAAAAAAATTAATATAACCCTTTAATTTTTGACTTTGTGAAATTTTTATAAAATTACATTTTCAACTTTATTTAACCAGCGCCTAGTGGTAACTGGTTATATTTTCAGTTTATATTCTTTTTTTATTAAATTAACTTAAAATAATTCTTCGGTATTATTTGTAAACTTAGAAAATGACAATTTCTTCTGATAATTCCAACTAGAGACATTCAATTGCATATAAATGACTCCTACGACAAAAATTAATGTGTAGTTGTTTCATTTTTTAATTTTATAAAAAATGATTATGATTTAGTCGCTGGAAAAAAGTTTATTTCAAAACTGTAACCAATGAATATAACTTTACAGAATATCCTAAAATTAAGTTTAAATGAAAATTAAAGCATCCTGGAAGTATATAAATTTATTTAAGTCAACACATAACATTACTGATTTTTATTATCAACACTTCTGTCTCAAAGGAAATACATTAATACTAAATGGTATAAATTCACTACATATAAATAATTAAATACTAATAGTAAACATAAATCAGTTGGTCTATTTTTTTTTTGTTTTTTTTTTATGTTAAATATGTTAATTGAATCACAATCGGTACAATCAGAAAATTTCGCCAGAAGCGCAGTTAGTGTTTTGAAATGAAACTAAAGTGGGGAAGATAAGGTGGTTCGCTCGTCGGGCTCATTCCAGCATCTTCAGTGGTAGAGTTCACTTGCTATTTCTTAGATCAGTTTATAACAAGTTTTGGATTGATCATAATTATTTTTCGGATTAGTAGTTTTCTTTTTCGTTTGATTACTATGGCCTCTGGATTTAATAGAATAAAACTTTTTAAATCCGGATCTCAAACAAATTCATTGGCCCATCATCAAGAATGGCCTGGGTCTAGCACTGCTCCATCAACCTCAAGAAGGAAGAAAGAAGGTTCCAAACTAAGGTCCGTGCTAGTGTGCTGTGTTGGAGTGAAGGATGACAGTGACATAGAAATGTTTGATACGGAAGCTATCAATGATGCTGTAAATAACAGACCCAAAGAAGAGATTGGAGAGATGGAAACAGATCCGAGCTTAGAAACCCCTACTGATGCAAAGCGTAAAATGTAAGCCATGCCATAAATCTGTTACTAAAATATTGTTTTTTTTTTTGTTTTTTTATGACTGATCTAATTAATGATAATAATCTTATGTATTTTTTTAGTCTTGTAATATTCCACCTTTATATCAGTTAAAATAATTCCTTATTCGTATAAAAATGCTTTCTTACTGCTTGTTAGCTTTTTCATAATCCATTTGTTGCTCTGTTCATTATGTGACGGCTATTCTCTCTCCATCTTATGTACGGAGATTCCTCTTCCGTGATATCGAGGGCTTCAGTGTACTTATTAATTTATTTTTGTATATCTCGGAAATTCGTCCCTTATTGAGTGTATGCTCTTGAAAAAACCATAAATGATAATTTTTTAATGTTAATACTTTGAAAGGCTTCGGTGAAACGTAGAATATTTGTATGGTATAAATTCAATGTCACGGGAATATTACCGACATGATAAAGAGTATTGCAGGATACGTAACATAGTTCGTTGAATTGGTTACTAGGAGATGTGTTCTGGTGAGGTTTCTCCAACCTTCCTTACCCTACCATTTGACTTCTCTCTCGAATTCCAATATTTTTCTTCCCAGCAAAGTACTTTTCCTAAAGTTTTTCTTGTGAACGAAACAATGTTTACATCACTAGGATTGGCGATATTTTCTAGCCTAGATCCTAGATATAATTTAGAACTAATTCTCTTTAATATACGTTTCTCGTTTTATTATTGCCTTTATACAACTAATGAATAGTCCACTTTCGATGAAAAGCCTTGCGTATCATTCACAACCTTCACATGTTCCTTTATGAGATGATTTTCTTTTTTTTAAAAGCTATGCTTTATCTTGGATTACTTAAGATAATGGATTTCCATAACCCATGTATGGTCCAACAATAAAGATACTCGTTCGATTTTTGAGATTCCTTGATTCATGGAGGAATTTTTTTCTGAGCGATATCAACTCGGTTTCATAAATGTGCATAGAAATATTTTTATATAGAAACGGAAGGCGTTTTCCTTGCCCTTTATTGCAAATCACATTAGCGTTAACTATTTTTTATATATTCTACTTCCTTTATGGAATTTTGTAAATGTATACAGGGTTCCCTAAGCCGACTTTTTTCTCACAGAATTTAAATATGAAAAAAAATTAAACTATAGAACCCCATTCATTAAGATTCTGGCATTCTGTTTTTATATAGTTGTTTTTTGTTTTTTTTTTATTAGAACACCTGTTTTTCTATTGTTTATTATATAAAGAAACTTTATTTCTAGGAAAATTACAACAATATCGTCTGGGAACTTTTAGAGACATCAATTTTTAAATAGAAACTTGTGAAATTTGTCAAGTGTTTTGAGGATTGATTATTTTTTCTTATACAACAGATTATAATTTAAAAAGAAGGAATCTTAATGCTTCACGATATCGACAAAAATCTAATTCCAATTGTTATTCTACTCTCAGCTGTATTGTTCCTTCATTATTCTAAAATCAATAAACAATGTATATTATTTTGCCGCACTTGGAAAAAAAATCCATCATCTTAAACCTTGGAAAACACGGGGTCTATAGTTCGAATGACTTCTAATCTTAATTCCTTAGTGATATTTTATTAATCCCTGTTGAACAGATTCGTCATCTATGACGCCATCTGAACAAACGACTTACTTGGAACCTACACACAAGACTAAAACGACAAGAAACTCCCCTCGTCTCCCAATTCTTCAACATTTACTACACAAACGTTCAAACAATCCGATTAATTGCAAGATATATAGCTCTGGGGCTCTACTAGACCTTCCTACACGTCTCGTATCCAAACCGTACAATCCAAAATCCTTCGAAAAATCCTCAATGCTCCTTACTTTGTCACGAATAAACTTATCCATAAAGATTTTAATGTTCCATATGTTGCTGATTTAGCCCAAACCAGATACCTATCTTTTGATAGTGAACTCCATAACCACTCAAAACCACCAGCCTTTCAACTTGCTTCCCATTCTATTCCCGATAACCCTCCGAAGCGTCTGAAAAGAAGATGGCCTCGAGACCTTCCACCATAGAAATTTTGTTTTAAGTGCCACTAATGGGTAGTTACTTTACAAGTTATTGACATGTTACTGTATTCATTTTTCCATATATTTCCTAGATGTATATGTTCAATACAGTTGTAAATATCAATGAAGAAAAAAAATGGGATTTTCTTTGTCTTTATGATACTCAGTATATTGGACAGAATCTGTTATTCACCGCATTGTGAATATATCTACCTCCTTCCATATCGTCTATAAAAATAATGTTTCATGGACTTGACTTCAGATCACGTAAGGAAATGTGCTATTTAAATATCCTAGTAAATATATTTAACTGTTGCGAACCAAGAATTATGTTTTATTTATATTATATGAGATTTGTTTAATAATTTGCATTATTCATTTTTTTTTTTTTTTTCAAAATGTGCACAGGCGGTCGACAGCTGTTGACATGTTTGATCAATGCAAAGCTAAACGTTCTGAAAAGAAGAAGTTGCTGGATGACTCCAGCGAAGATGAGTTTTAGAATATAGTGAAGTTATGGGTTGCGACTTCAGCGCTTCCCATCTTACCCTTGAGGCACCTTTTGAATATTTATCTATTTTGTTTATGGTTGTTTGAACTTATATTTATATCCAGTTTACTAAAATTAAGGAATCTTCAATTTTTAGTTTTTCCAAAACTCGTTTGTAAATATTTGTAGTCACTGATAAATTTAGATATTCATTAGTTTTTTATGGAACCCTTTAAAATTCCAGTATACCTTTTTCATATTATTTATTTTATTTGTTTACTTTTTGTCTATTTATTTGTTTTATTTTATTTTTGACCTCATAACTTCTCTGTGGCTACATATATGTTCAGGTCATTTCTCTATAACACCACATCAGCCTAAATATTTCTAAGTGATGGTGGTGATATAATCAAATTATTGTATTAAACTTTGATATTCAGTTAATCACCATTCTAAAACTTAAAAATAAGTCTTAGGAAGACATGTTATTAAACTGTACTCTGTGCTTAAAATTTTAAGTCATCTGAAACATTGCTATTTTTGTATATTAATATATACTTGCTTTAAATATGTAACTAATTTATTTATGGATGTTTGAACTTATATTTATAATGATTCCTATTTATAATTATTATAAGCTCATATAAGTGCCTTGTCGTTTTGAATAAATATTTCTGATAATATTTCGTTTTATTATTTAACTCTCATTCGCATATATGTCATTTCGATTGAGATTAAAGTTAGATTAGATATTAGCACGTAATTTTGAAACAGCTCTCTCCTGTGATGATTCAATATTTGTTTTTGTTAGAGATCAGTCAAACTGGTATCAATTATTACAAAGTTGTTCTATACGAAACAATAGCTATGATATTAATAATAGTTTCCTATAATTAATTCAAGATAGAAATTAATTTCTGAAAATTTTAAACTATTTCTCAGAAACCTCAGGAGGGTAGGCAGAAAGCTGTTATCTTTTTAACCATATCACCTGAGGCATTATCTGATATAATCAACTAAGTTATTATCACGATAGTGCTATCTTTTATAAAAGAAATCTTCAAGTTCCACTTTTATCACTATGACAATTTATATTAAATTCACCTAAAAATAGACATAAATAGATTTAATTGAACTTTCATGATTCTAATACAAAATAAATTAAATACTATAAGTAATAAATATATTAATAACATATAATAAATAATATTACACCTATTTTTGTTAATAACAATCATTTCTGAGTTGAAGTTAAAGAAAAAAGTAGTTAATATTTTTTTTGAGATGGACATGTCTTTTGGCTGGGGTCTACAGTTTTTTTTTTATGTAACGTTAATCGTCGTCCTGGCAACCATTTTGTAACGTTTTTTAGACCCTCAAAAATGTTACATTTTGGCACGCTCTAGCTCAGTTGATGTTGCTCGGATCAACATTTGTTGATAGTTCCCTAGACATACCCATGATCTATCGTTTTTCCTAATCAAGGAGAAATAGAGATTTTTTTAAACAGAAAGTTGGAGTAATTATAAAACAAAATAAACGAATATCAAAAGGGAAACATAATTAATTATTTTAGTATTCGAAAGCTTGTAAGACACCTGTCATCCCAGTAAAATGCTACCGATTTTTTAATTTATTTATTTTTAACTTTTATAGAGTAATTATTAAAATCTGCAACGAATGTGGGCAATACGTAAATAGAAGGTTTTTTGATCACATTTACACATTATGTACAATGAAAAAAAAAAAAAAAAAAAAAAAAAATATATATATATAAGTAATTTTTCTTGATATAAATCAAGAAATATTTGAAGAGAAAAGATTTTGATCGAACCCAATTTCCACCTCTCTACTTATCCAACTAGGCCACCCGGGTCGTATCCGGACCAGGAAAAATCTTCTCTCTTCAGTGAAAAAACTCGCAAAAAAAAAATTAAAAAAAAAACCGGTATATATATATATATATGTAATTTTTCTTCATATAAATATATATATTAAATATATTATTTTATTTTTGAAGAGAAACTTGGATCTAAAAATTTAAATTTTATATATATATATATATATATAAGCTACTAAATATGATATCGAAATGTTATATATAAAAATTAAATTTTTTGAAAGTCGAATGGATATTTTTTTCGAATGGATTTTTCATGTGACTAAAGTTAATGTAAATCCAAGGATGGAATGTAAAATATTTGTTTATTAGTATCAATATCGATTTTTTTTCTTAGACATTTTCATAACACGTAAGTAGAAAACAAGAAATTCAGTCCATTTAGGAATTATTTTTACACTACGAAATTTAATGAAATTTCAGTTTGTTGTATACACCTGGTCAGTGAGGACTAGAGGAGAGAGAAAACTGCTAATTTTTCTAATTTTTTTAATTTTTCTAAGGGTAGGAAGTAGCCAATTCAAGCACTTCACAGGATCTGTATAGAATTTGGATTTTGGAATTTTTTTTCACTACAGCTCCTTCCTTTAAGTTTAACGGGAAAATTTATTATTTCTTTTTTTAACGTTAAATTTTCCTCATTTTTATTGGCTGAACTAAGTGCCTAAATAATCTGACAAGAACTATCGGAAATAGTTTGTAGGATTATTATAATTTTTAGGGGGCAAAGTTAATGTTCGGATACACCCAAAATTTATAAATTCATAAAATAAACTTCTATATATTTTTCTTATTCGAATGTCAAGTTACTGAACTATTTATTTGAAGCAATGTATATCGTTAGATGTTGAACATAAAAATAACATTAGCCAATAAAAATTGTCGGAAATTTAATGTTCTGAAAAAAGAAAAGAATACATTTTTTGTGTTGATGGGAAAGATGGGAAAAAACTGACGGAATGACAAAAACATTCACTGTTGTACTTATTGTTTGTAATAGCGTATGTTTCTGATTGTCACTCTCCCTGAAACCCTGATGAAGGCTTGCAATGCAATATAAACGTTAGCATTATAAATGAAAATATTATTTTTAATTGCTGTGTATCTATGACTGCATACCCCAACTATCTTCATCTTTAAATACTTCTCAGTCAACTAATACCCTATCAATAAGAATATAATTAACATAAGGGTAGGAAGTAGCCAATCTTAAGCACTCTCACAGGATATGTATAGAATTTGGATACCGAAAGCCAGAAGTGGGTATATTGTTAACATACTGTTGTACCTATTCAAAGGTAAGTCGTTTGAAATAAGAGTATATATTATTTAGAAGAGCTGGTAAAAAGTAAAAGTTTGAGTCCATCAAAACACATGATTTGGTGTAACATTTTCTAAAAAACATATAATGTTGGATGGTGGATTTTTGTAGAGCTGAAACAGAACAAATATTTTTTAGAATATAAAACGAATGTGCTATTCGAAGTCCTCACTTCAATAGCACATGTTTAGATCTGGTTTGAAAAATGCTGATTTTTTTGCCCTAACTTGGCCCTCATATTTTTAAATAAACAAATAAACAAATATATATATATAAAAGAATGTGTGTGTGTATATATATCCTTTTTTTCAAACATATATCATATATATTCCTTTTATGCGTGTGTGTGTGTGTGTGTGTGTGTGTGTGTGTGTGTGTGTATGTATATATATATGTGAAAAACGGTTCTCGAAAAACGGTGAGCATTGTAGTTTTATAACTATTAAGACATTGTAAGTTCCCTAAATAAGGTAAAGATCAAGCTGTTCTTTAGGTCCAAAGTTTGTAAAATTCAAGGAAACATGTACTCTGCTCTTATATGAAATTTAATGCTAAATCCGAAAATGTCAAAATTTGCAAAATGTTTAAACAAAGTGGAGATCTTTTATATCTGCAACGGATTGGAATAGAAAGGTAAGGTCTGCGACATATATATACATTTTTGATCTAGTTTCGCCCAATTTTTTTTTTACACTAAGAGGGAATCGCCCTGTATATAGAAATTATTTTCATCCTCCGAACAAGATCTGATAACAAAAGAGTTTTCACTTCCAAGGTGGTGAAGGCTCATATTCCATCTTTTATTTATTTGGTCTTTGTCATGTTAATTTTATTAAGAAATAAAAAGCTTCTTCGAATTCAAGTTTGTTAGATGCTATCTTGCTAAGGTGGCTCTTTCTGTTTGAACAGACTGAAAAAGCAAAAGTTATTCACCTTCTGACGATAATAATTAACCGTAATTTAAAATAATTGAATAATAGACGGATTGATTGATGACCCAGAAGTTCAAAAGTTCTATTGTTTCCAGAGAAAACAGTAGTTTTCTCATCTATTATTATATTTAAAAAATAAGGAATGTGTCCGATAACTTGATACAAAACAAATTAGTGCTCTGCAGGGAACAATGGCACCTTTTATGACTAACACCCAATTTTCTTAATAAAAAAAAAATAGAAAAAACTTTAATAGAAAAATTTGATTATCATTAATGACAAAATGTTTTGAAGAGTAGTTTTAATTTATTCAGCTGTTTAAAATGAACTAAGCATTTGCCGATAGGCCATAAGTAAAAAGTTTTTTTATAAAAATTAAATCATAGATAACGCTCTATTAAATTTTAAAATTTAAAAGAAAATTTATGTAAATCTATATAAAATATTGGGTTGTCACACATGAAATGACCGTTTTTAGAACCAGGATGAAAATAAAAATTTCAGATCAAATTTTTTATACAAAGTATTTACCATTATTTTCGGTACACTTCTGCAGACGGCTTACCAAGTTTTCTATCCCAGACTTGATAAACGTAGAGTCACGTGAAGAAAAGAATTCAGAAAATGCATTTTTAATGTCTAATTAATTTGTAAGCAATTTTCCTCGCAAAAAGTTGTCCAAACTCCGAAAAAAGTGTTAGTCTGTTGGGGATAGATCAGGGGAATATGGGGGGTGCGGTAAGACTTCATAGCCCAACCCCTTTAATTTATTTACTGTCTGTATAGAAACATGGGTTCGGGCGTTATCATGAAAAAGGATAGGTCCTTTCCTGTTAACCAGTACCGGCTGTTGCTTGATCAAATTTTGATGCATTTGGTCAATTTCTTGGCAGTATGATGTTGAATCAATTGTTTTCTCCCTCCACGAGGCAGATTTTCTAATGTCGTATCTCTCGTATCTGAGAAAAATTTTGTAAACCAACGATGGTTCTTTCATTAGCACTTCCTTCACCAAACGCATGATTAATATTTCTTGCTGCCTGGGCAGCGGAATGACCGAGTTTGTACTCATAAAAAAAAAATCGTACGGAAATTACGCGTTTCCTTGGCCACGGTTAAAATTATACTAAAATCTGTATGCCTACTTGGGAAAACAACAAGTTTGCAAATAGGGAATTAACAAGCACTTATTAGAGATAGTAAATATTTTGCTAGGAATCAACAGACAACGCTTTAATCCTCAATAAAGAAAAATAAGACATTTCATTTGTCTCCCACCCAATAGAATTAGGTGGTGAAACAGAATAGTGTGTGTATTTAAGTGGCGTAAAGAATTTTAAATATTTACTTCCCAATAAAATAATTTCTGCTTTCGATTTCGATTAAATGTTGTAAGTTCTTCAGTGATAATTTTCAACAAATATCAATTCAAAACCCAATAAAGTTAATTATTTATTGCTTTTTTATAACTAAGGTTCGCATATTGATTTGTTAGTTATATTTTTGTTTACTAATTCTTTTTTATCTTTATTTTTAATCATATGTTTTTTATTTAATCTACTGCAAAATGGTCATGGTCGAAGATGATTTACATTATTAATTCCATAATATAAGGAGGACCATCTATAAGAAAAAATATATTTCCCTTTAAACCAACCATCATAAAATCGGCTTTAATTATTCAGTTCTTTTTTTTTTCTTATATACGGACAGTCAAAAAATTCTACCCGATTGGTTTTTAAATTTTTTCGGCAAAAAAAATTGTATTCCTTTTTAGATTTTTACGTCCCAATATACTTCAGCAAGGGCAAGTGAAATTTATTAGTTTTATTAAAAATATTAATTAAATAAAATAAACTAGTATTTGAAAATAATTAAAGTTAAGAAATTTTAAATTAATTTAACTTGTACATTTTTGCATTAGATGGGGTATATCCCTTAAGAATTTATTCAAAATCACATTAGACCTATCTCCCATCGAACGCGAGGGGCGGATATAAATTAGAGCATTTTCATAAGAACGTTAAATGGATTCACCTTAATTAATTTTCACCTTTTCATTAAATAAAGGGGTAGTTCAGTAGGTAAGGCACTTGACTGCTACGCTCCTGGGCATAAGTTCGAGTCCGGCTGAAGGCAGAAAATTTATGCACTTGGGACTCGATTAACCGACGTGGTCCTACAAGTCCTAAGTTAATCAAGACCCCAAAAAGTAAGGGAAATGAATAGGAAAAAATAACATAGGGCAATTGAGATAATACACATGTCTATATAATAACATAATAATTCTTATTATTTATGCAATAACACTATAGATAACTAACATTACATATGTAAATTAAAAAGTTCATGACTTAAAAAATTACTGATTTTCTTTTTTTTGAAGTACCCACATTCTATCTGTCACCGCACTATCTCCTCATTGTCTTAAAACCATCAAATCGAACAATATTGTATCAGTTCTGCCTTTTAGATATTCAAGTGCCTTCTCCAACTCATCAAACCCTTCTTCATGAGAAATGATTAATGACGATTCGTATCCTAGTAGACCTTCCACTCCATCTTTCAGCCTTCCCAAATCAATGCTTGTACAAAGATTGTCAAATGTCTTGTTCGGCAATGGAATGTTTTGTGAAATAATAATAATAATAATAATAGAATAGAATAGAAAAATACTTTTATTCTGTGACCAAGTCCCATAAGAATAACAACTTAGTACAGAAATAAATAAAATTAGTTATTTATACAGAGACATAATGAATAAATAAAATAAAATAAAGAAGAAATACTAATATAACAATGATAATATATACATAGATACTAATTAAATATATAAACAGGAAAATAAAAAAACATTCTACAAATAAAATAATAAATTGATTCTTTTGATACAATGCTTAATATGTTCAATAGAAGAACCTAAATATTATATTCAGAGTGAGAACAAATTATTTTGATTGGTATCTAAATTGTGCAAATAGTAACGAAAGTGTTTCAGAAAGAGCTAGATATCATTTAATTGAGAAAGTAGATTGTTAGCAAGCGTCACCTTGGATAAGAAGGAGGTACTGGAAATAGAGGAATTTAAATGTTTTCAGATTTTACGTATTAAAATGCATTACAAAAAAAAAAAAAAAAATAAGGCTCGGTTGTTCTAAAATCGGTTAACCGAATACCGAGGTATCCTATAATTTTCAGCCGTGGATCTACTTTGATGTCGGAAGATCCTCCTGGGGTGGTTATACCCAGTCTCTAAAAAGTGGGTACCTTTAATTGAAGAAAAACCTGATGTAGAGCGTGATTTCGGCCAAGTTTGCTCCTTTCACAACCGTTAGCAATATCAAAAGTAAATCCTTACCAATGTATTGAACCCAAGACCGTTCAGGGGTTGTAGTGGTACATTTTTTTTTCTTTTTCATTGAATAAACAAAAAATCATATTGAGCAATGGTTTAAAAGTCTTACTTCCATTAAGTTTGATGCAGTGTATTGTAAAAAGGGAAAGAGAATTTCAGTTGAAGGATCTGAGTGCTGCATCGAAACAAGATCTACACCACCCTGTATTGTGTCAAAGAAGAAGGTTAGAGGGGTAGCGAGGTGGGGTTGGCGGCCGGCCAGGCTTCGATAAGGGAAGAAAAGCCCTCACGTGTTGAAAAAAAATGGCAGAGGTGACATCTTAGCGATAACTCTGTATAATCTCCTATCTCCTGCTACAAACAGCAAGTCGAGTTTCTTAAAAGTGTTTCATGTAGTTTAGGACCATTTCCTGTACTTCATTTAAATTTTCATTGAAGATACAAAAAAATTTGGATTCATTAAATCTTTCAACATCTCTATGGTTTAGATATATTATAACTGGTATATCATATTAAGTGCAGGTGGCAGGTAGTTTTGTAAATTTTAGAGAATGGTTCCATTATTACTATAAAAATATGAGTTCCTAGTATTATTCATATATTCCTTCTTAATTGTATCCTTCGACCAAACAACGTAAATACGTCCTTATAGAGGCGGATCTACAAATCCTGATACTGCACCAACTGCTGCCTTTACTCCATTCCTCTTCTGCCAAATGCCTACCTGACACCTGCCTCCCAAGTCCACCTGGGCCTTCCCCGATGTCTTCCTCCATCAACTTTAGTATTAGTGAAGGGTTTTATGTCTTTTATATCTTATACAGGATGAAAATAAGGACAGTTGGTGTAGAAAGTATTGGAATACCAACAAAAATGTTGGTTTTACTAGTTTTTTAACGAGAATAAATTTCCGGGGAGTACACAGCTGGTATTACAACGAGGGAATAGACCCTAGATTAAATATATATGGAAGAAATCACGACATTTCAACTATATCCAGAATTAATTATATTAAAATCGAAAAATTTCAGAAAATCATGCGCAAAAATTATTGGAACACTATAATATTGTTGTATAAAGAAGGGGATTACTGCGGATTATCCCTGTGCTGTGAATGGAATTCCGGTCAGTGGTCTTGGCGACACTTATATTTACTATAATTCATTTTTTTAACGATGGGATGGAATGAAAAAGGAATTCCTTTTGAATTTCAAAAAAATAAATAAATAAGATCAATAATGAGTGCAAAAGTTTGCGTGAAATATAAAAATTGTTAAACGTAAGTCACGTGACCGTCTCATATATTATAAACAAGTAAAGTTTAAGAAATGTTTATGGTGCAAAGCCTCTTTTTTGGCGCCCAAAAGTTATTTCGCCATTGGATGATTATTTCAAATTCCATGTTTAGCCTGTTAGCAATAATTTTTTTAAGGCCGCCTATATTTTGATATAGCCCATTATCCCTTCAATAAACTTCAACTTCTTCATCTCAGAGGCTCTCACACACCCCAAAACCATCACATAACCTACTTCATATTTAACAGACCCTAATTTCTAGGATTTGATCCACACTCCTCTACACATTCTGGCAACCTCTTAGGCGAAAAAGACCTATTTTGCACTCTTCAGTAAATAACACGCACTCCCGAAATTCAATAGGGGGATTAACATTTTCTTTTGCTTAAAGATCTTCCTTCTTTCGGTTCAGTTTACTTACAAAATATTTCTTAGGAGCTGATTGGCAATGTAAAATGTTTCTTTTAACTGTATTTCTTGCGGTACTAGCTCTGACTGTCCGTCTGTTCATGAAACATCCTTCAGCAGCTATTTTTAGAGCACTAAGCGGCGGATTTTTCTGATAATCAACCATTCATCCGATGGCGAAAGCACTTTTGGGCGCCCGGAACAAGGCTTTACACCTCAAAACTTTCTTAAACTGTACCTGTTTATAATATATGGGATAGTTACGTGACTTAAGTTTAATTATTTTCATATTTCACGCAAACTTTTGCACTCATTATCGATTATATATATAATTCAGCAGGAATTCCTTATTCTTTCTATCACATCACATAAATGACTGATAGTAAACATATATAGGGTCTGATAAGTGTCCCTATTACACTAACAGCACAGGGATATTCCACAGTGATCCCCTTTTATACATCTATATCATAGTGATCCGATACTTTTTGAGCATGATTTTCCCGCATTTTTCGATTTTTATAAAATTGATTCCGGATATAGATGATATGTCGTGATTTCTGTCATATATATTTAATCTAGAGTCTATCCACTAAGTAATGATTTCAACTGTGTACTCTCCGAAAATTTATTCTAGTTAAAAATTGAGCAAAACCAAAATTTTTTTGTTGGTGTTCTAATACTTTCTACACTAGCTCTATATTAAATGTTCAATTATTAATTGGGTAGTTCAATGCGTTACCTTCTCCCAGTTGATACAACCTCACTGTGAAAACCCACGCAGATTAAACAAATTGATTAATACCAAAAGAAAATAACCATAAACTGTAGATTTCCTTCAACACTGAACCTACAATGACGAGTTAAAAGACCCTTTTTTGAGTTCTTGGCAGAATTTCTTAGAAATAATATTAATTAATTTGTTTTTTGACTGGCCATTTGACCCGCAGTAATATTAATAATATTTATTAACCATACATATATAAATATATATAAATGTGAATTCGAATGAAGCCTCATAGATATTATTCTTTTTTTGCATACTGTAATATAAGTTACAGTATTTCTTTTGTGAGACAACAGTTTATTTATTTTATAACTTCACTCATAATCCTTATCCAAGTTTTTTTCATGAACCATGAGTAGAAATGGTTTTAGCAAATTGCACGGTTTATTTGATTCGATAAAAAATATCTACGATGCCAACGTGTGCAAATTTGCACTAATTTCTGATGTATGGTACACATTTATCAAAAATAACAAAAATTGATTCAACTTCGGTGTACATGTGACTATCTATAAGCAGCTTTTTCTGACAAAGGTTAGGCGATTTACAATATGGCAAACAGGCCATATGAGTTTGGTATAAAATTCTGACTGGCATCTGATTTCCATATTCGGGATATTATAAAAACAGAGTATTTTCAGCTCCTCTTGGAGAATACGTATTTATTTAATTCAATTTATTCAAAAAACAATTCCACTTCCAGAACCAGGAAACTTTTGCTACTTCAAGTTCGAATTCAAATGTGCGAAATAAAATTCAAATAAAGTTCTGCAAAGACTTTAAGCAAAAGTTCAAACATCTGGTCTAAATGGAAAAAATGTGTACGTAGAAACTGCCCATCACACAGTTTGCGAAAATTTGCGAAAAATGCCATGAAAATAAATTAGCTTTATTTATCATTTACTTTCAAATTTGTAATTTTTATGTTTCTTCACATATCCTAAATTGTTCTAACAAATATTTTTTCCTATAGATCTTAAAATATATAATACCGGTAAGTTTAGTTTTAATATAATAATTTAAAATAGCCATAAACTGGTAAAGCCTATAAAGTGATATAATAAGATATGAAATAGATAGATAGATAGATAGATATTTTTTATTTGTCTTTGGGGGCTTCCCCATACAAATAGAGCCCAGCTTGGCTATAAATTACAATTAATGTACATATCATTTCATAATTAATAAAATAAATAAAATTCGATTCACTAATACATTCTGGTTTTCAAAACATAATAGAATGAAGAATAAATTGGTGTTATGATAGAAACAATAAAAATAAATTAACAAAAATTTCACTTTAAAGATAAACTGAAAACAGACGCTTAATAGAAAAAGGTCTATGATAAACGATTTAGCACATTTTGGAGCCCCATCATGTAATAGTAAACTTTATGTAACTTCTCTACACTGTCAATATCGAGTATAGCTTGGATACTTTGGTTATCAGAAGATTCTAAGATAAACTGTTGAAGAAATTGTTGTCTATGTTCATTGTGTGCTGGGCAGTGAAGGAGAATGTGGTGTAGACTATTGTAGATAAATTGATTGCAAGATATACAGATTTCTTGTGACTTGAACAAAATAGTTGTGTTTTTTCCATTAATTATGATATGTTCTGAATTAGCAACTCTTAATTGGCTGACACATTTCAATTTCTTTATATGAACTTTAAATGTAAGGTACTTTTCGGGATTGGGAGTATTGTAACTACATAGACTTCTATATAAAGGGTAGTTAGTTGAATTTAAAGTTCTTTGAATGTCGGCTGAGAAATATTGGTTATGTGCTTTTTTCCAGTATGTCGCCTTTGTATCGAAGAAGTCCGTTTGTATTGTGAACAGAAAGCTCTTCTGCAAAGGGATTTAGCTCGGCTATTGCTCTAAATTCGGACACCCAGTTAAAGTCTATGTCAGGCTTATCCTTGTCTAGTGATTTTAGTCTATTAAAATAAGATAATAAGATATGAAATAGAATTATTAAAAATATGAAATGTTACATAGAACATAGTAAAATAACATAAAATTATATAATATATAATAGGTTACTACACATACTTAAAATCTACTATGCTGCTCAGCAGAAGCAGTCGCGCTTTATGATTGAATTAAATTTAAACAAATTCTTAGTAAAATACTTATAACTACCAGGCCGTTTCAAAAGTCCTGTCGTTTTATCATTTATTTGGCCCAACAATATTGTTTACTATCTCTGAAATAGGGATCACATTTTAATCCATTCACTGCTAAACGTTTAAAGAAATATATTAAAATGATGAGTGTTGAAATTCAAATTCGGTCAATTTTATTTTTATTTATTTGACAGTAAATTTCACCTAGTGTAATTTTTTTATTATTTTCCTTTTGTATAATCTTAATGATAATATGGTTTAAAATGTCTAGCTATTATTGGGTCGAGGAAAAAGTAATTTCGTTTTATCCCAATAGGTGGATTTAAAATCTCTAGTAATCCTTAGTCAATGGAGCCATTTTATATCATCTTTCAAAGGCCCATAGAACATTCTACATAATAGTGTCGATAATTTACTCATTCAAAAGTTATTACGCTTATAAAATAGAGATTCCAGAAGGAATTTATTCATGAGATTTTATTTTTTCACTTAAAAGAAAAAGGGAAAAATTCATTGCCGTCCACCATTACAAACCCAGGCCAGTTCTCAGTAACGTCAAACATTGAAAGAGCTTGGCTGGGAAGTTTAGATGCATCCACCGTTTTTCCCGGGCCTTCTGCAGAACTCTCGTAATTATGTAAAGCTGGCAATATAATGTGGAAATTACTTAGTCCAGATCTTCACCCAGAAATCTTAGAACTACAGTAAGTAAAATTATAGTTTTTCCAGAAAAGTGGGAAAAGGTGTAAACATATGATTGATTAGTCTTTGATAAGTATATTCGCTTTAAATATATATGAATTCGCTTTGAAAAACATGAATTAGTCGGAATTACTTTTTTCCCAACCCAATGATATTTCTAACACTACTTATATGTTCTTTTATATATTTTTTTTTATAAATTAAAAATTTGTTCATATAAACTGTATATTACTAATTTCACTATATTATTTTTTCAACTTTATTGGATAAATTGTTAGTAAAGATTTCAAAGGTTTTTTTTTTACTTTTCATTACACCTTTTTGTAAATTTTTGATTTTTGTTGCACGTTTAAGGATTTTTACTGCACGAAATTCTAGTCTTTATCCATAAATATAATAAATAACTACTCCTCATCGACAATTCAATCACCAAAGTTCATCTAGTTACATCTTACTGTGGTTTAATTGAACTTCTAGATTGAAAATTTAAGATTTCGCATCAGTTTCGAAATTGCCTTGTTGAGGTAATGAATATTGGATGGTCGAATCATGAATATGGCGTGAAAATATCCCATCGGGTTTTATGATTGGAAAATTTCCATTTTTCGATTTAATTGCTTCTTTCCCCTGAACCCAATTAATGGCACATTGTCTCTAAACGGGAATATATTTGGGAGACGTTTTATTTTACCTCTCCTTAAAATATTCAAATAAAAATTAAAATCGCCTCTCTACCTCTTTCCAACAAGCAATAAGTTTGGATGGGGAGAATTAAATTATTATTAAAACTAATTGAGAATCAAGATATAATTGCTAAAATAATTTCTCATTAATATTTGTTAGTATCGTTCCTTTGCTGGAAGAATAAATCTATCTCAAAATTTCAATTTTCAAAAATATCCTAATGTATACTTAAAAAGGACCTAATGTGAAATATTGGATTAATCCTGTTAAAACATGCATAAGTATATTTTTGAAAAGTACAGGTAAGTAAATTATTTACCTTGGGACAGTAATAAGCAGAAGCAAATAGACTAAGAACAGCATTAAAAAAACAAACAATGTATACTACACCAGTGTATATAGTGGCAACAGTAGCAACGTATTTTCTGGACAACTTACATAAAATTGGATATTTGGCATAAAAAACATTAAACATTAAAAACCTTCCCTTGTTTAACACACTTTTATTAGCTTCTGTTACTTTTTTTTTTAAATGTAAGTAGTTGAGTTGTGTGTAGCATTTTTATATTATAGAGAATATATTGTAAGGTAGGTATCGATATGTCGATATGAAAATATCGGATAATTGGAGAAAACTAATGATTCATCGTGTATAGATACCTATCCCTACATACATCTATAGGCTGCAACTCCAGTCTGAGAAAAAATAAAGGAAAACAGCTGAATCCCATGATGAAGCTGGTTCGGGACCGTGATGCCTGACATAGACTGACGCTGAAAGGAACAACGGAGAAAGATAAAAATAATAAATTTATAGGAATAGATAGGAAGAATAAAAAGAAAAATTATAGGTATTTTTGTTACAGAGACGTAAGGTGCATAGACCACCGGGGTGAGATAGTATCTTGTTACAGGAATGATGTGATCTTAATTTTCATTGTTTTAAAACCTTCTACTCCTCATAAATGTTCACGAGTTTATTCATATTTAAAGGTTTAAATAAAGTGAATGGTAAAGGATTAATTGAATTAATTATAACTTTATTGTTTATATCTAATTATATCATTCTTTATCGCACATTATAAATAGTTTATTAATATTTGTGATTACAATTGAACTATTTATATAGATAAATAGAAATTTTATTCTTAATCATATCTCAATTTATTCAAAGATAACGTATATCCACGATTACATTGTTTGTTTTTTTAAAAATAAAATTAAGCAGAGAGAGAAAGTAATTGCATATAGAGCAAACTCAAAACTTCCGGTTTATCATCTTTATATATGTGTTTAGTACTTTAATGGTAAGCATTTTGGTTTTCACTCTGAAGTCTCTATAGAGTCCAGTAAAGTAAGGCTCCAAAAGTACATTTTCCTACCTATAAGACGAAAACGAAAATTTTTTCGAAGAAAGTCTTTAGATATTAATTGTAGCTGGAATTAGTACCTACGAAATGAAAAAAAAATACTCCGAAATCGGACCATTTTTCGCAAAGATGTGGTCAAAAGTGTAGATATTGGCCAACTGGCGGTCACTTCCACTTCTCCACGTAAACATGTTTGTCGTACTTTTTTGTCTATAATTCTGAAACTATTTGTCCGATTCAAAATTACTTTTTTTTAAACTTAAAATTGATTAAATTTACTATTAGACGATTACATGAATGTTTTAATAATGTCCCTTAAAATACAGATGCCAGCACGCTAAAAAAAAACCGTACTGTTATGAAATTCACATTTTTTTTCCACGTTTTTCACTACAACTCCTTAATTATTCGTCCGACCCAAAATTTCTTTATTGTATCTAAAAGCTACTCAAATTTACTATTAGATTCTATACATGAAGTTTTAACCTGTTTTCTTGAAATACACATGTATTCCAGTAAAATAAGGGTTTGCCGAAGAAAAAACTGCGGAACTTTTATTCTCAACGGATATTCATGTATTTTGGGGTGCTGATTCGAATCTAAAACTTGCTACCACGGCAACCATCGGCTTCATATTCAAAATCGCAAAAAAACGCCAAAAAAAACCCTTACTTTTTTTTTTGTTTTTTAATCTATAACACGATAACATAGCTTTTTTCAAAGAAAGTCTTCAAGTATTGATTGTAGCTGGAACTAGTATCTACATAATGAAAAAAATAATTCCGAAATCGGACCATTTTTCGCGAAGTTACGTTATTGGGAAAAAATAGAGAAATTGGCCAACTTGCCGTCAGTCCCGCAGCTCCGCGAAATCACGTTTGTCGTGCTCTTTTGGCTATAACTCTGAAACTATTTGTCCGATACAACATTACTATTTTTCATCTTAAAGCTGATTAAATTTACTATAAGAATCTATAAATGAAATTTTAATCAAACCCCGTAAAATGTACATGCCAGCACGCTAATAATAACGTACTGTTGTAAAATCCAACTATTTTTTGGCACATTTGTCGCTCTAACTCCTCAAATATTTGTTCGATCCCGAATTTCTTTTTTCTATCTCAAAGCTGATTAAATTCACTATCAGATGTTATATATGTAAATTATATTAAATCCTGTAAACCACCCAAGCTAGCACGCTAAATGTGTATGTTTTGGCAAAATATGTAAATTATGACATGTTCAGTAGACTGGTGTGGGTATTTCACGGTGTTAATTATAAGTTACATATATAGGATCTAATAGTAAATTTAACCAGCTTTTAGATAAAAATATTAAATTTTGGATCGGACAAATCGTTTTGGAGTTATAGCGAATAATGTGTCAAAAAACATGTATTTTACAAAAGTAAGTGATTTTCAGCGTGATAGCTGGTGTATTTTAAGAATTTTGATAAAAACTTCATATATAGGATCTAATTGTAAATTTAACAACCTTTCAGATTGAAAAAAAAAACATTTTGAATCGGACAAATACTTTCGGAGTTATAATATTCCATATAATACAATATCTCAGACGCCTAAAAACCCGTAAAGTTGTTAAATCGATGGTTTACGGCACATTTATCATTATAACTCCGAAAGCATTTGTCCGATGGAGCCTTATTTTACTGGACTAATGCCAGAATGCTAAAGATCCGGTACGTTTACGAAATCCACATTTTTCACTGTAACTCTGAGAATATTTATCTGATCCCAAATTCCTTTTTCTCAGCTCAAAGCTGCTTAAATTTACAATTGCATCATATATATTTAATTTAAATTAAACACCGTGTAACATCCACGCTAGAATGTTCGGACAAATAGTTTCGGAGTTATAGACAAAAGAGTACGACTAACATGTTTTCGCAGAAAAGTGGGACTGACCGCCAGTTGGCCAATTTCTACACTTTTTCCCAAGAACATACCTTCGCGAAAAATGGTCCGATTTCGGAGTTTTTTTTTCTTTTGTTTTTTCCTTTTCGTAGATAATAATTCCAACTACAATTAATATTTAAAGACTTTCTTCGAAAAAAATATTGTTTTCGTTTTATGGGTAAAAAACCGAAAATAACCGATATTTTGGGCATTGAGAGCTTGGACCTCTCTGTGCCTGGCTTATCCCTCCATAAGTGAAGGAGGGACGGATCTGGTCGGGGGATCTCTAGGATGAATGTATATTGTAAATAAAGTATGATTGTATTTTTAACCTTTAATTTAATTTTGTCTTATTTCTTACTATTACTATTATTTAATTTTTTTTCTTTTTCTTTTTTTTTTACCTATATATTTTTTTAATTTATATAATTCACCCAGATCTATATTGCATATTTTATATTATGTATGTTTAGCATAGTTCTCTTCTGTTCTCTCATTTCTTCCTTCTTTTTTATTTTATTTTATTTTATTTTTTTTTTTTACTGTACATAATGTGTGAATGTTATCATTAAGCCATCTATATTACTTATTGCCCACATTTGTGGAAGATTGTAATAATTACTCAAAAAAAATTTTTTATGATGAATGTATGCGTAGTATTTGTATTTTAATAATGCTTATTTTAGTCATGAAAATGTGTTAAAGAAAATTTAATCAAGAAATATAGAAACTAATGAATAGCATAAGCAAATAATGACAAAATTATTTTATTTAAATTGTAACCAGATTGATAAATTATAAGAATTGCAGTGATAAATAAAAATAATGTTTAAAAAAAAGTGAAATCACGAAGTATTTTTATAAGTTCTACTTTGTGGAAGATTGTGGGAGTCGTAGTTTGGATGTAGCCATTTTCTATATTTGATTTCCATAATTTTCTTCTTATTTTTTTCTAGCCTTTATATTGGAGTTAATTAACTCAATCAAGCTGTGAGCCTTTTGACTCGGCACTGTATTTTAGTTTTGAATATTATATGCATTAAAAAAACGACAATATTGCAAAAATCTTCTCCTTTCTTCAAACCATTATGTGGATAGAGACATTTCCTGTGATTAGAAATAATTGATTAGCGCTTTGAATTAAGTTCACTTTGAAACGAAACTTATCCAACTTTGATGGCAAAGTTTTCACTAATCTGGTGGGATGTTAAACACTTGATTAATCTTCAAAGCCAACTTAAGGCAACGCAAACATAATTTAGGGACAATCCCTAGATCCTTGAAAGTATTGGTTTAAAATTATAACTTCTTTCTTGTTTATTTTTCTTGCTGTTTGTTTGAATATGAATCACCCTTCTAATTTATATTGTTCGATTCTAAATAACCATGTTTCACACGACTCCCTTAAAAAAGAGTTGCTTGGTTTAGTACTGTCAGTTTCTAAGTGTTTCAGAATGTTTTTTATAAGTTACTGTGTCTGTTAATTATCATGTACAGAGTTTGTTAATCGTGAACTATTAATAAAAAAAGGAATCGAATAAAAACTGTGGATACTATGAGTGGCGGCTGAATGAAAAGATCCCCAAAACTTTCCGAAAATTGGTGATCCTGTATGAGGAAGAGGGTTCAGATCGAATTTGGAACTTCCCTCGAAGATGTATTTAATTTATTTTCTGGCAACGTGTGAGGGATATCGAAGATGCCTTCACCGGCAATATCCGATTTAGAAAGATTCCTGATCATTCATGGGCTCATTCCTTTTCACATTCACGATTAAAGTTTAATTAAATTAACAAATCAATTTCAATATTTGTATTATGCTTTGGTAGGAACTGACCGGAAGTTGCTCCAAAGTACATTGGTTTGATATCTTTGCTATACCAAGGAGGAGGACCTGAAGGATTTCTTCGCTAATAGTTAATCCGATCATGGTAACAATATGTTTATTGTCATTCATGCTTAATTGTTTTTCTTTTTTAAAACAACTCAGCAATGTCTTCTCTGCAGACACAGTATGTTTGAATTAGGCTAGTTAAAAATAATATGATATATGGTCAATTAAAAATATGTTAAAAGAATGGACAAACTTCACTAATCCGACCTTGACGGAGCTAAGGGGTTGGTCGGATTAACCGAAGATTTCAGTGAAACACGGCTTTCATAGTTAGAAATGTATTAAAATTATATTACACTTTATATATCAACATTTGAAAAACTAAATGAAATATAAACGTACTTCATATGCACTAATAGACCAATGTGTTTGAATTGTTAACTATTTATAAATAGGAACTATGGCCGTAGTAACACTTTATTGTGTTAGGCTAGTAGCAATCTACCTCACCTTTAAAATTTTTCAAAATGAATTATGCTCTAAAATTCGTTTTTCAGCACCAACAGAGCGGTGCTTTATTTATTTTGCGAAAATTTGAAAGCTTATTTCTCATTACCCGTTGCTGCAAAGCTTATTTTCTGTTCAAATTATTGAAAATTTAGTTTATTTTAATTTTGAATATAAAAAGCTTTTTTTTAGAACCAACGGAGCAGTAGATATTTCGGTAAAACGTAAAAAATTTCGTAAGTTTTGACGCTTTAACGCTGCTAAAAAGCGAGCAGCGGCGCTTCAATGTCCAAAACTTGGATTCAATTACACGCACACATTTTAAAAAATTTGAATTTTTCGTCGACATTCGAAAAAGTGTTGTTTTTTTTCAGTGAATAATGCAACAACCTCTCGTTAGGAAATTAAAGTAGTCTAACGATTTTTTAAAAACATTTTCTCTACTTTAATTTTTTTAATATTCACTATTCTGCTAAATTCAATATGTCCTAAGATATAAAAAGTAGCCTTTAAATTACTCCCTCGATTCCACTCACCCCCCCCCCTCTCCCATCATTGATTGATTTTAATATGTTTTGAATGAAAAAATATAGCGCTATTTGTATATTAGGAACATGAGACATGTAAATATGGTTAATTGTAAACATATGTATAAATGACTTCAGTAAACATAATAACATAAGAAGGAGAAATGAAATAAAATTAAAAAAAATTAAAATAAAATAAAAAATATCTATGAGAAATTAAGAAAAAATACAAAAAGTAAACTATATCTATATGTACATTAAATGAAGAATATATTTACAGTTACCACGACATATATTTATACACACTATACATATTCACTTATATACCCATACACATAAGAATTGTCAAGTTAATATATAGTAAGTGAAGTAAATATTTCTTTGCTTAGGAAAAATAACAATTAAAGTAAAAACAAATTTGAATTTTTATAAAAGTAATGATTATGTACAATTATTGGACAAATAGAGGTTTGTTATAATTATTATATAAAAGAAAATTTACCAACTAATTCACCGGTATCAGATTTATTCAATTTGACCAAATTAAATGTTAATTATTATTCATATTGACAGGCGTCTGACTGGGATGTGAGGAGATATTGGAAAAGGAGTGTTTTAAGGAAGGTAGTGTTCCAGAGGGTAGTGGATCGGGCTAGGAAGGAATGCTGGTATAAAGTTGTTCGATGAAAAGGCAAGTATAGGTAAGAGGAACGTGATCTTGTTGTGGATTGGGAGTGAACGGAAAACTTAAATTTCAATATATTATAAATGTAGAATGGGCGATGGTGATAAATGACCGATACAGGAATGAATCCAGGAAATATAAAGTGCGGGTGGATGGGTAGAGCCACAGGGCAATCGAAAGAACTATGCATAGTTTCAAAATTTTTGGAATTTTTTTCGCTCATATTCAACATCATAATGCCTAACTTGACTAGTCCATTATGATCTCTAAATCGCTACCGCTCCCCGATCTTCATGCCGAGTAGTATAACAAATGAATCATAATCGCTGAAGATATTATAAAGATAGCAGAGATTATTTTTTTTTTATTTTATTTTTTATTCTAAAAAATATTTGAGGGTAAGGAAGTTGCTCTCATACAATAACATCCTTTGAGCGGAAGTGGACCACTACTAAGCAGATATTGCTCAAACAAGGAGATTGACTGCTAATTGTTGCTTCCGCAAGTTTGCCGAATAGCCAAGTTATAGTAGTTACACTCTGCTTCCAAGAGGCCATGTTGAAGCTCGTCCTATGAATCTTGTAATACAAGGAACCAAACTCAATTATTTTTTTTAATCTAATGGCCAATGTTCGGTATTAAGTATTTTTTTTATTTTAAATAATTACAAGCTGCCTAACTCAAGGGTATTGGGTAATATGGATGACAAAGACTCATTCACACAATATGTACAATCATATAAAATAACGAAAATTAAAATAAACGGCCTCTAAATAAACAAGAAAGAAAATAAAATGTAATAATTGAGAATATTAAATAGGTGATAACTGTCCCCCAATCTGTTGGGCAAGCCGTGTTCAAAGAGTTCCCAGCGCTGTTCTCTCAACTGCGTCACTAGCAGAATCCGGTGGAGGCTGAGAGAGAGCGCTGTGGGTCAGTCGCACAGGACCTGGGTGGAAAATCTGGCCATTGCCAGAACTCCAATAATACATATCTACAATAAGTCTCAGGGCCATTGCCGTTTTAATCTACGAGGTGGGTTATAAGGATGTGTGGAACTGGATAATGAATAAGCCAAAAGGTTGGGATGGTTGGAAAGGTTTTGATGGAATTTGGAGAATTTAAGAGGTATAAGATCAAGGACAAAAGTTATATTAGAATAATTATGTAGGGTTTTGTCAGAGACATAATATGGAGCATTTACAAAAGTACGAAGGAGTTTGGATTGGAAGGATTGGATGCGTTGGATATTCGATTGTTTTGATGTCCCCCACAGTTCAAGTCCGTGGGTCCAAATATGTATAATGATGGTTTTGTTTATGAGGAGTTTGTTGACCGAGAGATGGGATGTCCTATTTAGTAGTCTGTATGAAGTTTTAACTATAAAAAAATACTGCTGATTTTTTATCATACAAGGACAATAATGGAAGGTAATGAATCCATAAATAAACTTACAATTAGTATTATTTATTTCTATTAAACTGTTATTATAATTAATTAAAATTTTAATTCATACGAAAAATAAACATGTCTTAAATATCTTATAGTACCTGCTTATGTTGCTACCATTCTCCTATGTCTTATATCAACAACTATGTCCGCAATTAGATATTTACTTTGTATCTCAGATTTTATTTGCTTTTGCAGGTGTCTGTTCAGAAGTTGGGCCAAGATGGACTCTGGAACCTTGGTCAGTTTTGCATATCTCCAACTCCACTGGAGGACAAGTAGATTGTGTCGCTTTTGGCGAACCAAAGCCGAGAGTATGGTGGGAGCTGGCTGACGGGAAGCCGATGCCTGGAAGCCCCGCCATACTTGAGACGCTGCCTAATGGTACACTCAGGTAATGTTTTATATTTTATTCCATATTTTGAATGATTTCACTTATAATAGATTATTGAACTTGAACAAGTCATTTTAAAAAATAGTAGTATCCCACTCAAAATATTTGTATATATATAATAATGTTAAACGTTATTGCCCATACAAGCGGATGAGCATCGAAATACAAAAGTCTTTAGGACTTTCTTTAAAGTCATTATCAGGGATTATATTTTAGTGGTGTAACAGCTATTTATTGAAGTACTTTAATTAAATAAAAAAAAAGAAACGATTTAGAGATTTTCTTCTGCCGATGGGTCCGTCCTCGTATTCCTCCTCCTTTACAACAAATCATGCAAGTACATTTCTTTTCGACCTATGATTCTACTTAGGACCATGACCCTACACTGCACTGATCTTTTCGATAGTCAAATCTGTGACAGATGAACGTGTTCTGGGCTATTTGATCCCTCCATTCGTTACTGGGCATACGAGTATTAGTGCCGAACTGCACAGCCCTCAAAAGAATATCGACTCATTGTATCCATATTGTGGCATTCCAGATATTTCCGATGTCACGACTTTTACCCAGTTCGATTTAGAAAGATGTGATGGCCTCATTAAGGACAAATTGTCTTGCTTAAACACAGAAGATAACTTAAATAAAAGAAATAATTGGAAAAGAAGATAAATAATACGAAGACAATCTTTTTTTTTTTTTTGACAGGATATTCAAAAATATAATTGTTTATTAAGGAATCAATCAAAAATTTTCGACGTAGAGCCTTGAAACTTCATACATGACCTTTAAATCATGTTCTAAAAGCATTTTCACTTTGCTACATAGATTATATATATTATTTTTTTTAAATTAATGTAAGACAATAAATCAAAAATGCCAATACTCACCTAATGAGCTGTAATGGAAGGACTTCTAATAGGTTCACATTTAATAAAAATAAAACTACAACATATCATGTATAAGGCTGAAAAATATCGATTTATTGTTGTTCTTATTTTTAAAATACAAAATGTGAATGGTTATTAGTGTGTTTTATTTTTCTTATTTGTTTATTTTATTTTTATTCGTATCTGATTTTTATTTTAATTATTGCTCATCTTGAACATGAATCTTTTTTTTCTTTTTCTGCGGTATCATAGTTTCTCTTTCATCTTAATTTATATGACTTCATTATTATTATTAGGAGTAGTTAGAAGATAAACATACTAAAAGTCCCCGCCCCTGGGGAGTGAGCTAACGGGGGGAGGGGAGAAAGTCCCATTTTTGGGTTTTTCAATTAAATCTCGAAAACAATGGACTCTAGAAAAATATGTTTCAAATAAAAAGTAAAGCTAATTCCAACCGTTTTCGAGATATACGTTATTGAAAATCGATAATTTTCGCAAAAAAATAATTTTTATCTCACTTTTTGTCAAACTTTTGCTTCTAGTGACAGAAACGTATTTATGAATTTAAAGTAAATTTAATGTTCTGCGACTTTGATTCTGTAATTTTTTTCTGAGAAACGATTGTGGAAGGAATTAAAAGTAAATGTTTGGCCAAAAGTGAGGTAAAAATTATTTTTTTTGCGAAAAGTATCGATTTTCAATAACGTATATCTCGAAAACGGTTGGAATTAGCTTCACTTTTTATTTGAAACATATTTGTCTAGACTCCACTGTTTTCGAGATTTAATTTAAAACCAAAAAATGGGACCTTCTCCCCTCCCCCCCGTTAGCTCACACACCTGGAGTGGGGACTTATAGTATGTTTATCGCCCAACTCCTAACGAAGCCCTGAGATCAAAAATAATTGCATATTTCATGCACTCATTGACTGGACTATATACAATGCCTTTGTAAATAAGTTATGAATGTATACTTGAAAAGAGTTTATTATATCCACTGCCTCTGATTGTGACAGATTGTAATTTCTTTTTCTCTTAAAATAGAAACATTTTAGCTTAAAAAAAATATTATTAAAATAATTTTTTTAAAAAATTACTACATTCAAAAATAAATTTTTGAATTTATAAAAACGCATGTAATCTTAAAATAAAATAAAAAAAATGAACAATGCGGTTAGTAATGTAATAATATGGTTTACTTTGTTTAAGTAATAATCATAAGATGACTCACCCTTCATTAATCAATTTGATTTTATCAGTTGCGCAATTTTGATGATAAGATAGGCCAGAGGGCTATGATGAAGATCGTGTTACCTTAAGCATACGATGAGACCAGCAAAGCCGAAACAGGTTCTTTTATATCGCTGGATAAGACCCTCCATGGCCCACGTATTACAGAGTAATGGGACAACCCTAGGAAAAAGATCCATTGTCCGCATTAATAATGTCTTATACCTTTGTTGATAAAGATCTATTGTCCACAAGACGAACATAAATTTTTACATTTTTCATAACACAACAAAATTCAAAAGTTTTCAACTACCAATTCAATTTTATGCTTAAAATTATTACATATATCAACCCAAGAGCTCGTCGTTAACACTTATGTTTTTAATCGAGAAATTTAAAGTGAATTTATTGATTATTGTTAATTTATTCTATACAATAAATGTAGAACTTATTTTAGTTGAAGTAATATTTCCTAATGTCTGCTTTAAATTTCAGATTTTTGCCTTTCCATCCTTCTGCATACAGACATGACATTCATGCTGCAACATATCGCTGTAGAGCTAGAAATTCTGCAGGATCAATTATTTCCAGAGATGTTAAAGTCAAAGCAGGTATGTGTATTTAATATTTAAGTCTTAAGAGATTTGTATAAATCCCTTGCTTTGTATTATCTTAAAGCTGCAAACTGGTTACTACTCTAAAATTTGAGAATTCTTCTAATCTCTGTATACACTAGATAACTGTTACCAGGCCTATTTCGGCTCACGCATATAATTTGGATTCAATCAAACCATCTGATTCCTCCAGAATCCTTAATTCTGATTCTTCGTAAAATCCTTAATGCTGTGTATCATGTCACAAATGACCTTAATATCCCCTAAGTAAATGATCTGGCAAAACATTGAAACCGATAGATTTAATTTTCAAAATAAATAGTTCCTGTATCAGTGATAAAACCTTCAAAGAAAATCATATTTCTCCTATCTCTGCTCTTACCCACTCTGCCGGTGCTCCTCAAGATAGTATCGCAAATCCTATCTTTTACACAGTTTATACTGCTGACTTCTCCACTCATCCGAGCACCGATCTCACCACGTAGGCTTATGACACATATGTGTTTATCAGTAAGAAATGATTCTCTCATTGCATACCAATCAATCATTTCACAAACCTTCATAGTGTGATAATTAGAAGATTAAGATGAATCTTGAAAAAGCTCATCAAATTAACACTTTAGAAAAAAAAAATTTATTCTGGGACAAAGTCCCTTAAGAATAATAGTTACATGACAGAACTTAAGTTATATCTGGCCTAGAGATTATAAATTAGATAACAAAATAAGATAATTAAAAGTAAATACAATTTTACAATAAAATAAGTAATAAAATGAAAAAAAAAAAAAATCTATACGCATATATAAACACATACACACTACATACATACATAAACTATACTTACAATCAGTAAAAGAAAAAAATATTATATAAGAAATTGACTAAATAATATATTTCTGATGTTAAATCGAGTAAAGGATGAAGAAAAAATAATGAAAAATAAAAATGAAAATTATTTCAATGGTAGAGAAAACATTATCATATGAGGATTTTTTAAACAGGCAAAACTTTTATATATGATATGCTTGGGTGAAATTCATTAAAGCATCTATATAATTAGATAGCATACGACTGGAGGGAGGAAAGGTGGTGGAAGAGGAGTGTTTTAAAAGTTCCGAGAGAGGATGGATTTACGAATAGAAGGAGGAAGAGAATTCCAAAGAATAGCGGAGCGGGCAAGAAAGGAACGTTGGAAAGCAGTAGTTCTGTAGGATGGGGTGTAAAGATCGGAGAGACGAGACCTTGTATGCAATGATTGGATTGAGGACTTGAAATGTAGGATATTGTGAATAAACTGAGGGTGTGTGTTAATAACTTGGAAGAGGAATGTACCTAGTAATCTCTACGGAAGGAAGGGGAAAGCCAATTTAACTCGGTGTAAAGATGGGACACATGGGAGCGTCTCGAGGTTCCAAAAACAAATCTTATGAAGCAGTTCATGATACGCTTTAATCTATCTTCAAGAATCATCGAGAGCCCACCATAAATCACACATCCATAGTCAAATTGGGGGAATATGAGGGAGGATACTAAGGATACTTCGTCCACAACTTCCTGTCCTACGGTATCCTTTAAAAATATTCTACTAATCCTAGTTGAACAGATCCACTAACTACGACATGCAAGACTAAAAACAAGAAACTGCATATCGTTTTTTACTACTTTTACTAGAATAACGTTTAAAGATTCCACTTAATTAAAAATGACTCATTTACATGGCAATAACTAGACATGTTTGGAAATACAGAGTTGAGCTTTGAGACTTCAATAAACCATCCAATTCATCTCGTATCACATCCTTACAATCCAAAATCCAAGCGATCTCCTAGAATAGAACATTAATTGAAGAGCTGCCAATGGACTTTACAAGCCATTGACATGCCAATTAATTCACAAACCCGTTAATTTAAATGCTGAATTATAGTACAGCTGTAAATATTAATTTTTAAAAAATAGCATTCAAAAGATCACGAAATTAAATTAATTTATGATCTAAACTCATTTTTGTATTTTTATCAGAGTTAGTAGATTGCTGTTATCAATATTTTTCAAATCTGATTTAATTATTTTTTAAGAAAACATTGCGCTTAGTGATAATCAAGTTCAGAAACTGATGAAACAAATTTAAAAATGGAAAATAGACACGGCTGGTTTTAACATTCTAACTGAACCCATATGTATCCTTTCAATTGGAATTTTACAATCTTATTGAATATTATATAAAATTAGATAATAAATCACTTGCATAGCATTATGCATAATTTTCTCACAAAATTAGGTAACAGACTAAAACCGGTGATTATTAAGTGTTGGAGTTTGGCAAATTAAGTGAATGGAACCCTTCAACCAAACAAACTGTTCTGTCAAGTTATAAAATGTTTTTCCACCTTTTCATTTTTGAAACAGGTCATCGATACGAAATAGAAGTTTCGAAAAATTTTGAATTAACAGCCTCCTGCTATCTTAATTTTCCTGCCTTTTATGACATCTATTTATATAAAGTTTGATTTTCCAATATCGTTTTCTAGTTATCCTTCAATTAATTTAAACTAACTTTCTTTTACAGTTGTTTTGCAGTATTTGGAACTTGAAGTCGAAGTAGCCAAGTCTTATATTAGAGGGAATACAGCTGTATTACGATGTATGGTTCCCAACTTTATGAAAGAGTTTATATCCATTACATCTTGGTTGCAAGATTCGTCCTTCAATATTTATCCTACTCTCAAAGGAGGTAACCAATGAATTGTTTATTTATTTATTTTTTTATTTTTTAATTCCATGGATATACAGGGTGTCTCGAATTTAAATGGCAAAACTTCAGGAACTTATAGGGGACCGAAAAACTAAGACAAAAAGTCCTTTAGAGATTTGCTCGTTTTTGCTTAGTTTTAGAGAAAATCGCAAAAAAAAAAAACAAAACAAGTTTTCATTTTTATTCTTATTTATTTACATTTATATTTATGTTATGTTCTTTTTAATGTAAATATTGCTCAAAATGTTGTCCTCTTGCACCAATGCAAGCATTACATCTAGCACTCACTTGATAAATTGCAGCTAAACATTGTTCTGATGATATTTGGTGCACTGCATCTATGATTCGGTCTCTTAATTGCTCTCTTGAGTTGATTGACACCGAATAAACTTTCTGCTTCAAGGTTCCCCATACGAAGGAATCCATGGGTGTCATATCAGGTGATCTGGGTGGCCAAGGTATTACTCTTCCACGTCCAATCCATCGTTGTGGATAATTTATATCCAGCCAAGCTCGAGCAACTCTGCTATAATGAGCTGGACATCCATCGAGTTGGAACAACATTTCAATCCGCTCCTGTAAGGGAATGTCATCTAAATAATTAGAAAAGTCGTTCTCCAAAAAATGTGTAAATGTGATACCATTCAATCTTCAAGGTAAAAAATATGGTCCCACCAGTAATCCGTTCTAAATTCCAAGCCAAACGTTAATAGCAAATTCATGCTGAAACCTATTCTCTCTAATAGCTCTGGGATTTTCAAGAGCCCATACATGATAATTTCTTTGACTAACAATTCCTCCTCTTGTAAAGGGAGCTTCATCGGTCCATATAATTTTTAATGGAAATAAATTATCATCGCGAATTTTGTCAAGAAACCAGTTACTAAAATTCAATCTCTTGACATAATCTTGAGGTAATAAATTCTGAACTTTTTGAAGATGGTATGGGTAGCGATTATCACGTTTCAAAGTTCGCCATATTGCTTGCCGCGATATTGCTAATGCAGCAGAAGCTCTTCGGATGCTAGTCTCAGGATTGTTATCGAAGTGGCGTTGGACACAATTTCTTTTCCGATAATCTGCTCTTATTGCTGCCTGGTATTGGTCGCCTTCATTACGTATTAAGAATGACCCAGTCTCTCGTAGTCTACTAAAAGTTAACGAAAAGACTCGTCGATTAGGCACTCTTCTATTTGGAAATCGGCGCGCATACTCCCGCATCGCTTCTAAAGCATTACCGTTACAGAACCCATACACAAAAATCATATCAGCGTTCTCAACATTAGAATATGTATGCGGATTTATAGCTGATGCTATTCACACAAAAATATCTGAGTAACTGACTGAAGACTTATTTAGGAATTATAATCCTAGAAAGAAGCCAAAATGTAAACAAATAAAAGAATGTAAAGGATAACATTAAGTGTTTACATATCTCACTGCCCAGCCTGACGAACTTTTAAAGGTGATAATCGCTACCTGTAACATTTTTGTTTTGTTTCTAAGGACTTTTTGTCTTAGTTTTTCGATCCCCTATATGTTCCTGAAGTTTTGCCATTTAAATTCGGGACACCCTGTATATATATATATATATATATATATATGACTTTTCCATATATATATATATATATATATATATACTATCAATTATTTTTTTTATTTTCTTTTCCTTTTTAAATTTATTTTTTAATTTTGATTTTTTTTGCCTATTAGCTACAAATACTGTTTCCGGGATTTCGTTTGGCAATTCTTCGCGATTTTTATTCATCCTGGTTATATATTTTTCTTTTGCTACCTGATTCCTATGATTTATTTGTTCATGCAAAATTTTTACTCTTTCTTTATGTTTTGCAACATAATCATTTATGATTTGATTATTGAGATCTATTGCAACGGGCGAGTCTATATCTAAATGTCCAGATATTATTTCGATTGGCTTTAGTTGTGTGATGGAATGAATAGTGTTGTTATACGCGAGTACGGCATATTTAATTTTTTTTTCCATTGCGTCTTTTTTGAATTCGTCTCTATTATTTAATAACCGTAAATGTTCTATTAATGTGCTATGAAATCTTTCAATGGGTCCGTTTGATTGAGGTGATTGAGTAGCTGTATAATGTAGTTGGATTCTGTGTAATTTTAATAAATCGGATAATAATGAGTTTCTAAATTCTAAACCGTTATCTGTTATTATTTGTTTTGGTAACCCGTGATGAGAAAAATGAGAAATTAATTTATTAACGACTTCAGTTGCTTGCTACTTGCGCAAATTTTGAAAAGGAGTCGATTAGAGTTAAATATTTTTTGTTTTCTAGTGTGATTGTATCCATGTGAACTATTTCAAATGGTTTAGATGGTGTTTGAGTAACGTTATATTGGAGTTTTAAAGGATTCGATCATATTTTGATACCGTACAAATTTCGCAATTATTTGAATTCGAATTAAGTTTTTCATATTAGGCCAATAATAACAATCTTTTTATATCGATTAAATGTTTCCTCCGAACCGCGGTGGTTTGTTTTGCCAATGTGGTAATCATTTATTAAACTATTTTGTTCATCAGGATCTTGAATATCGATTAATCTACTTGTAGTTTTTACAAATTTAATTCCGAATGTTTATTTTACCATGGTTTCATAAAATTGGGTATAAAAATCAGTTTCAAAGAATAAATAATATTTAACTTTTGGTTCAACGAATTCTTTAATTAATTTTATTATATCTTGTTCGAAATTTTCCTTTGATATCTGAGCGATAATTCTGTTTTAGTATTATAAACAGTTTTTTCGATTTTGGGTTTCGCGGGATTAATATCAACTAAATTTAAAATAATCTGATTTTTTTCCTAAATTTACTGGAGAGTCTCTATTGGTATTTCGATTATTGTATTTCCTAAAGTTTAGAGTGAACGGAATTTGTTTCAGATTCTTCTGTTATATTATCTAAAATTTTCATCAAAATTTACGATAAGAGAATTTTCCGATGTTCATTTTCGCGGTAAAATTGTTATTAAATCATTAATAATAGTATCAGGGTCTTCAGATTCTGTTAAATAATTTCTACTCGCGATAGTGCGTCAGCGACTTTGTTTTCATGATCTTATATTTTATTTCAAAATTAAATTCTTCGAGTTTTAGTTTCCAACGATATAATTTTGAGTTTGGATCTTTTAATGATTGTAACCACTGAAGTGGTTTGTGATCCGTTTGAATGATAAATTTTCTGCCATAAAGATATGGTCGGAAATATTTGGTAGCCCAAACAATAGCTAGAAGTTCGCGTTCAATAGTGGACAATTCACTTTCGTTTAAAGTACGGCTCGCGTAAGCTATCGGAAGATGACAATACAGCGCCCAAGGCTACGTTTGATGCATAAACAAAATGTTTTGTTGAAGTCCGGATATTGCAGGATGGGATTATTAATCAAAATATTTTTACTGGTTTCAAAACTATCTAAATAATTTTTATCCGCGATGTTAATTTTCGATCCTTTTTTTAAAATTGGGCAAAGGTTTTGTGAGGTGTGCAAAATTTGGAATAAAACGGCGATAATTCCTAGTAGTCCAAGGAAAGCTTTAATTTGTTTAGTAGTCTTCGGTATGGGATAATTTTTATAGCAAGGATTTTATTAGGGTTTGGTTTTACTCCGTTTGATGTGACGAGATGTCCTAAATATTCTATTTCCTTTTTTAGAAATTCGGTTTTATCGGGCTGAATTTTTAAGTTAGATTCTCTTAGTTTTTTAAAAACTTGCTTTAAAATTGATAAATGCTCCTGAAGGGACGTACTGTAAATTATTATATCATCTAAATAGGCAACACAATTTGGAACGCCCATGAGTATGTTGTTAATCACTCTCATAAATGTTGGTGGACTATTTTTTAATCCAAAAGGTAACCTTAGGAACTCGTAATGACCGTTTACGGTTGAGAATGCTGTTTTAGGGATACTCTCTTCATCCAATAAAATTTGATGAAACGAACTTGTTAGGTCGATTGTTGAAAAGTAACTGCTTTTGCCTAATTTATCCAGCAGTTCGGTTATATGCGGAATAGGATACTTATCATCGACCGTTTTCTCATTTAATTTCCTATAATCAATTACTATTCTCCACTTTTGTATTCCCGATTGGTCTAATTTTTTTGGAACTACCCAAATTGGACTATTGTAAGGTGAAAAAGAAGGGCGAATGATTTGTTGCTCTAGCATTTCGTCAATTTGTCTTTTCACTTCGTTTTGAAATATTTGAGGATATCGGTAATTTTTAGTATAGACTGGGATCTCGTCTTTAGTTAGGATTTTATGTTTGATTTGCGTATTTGCAGTTAGTGGAGTACCTTTTAAATAAAATAGATCAGAATATTGTTTTATTAAATTTTGAATTTCTTTTTTTTCTTCTTCGTTTAAATGGTCCGTGCGAATAAGATTTTTGACTTCATTGAAATCTGATTCTTTTGTTTTAATTAAATTTATATTATAAGATTCGTTATTTTTAAAAATTCTGATTGGTTTCACAAGGATTGGGGTTTTAATAGTTAATCTAAATGACCGATCCGAATTATTTTTTACCGTACATATAGCTTCGTTATTTTTAATTGAAATTAAACCTTCATGAATTTTAAGACAATTATTGAAATCGGTATGAGGAATGATTCCTTCTCCATTTGAGATATTTTTGATTGGAATTTTGATTACGGTTTCAGAATCGTTGTTTAAGATGTAAGTATATTCAGATTGAGGGGGTCTGTTGTCATAATGAATTGTTAAATTGCCAAAAAAGGTGTGATTAGTATATCATTTACTAAATCAATTTTCGCACCTAATAATTTAAGACTGTCTGTTCCAAACAATAAATCGAATTTAGGATGGAAGTCAAAAATGCCAAATTTCAGGAGAGTTTTGGTGTTGGGAAATAATTTAGATGAATCTACATTAGCATTAAAATTTTGTATAGAAGAACCGTGCGCGCTAGTAAGTTTAAATGGTTCGTGAGTAATGTTATTAAAAAAATATTTATTTGCTACAAGGACGGATACAAGCGATTTTGTGCACGCAGTGTCTATTAGAATTTTTAAGTTTGACTTTGGTGGAATTATATATGGAAGAGCACTAAAACGGGTTAAATTAAATAGGTCTATTACGTCCATGGTTCCTGTGCTAGGCTGGGATCTAAAAAATTACTTTGATCACTATCCAGATTATTTTGATCAGTGTATTGTTGATTTTCTTGATGATCGTCTGGAAATGATACAGTGGGATAGTCGGGTGGTTGAGCATTTGGTAATTCAGTAATTTGGGATTCACTTACGGACTGTTCCGAGTTTAGATTATGAAGTTCTTCAATTTCTAGGTTTGGGTTTTTCCGAACTGGGGTATTGAGAAAAGATTTAAATTTTACACTTTGATCAGGTTGTCTCTGATATTGGGAATTACTTCTATAATTACTATTGACACTCATAGGGGTTGACTGATTAGGTTGTTGGGGTCTATATTGATGATATTGGTGTGGTATATATTGATTAGGTTGTTGGGGTCTATATTGATTAGGTTGTTGGGGTCTATACTGATTTGAGATTACATTTTTAGCAGGTTGAATTGCTTTGTACTGGTTTACTGGGAAATAGTTTATAAATTGTTGGCGATTTTTGTGTATTGGTTTGTTATGGTTTTGGTGTGGGCGATAAGTGTCGATGACAAATTGAAAATCGTTCGTTAGCATGTTTATTGCCTGATTTAGGTCTATCGGATTTTTGGTTCTCATGAAAGAGCCAAGCGGTTCTTTCAGTCCTTTTAACAAAACTCTTAGTGCTAATTTTTCGATATATTTCGTGAGGACTAACGCCTCCATCGGCATTTCGCTCCTTAAATAACTAATTTGCAACTGTAATGTTTTTTGTATTTTATTATAAAATTCGAAAGGGGTTTCGTTGCCTTGTTTCATTCCCGCCATTTCAATATTTAGAGTGTACGCGTCGCGTTTGTCGGCGTACCCTTGTTTTAACGCATTTTTAATATCGTCCCAGGTATTGATATATTTACTATTAACCATGTCGGCGGCAGCTCCTTTAATTTTAGCACGAATTGATCCTATTAAATAATCGTTTTGGAAATCGGCAGTATTTTCGTGATTATAAAATTTGTTTATTAATTTATCAGAAATTTCTAGAAATCGCGTTAGTGACATAGGGTCACCATGGAAATCAGGTATCATCTCTAGATACTCTTTCTTTAATGTGGGAGGTGCCATTTTTATAAAATATTTAATATAACAAACAAAAAATAAAATGAGATAGTATGCAATGAAATTAAAATAATATGAAATGAAAATTAAATTTATCCTTAATATACAGTAACTTAATATTTAACTTAATATTAAATAAAAATTATATTTTAAATAACAAAATATTTCTTTATAGTTATAGTAATGAAATCATAACCTTTTCTTTAAAAATAGAATAGATTTTATTCAAAATTATTAAATTGAAAAATAAAAAAAAGTTTAATATTGAGATAATATCTCTTAAATAAAAAAAAAAATCACTTACACTAAGATAACTTCGATAGTCAGATCCATGCCAGTTTAACGTCTCGTCTTCCTCTGAATGGACTCGTCAGCAAACAGTTGATACTGATCCTTGATATGCCCTCAAGTTTGACGATGTCCTACCGACTGCGCCAGTTATCTTCAATTTAAAAGTAAAGACTTTTTTAAAAAAGAAGTTTATTCAATAAAAGTTACAATATCAGAAAGAAGAGTGGCGTGGAGACGGCTCTGGATGTACTGAGAGAGATTTACAAAATTTCTTGAGGTTTATAAAGGGTTACAATGGCTTCTTCTAGGAAGCTTTATGCTAACATTACAGTTCACAGGAGAGCAAGTTCCCACGAGGGGTTTCTAAGAAATAGATTACAATGGTTAGGAGTCAAAGCTTAAAATTAAAAATATCTAAGGAAAAATATATAGTGTAACTTATATATATATATATATATATATATATATATATATATATATATATATATATATATATATTGTGGTATATTTTATATTATATACAGTAACATTGTATGATGAACATGGTTCATAATCAATTATAATTGTAATTATGTTATTTTTTATATGATATAGTAATTTGTTGAAAAAGGCTACAAAAAAAAAAAAAAATATTAATAAAAGTAAAAGGAAAAAAAAAAAAAAAAAATATATATATATATATGGTCATGGTGTTTTTTTCAATGTAAGAAAGTAAAATTTAAAAAGCTGTTTTTTTCCCCCTTCACTTCTGTTAATGTTATTTTCAAATTGTTTAAATGGTATAAGTAAGCAACTGGGTCATACTTCCTTCTACATTTCAAAGGAAGGAGATTTTTTTAATGAATCATGCAGAAAAGCTTTTGCCAGGAATCATTAATATACAAGGAGAACTCCATATATATCGGAGTCTGAAAATTATTTTGACTAGAGACAAGAGAAAGGTCTTGATTCGAGGCGAACGTTCTTTCTTAGGATGAGAGTAATATGAGTTTTCGATGGTTTTTTTAACGAAAGTTTTTAAATTTTCTTCATAAAAGTGGCTGCTACTTTTGACGCTTGATCTTAAAATGTTTTTGAAAAAGATCATATTTCTATATTATTACTATCGTACTGCTGCTTTCCTGGTATATTAGTATGCACTGTGAACTTGTTGTAATGATCGATGTAATCAGTTGAAAGAAATGTCTAGCATTAAAACAGTGTAAGCCTGTCAGTTTATGATATGATGATCTAATTGTAAGATTCGAAAGATGTTCTAAGCATTGATGTTACCCTGTGTGAAAAGGAAAAAACTCAATTTCTCCTTGCCTGGTAAAAACAATAGACCATGGACATGTCTATCTATAATCTTCTGCCTTTCCCAATTTCATTTTAGAATTAAAAGGATCAAATAATTTAAATCAATAATTAAATGAAGTTAACAGTTTATAATTATTCGAAATAAAGTTGGGAGAAAATAGGGGTTTCAAACGGGACTTTTTTTCATATAGCTCCTTAACGGTAGGTCCTAGCGACAAATATTCTCCATTGAATTCTTGATGAGGAAACTATCGGCAAATTTTCGATTCGAGCAACACCAAAACAGAGAGCTAGAGCGTATCAAAATGTTACAAAAAAACAAACAAACTATAAACTCCCCAGCCTAAAGACATATCGATGTTAGAAATTCATGGTGCACTTTGGTATGCAGGCGATTTGGGAAGCATTGAAAATATTATTAGTTTTTAATTAAAATTTCTTTCATTGATAGATGAACTATTATAAATGATTTAAATTTTAAGAGATGAAATTCTTTTCTTTTTTCTTTTAAATTTTAATAAAAGAAATTCGGTACTCTTACATTCCTGTAGGGTTTAACGAGTGAATCATTCTGCTTATCTGTAGCTAAAACAATACACTCTGGCACTACTTTAGTTCCTCCTTTAGATTAACTATTTGGGCAAAGGTGAAAAACCCTGCATACGTTATTATATTAAAAACATAATATTTGGTATAGTTTACTTGGCTTTTCAATCAGAGAATGGTTCCAGATGGAAAATATCAAATGCTTCCAACCGGTGAACTTCTTGTTAGAAGATTGGATGATGCTGATGTTTACCGGAGTTATCAATGTAGAGCTGTAAACACTTTAACTGGTCAGACTTTACTTAGTCTTCGTCGTGTGCAGCTTCATGTTACAGGTATCGTATTAATTGATTATTGTTACAAATAATTTTATTATATTAAAAATATTCACTCATAAGTTAAGAAATAATCAGGTTTATTATCCTGTGTTATATTCTAATGTTTGTCACCTCTCATCAATCAAAAATTCTCACCAACCTCCTCATGATTTTAATGCAATTAGACCATTTTTCTGTAGTTCTTTTTTTTTTTCGTAAGTCCCAGATTTTATATTTCTCATTAAACACATGTATATCAGTCTTCTCTTATCTCGAAAACGATTTCTGCATATTTAGCCGTCGTAGATGGCACAATAACACTCCAGTTACCTTTTGTCTTTTCATCAGGAGCAATATCTACCTATACGTTCCATGCTACGAACTTGTGTGAATAGTCCGGGTTTAATCTTGTCACATGTGTGGTGGATTGACCATCAAGATTAATCGAATTACATCTAGAATCAAGACCTCCTAGATGATTTCGAGCGAAAACATAAAAGTATATTTTGACTTTTTTTATATATCCGAGGAGCCGTAGTAGTAGGGGCAGAAAAAATCATCGTTTCAAAAAAAAGATTGGCCAGGGAATAATCTCACTCCTTGTTTTCATAATAAAGCTTAAAACTATGTATAGTTAAGTGGTGAATTGCTACATAATTACAAACTAGTGATATGCTACTACCACATTTTTTGTTTTTTGTATGCCACAATGCCAGTTTATTGTTTATCTAAAACTAGCATGAACATACAATGGAATGAAAAATATTCTTTATTCTGGGAAAAAATCTACCCTCAATACAAAGCAAATGTACGTGGTACTTGCCTGGCTGCATTTGTTTCGTTTATTTATATAGATGTTTTATTATACTTTACTCATTAAATAAACATCGTTAATTAATTAATACTAAAATTAATTTAAATTCAGCTTTGGCAGTTTGAAATTGTAAACCTATTTCTTCGTTTTCTCAGTTGAAGTTTGGCTTGCAGTAGCAATGCTTGGTTATTGAAGAGATTTGTTTTACTATCTGCATCAAGGAGCATTGATATAGTCTTGAAAACCTGCGTTCTTTTTTAAGATAAAACATTTGTTTGTTTTTTATGATTGGTATAACAAAACTAACGCCCATATCAGCGGTATAGATCGCTTCCCAGCAATCACCTTTGGATCATCGATTCTCGGTAGCGATTCTTATCTCAAGAATCGGTGGGATCGAGAATCTAGGTATGGATTCGACACATCCCTATTTCGAATATTTGAATCTCTCAAAATTCATTTTAAACATCTACATCTGAATTCTCAGAAAATCTTTGTAACTTTAATATAGTGAGATATTTCACCAATACATCTGCCAAACCGGATCATTCTATAAAGCAAAAGCATGTTTGCTATCTACAGCTGTGGTTTTGAATGAAAAGTACTGCAAATGACATATCGGCAACAATCCTATAAAATCAAGTTTAGTCGGTAAATGAAGTATTACTTTATACCTATATCATGCTACAAAAACTAAAAATAATAATTTTCAAATCAAAATTTTAAAAAGATTTTAAATAAGCACCTGTTCTGTTTTTGCTATTCGGACCCAAGGAAGAGAGTCCAGTGAATATACATTAGTAAGAACAAACACTAATGTAATAAATGAAGGATATAAAAAAAATAAATAAAAAAAAATCTAAGATTTACTTAGATTGAGAACATAACATTAAATTTGTAAATTCATGATATTATTGCTTATTAAGAGTATTTAATTGTTTTTGATTTTGGAAATATTAATCTATACTATTGCTGCAATTGACCCAATTCCTCTGGAGATGAGGTTGTTCATAATGTTGCTGTCTTTGACCAAAATTGGAGGAGCCTCATAGTAACCAATAAACTTGGAATAAAAGGATATCTATTCCTAACCTATAAGAACAATGAATAATTTAACAAAGGATTTTTACTTTTCCTACAGTTACTTAATTAAGGTAGGGTGCCCTATTTTACCCCCTAAGTAAGGTTTGAAGGACTATAGGTCGGAAGCTATTGAATCAATTTACATCAACTTTGCCCACAGCTTCAATCAACCTATTCACTTTCATAACCACACATTTTAAAAAAGTCTTGTACCATATTTTTTACGTTCTTGTTAAAAGTTGCCTTTAGGCCATATTTGGACCCCGGGTTCAAAAAAAGCTTTATTTAAAGTATAAATTATCAAATTTCAATGACAAAAAAAATATTAATATCATTATTGTAGTGAAAAAAATCCTAGTATTGTCCACATGCCTCTTTGTTTTTCTTTAAGATGATCCATTTGCACAGAAATACATCAACAACAAGAAAGAAGCAGTTGGTAGTACCTAATAATAACATTGGTTCGGCAAAACATGATCAAAATAGCTAGTGTTTCATATGACCTACCCAGCAAATAATAGGCCATACTGTGGCACCCACTGGTTTTTCATAAGCACATACAAAACAATATCATGAAACAAAGCTGGAATGAAAGCTCAGCAATGATCTAAAACTATAGTTTCTTAGCTTTCGAAATCATCAAACATTTTAATTATATCTCAAGTATTACATTCATGAGAAGCTTCTTAACTTACCAGGGGAGGTCACACTCAGTCTCTCACGGATCTTGTTGGCAATTTTTTTGGAGGTTCCTGGTCAAAAAATATTATACACGTATTTTGCCGTTCCAACCAATGGGCCTTAGAAGCAGAGAAAAAAAATAAAATAGCATTAAATTAATTTATTTTATATCTCGAGTTTAAAAAATGATATCGACATGATTCTTGCATCAAGATGTTTACTTTTGATTGCGGATTTAAGGAATAATACAGCCACTCCATAGATTTTGGTTTAGGTTAATTAGATTCTAAAAAAAATGATTAAATTTTCAAGCAAACTACCTCTATAGATTTTTCACACAAAAATTGACATCAGATTCTAATTCAGCATTCTAAAAAACATTGAAAAACGCTTATTCAACAAAATCAAAAAATATCATTTTTTTCTTGCTCTTCGAGGAAAATGAAATTTTTAAACTGATTATTGTTTACATACCTTTAAATCGCCATTACTTTGTCACACACTTCACTGGTTGGTATCGCTGGAAAGAGGAGAGCCTCAGCTTTCTTTTGATGTATATAAATGTCAAATTCGATTAACATATACCTATTAAAAAAATTGGAAAATCCTAAAAAATTTTTATTTTTAGCTTGAGTTTGAAACCAGATAGGATGATGAAACCAAAGTCATTTCAGGCGTATTAACACCCTATATTTCGTGTAAAAAAATAAAGTTGATAAGTTTGACAGTCTAAACGTAATTCATGTTTTTGTCAATTTAAACAAAAGTTGCCTACCATTTATTTGGTCAGGCAAATTTTGAAGCTTACGAATTTTTATTTTTCTATTTGGATGAAATTTCGTATTTAAGGGTTCTTTGGAATGCTGAATTTGAATCCGATATGGGTTCTTTGAAAAAAAAAAATTATTGAAAGCATTTCACTTGAAACATTTTAGCTTTTACATTGTAAAATGTGATAGAAAATTTTTTTAGCCCTAGAATTCCATTTCAGCACCCTCAAAACTTAGGAAACGTATGCATATGTATATAGATATCAATAAAACAAATATATATACAAATTAATATTTACAAGATATACAGACAGAACAAATTATATTCAACAAAATCCTGTCAGCAACGGAAGTGAGGCAGTTATTGCTTTAATGTTTTTATGTCCAATATCACAATCATATTTTAACATGTTCAATAGCAAAATATAACAAAAATTGTAAATACCTAACCATAAAATCTAATATGTGGTTCTGTCTGTATATCATGTAAATATTAATTTGTAATAAATTATTATTAGAGTAAATAATAGATAATTATAATTACTTTAATATTTATTATTAAAGTAATAAATTATTTCTCCTAAATAGTTTAATGTTTTTGAAGGTGCTGAATTAGAATCTGACGTCAATTTTTGTGTGAAAAAATCTATAGAGGTAGTTTGCTTGAAAATCTAATCAGTTTTTTAGAATCTAATTAACCTAAGCCAAAATCTATGGAGTGGCTGTATTTTTCCTTAAATCTGCAATCAAAAGTAAACATCATGCAAGAATCATGTCGATATCATTTTTTAAACTCGAGATACAAAATAAATTAGTTTAATGCTATTTTATTTTTTTTCTCAGCTTCTAGGGCCCATTGGTCTCAACGGCAAAATATGTAGCTAATATTTTTTGACCAGGAATCTCCAAAAAAATTGCCAACAAGATCCGTGAGAGACTGAGTGTGTCCTCCCCTTGTTAGTTCAAAAATCAGATCAGCCAGGAGTTGTCCTCTTCATGCAGCGACCCCAGACAAACTAAAGCCTTCCGACCCTAACCTTTCCTTTCTCTGACATCCTTTCTAGACAGAGAATTACATACTAACATTTTTTTTTTTAAATAGTCTCTTTATTTAATTTTTTGGAAATAGGCCCTATTAGGACACAGACTATAATCAGGTACCCCATCTTATACTATTATATTATAGATAAAAGCTAACTGTTAAATGTTAACTATATCATGAATATTAATATACCAGCTGCTTGTATATGAATACCTAAATAACAATTCCTTGTGAAAAAGTGGCATTCTAAAAAAAAAAATTAGTTTAAATAATAAATTTGTAGCAAAATAGTTTGCACGTGAAGATATTTACTTAATTCTAATTAAATAAATCAAAGTTCATTGCAACCTAATTCATAAAAAGCTATCAAAGATAAAACAAATCAATAGTTCAGTATTTTATTGAAATTAAATCATTATTATAATGAATTAATATTTGTTTTAGACAGCCTAAGTTCTGTAACACCTCGTATTGTTCCTTCACCGGCAGCAGTCCATGCTAAAAAAGAAGGAACAGTTGTTCTGCCCTGTTTTTCTCAAGGAAACCCACCTCCTATGTATATGTAAGTAGCGGTGTATCTCTAAGGTCTATATGAAATTACATTATATAATCTGTTTTACTTATTTATCATTTTACCCACAGTTACTATATATTTACTGTAATTTTACAAGTTGATTTAACTTATGCTAATATTTTTTCTATTCCATTGGAGGGATCATATTTCTGCATCACTTAAATGAAATGTACTCTCAGTATAAAATGTTAGACACACCCTTGTAAATTTGAAAGACTTTTTATGATTTCTTTATTTGGGATTGATACTTTTTTAAGCAGAGTTTGAAGTATAAATTAAGATATTTGTAAAGGAGAGAGAATTAACAAACCTAGTTGAATATTTCAATTCAATATTATTTAAAATTTACATTTTATGTTAGTCAAAATGTTGAGACAATTTTGTTTTTTTTTACGACTTTCTTAATCTTCTAGAGTTTGAGACCAATAAATACCATTTCCACATTAGAGTAGTGTTGTATTTGGATGATATTATACACAAGTGAGCAAGTCAATTATGGGGGAAAATAAGTGTTTTACAGATGAAGATCTTGCTCTACACGCTCTCCATTGGTCATTCAAGATCGCCATCAGGACTGTCCTTATAAAGTTTTCTGGACACTTTTTCCTCACTCATCAACATGACATGGCCAAGCTATTTTAATCTTTGTATCTTTGTAAATGAGATTCTGAGCTAGATACTGATATAGACCTAATACAGTTCCCTGTTTATTTTCTTTGTCTCCAATGGCCATTTTCCTATATGGTCCCCGAGTTCTCCCCAAAATTATTCTTTCAAACAGAGTGATAGGTTTTTTTTTTTGGTTTTTTTGAGGGTCTAATCTTCTCCAACATATGTGGCTTCTGGTCTTTGTAAGTTTGTAAGTGGTTTTGTAAGTAGTGATGGGCCATTCTGGGTGGAACGGAACTTGGAACTGGTTCCAGCTTTGAACTGGTTTGGAATAAAACCAATCGCACAAGTTTTTCTTTCCACTTGGAACAAAAACCAACACTAAGAGATCTCTCATTTCCTTCCCTTGGTGTTGTACAGTTTAGATTGCATCTCTGGTTTCATTTCACCCAAGGTCATTCCGACTGCTTTGTTGCGTTGATCCTGCCGCTGTTGATTCCCTCTCTCTGCATCTTCTTTTGGATTTAGATAAATGAACCACACAAGGTTTTACTGCATATATAATTAATTACTCCTTTTTTCTTGGAACCAATATAGATAGAAAATTCTCGCTCCTTTATGCACTATACATGAGCTAACTCCCTACCCCAAAAAAAAAATTTTGATTGAATAAAACTATTTTACAAAGTATACATTTTTTTAAATAAGTATACTTAACTATTTAAACCTTCTTGATATTTTAGTACCTTTAAAATCTTTAATTATAAAGTAGGAGGAGGTTAACAGGTCAAAGTCACAAAAAAGGGATGTAACGAAAATGCATGGTACATAGGCAGTAGGATATTCAAACTGACATGGAACAGACCGTAAATTCTCATTCCACTTTTAACTCGGGACAGCCCTTCACTAGTATTTAGTAGGTTAGTCAAACTGACGTGGAACAAAAAATGGAACGGAACGAAAACTGGACTGTAACTAAACTTAAATTATAAGGACTATCATCTATTTCAAAAAAGGAAATTATAAAGTTTTGGGTGCAATTCATAGTTTTCGGTGTTTTTACAGCTAAAAAAAAGTTTTAAAAAAAAATTAAAATACTGTTTATCACCACACAGAAAGCACTTCCAATGTTGCTACTTTGGTTTTACACCATCTCTTATTTTATTTTATCTCAATTTTGAAAATGATAACCAACAATTTTTTCACCAAAACATTTTAGGTTTACAGTATATAAGTGGGAAATGTAAATATTGAAAAATCATTATTTTTTGGTCATAAAGGTAATAAAAAAAAAATTTGCCTAGTCAATTAAACTAGTCTTACAAATATTTCCATCCTAGCAGTTCAGTCAGATTTTGATTTAACACAACAAAAAACTCACCAAAAACAAAACGTTAGCATTAAAGTTTTCCTTCACAGTTATTGATTTTAAATATGGGCAATTAGTTATATTATGACTCTGCATGAAAAAGTAATCGAAAATACATTTTGTTGAAATTTTGATTGATTCGTTACAAGAAATATTACCTTTGGTCATTGATAGTTTATTTCTCGAATTTTATTTATTTCAGAAAGGGACAGATAATTCTATAAATTGATATGTCAATGGTCAATGGATCTTCTTGAAAATATATTATAGTGATTTCTTCACGAGTTCAATACATTTATTGCTGATAGTAAATCATTTTACATGATAAAAATCTCTCAAACCTTACAAATTGGAGAAAAACAAATCTTAAAACTCCAAGTACAAATCATTTATCATTTATTCACAGAATCCTTATTCCATTTTATTTCATCCACTGAAAAATTTACCACACTAACTCTCTTTCAAAATGATGCAACTTGAGTGAGCGAGAATCCTCATTTTTTAATTATGCAAGTTTTCATTACCCTGATAAGAGATTTTTGGAGCATCAATTTTGTGGTCTGCTTCAAATGAGCTACTACCCTATCAAAAATAAAGTTTTCCACCTTTGAACTTATTATCTAACCTCAACATTTCCCAAGAGCTAAATCTTGAATTTTTTAAAAATTCCTTAGACCTAATCAACAAATCATTAAAAAGATAATGTAAAAAAACAAGAGATAATTCATTGCGTCGATGTATAATTCTGTTCAAGGAAATATGTTGTGAATTTTGGTGACATTAAGCATTATAAAAATAAAATTTCAGATGGAAGAAAGAAGGAGAAAAGAGGATAGAGGCTGGAGGTAGAATTATTACTGCTAATGAAGCTCTTATAATCCATCGAGCAGAGCTTACTGATTCAGGTTCCTGGACATGTATTGCTAATAATACTGCTGGTCAACAAACAAAAACCATTTCTTTACATGTAAGTTAATCTTATGAGTATCTATCCTTATCCATTTACATTAATTAAAATGTATCCTTTTCCTTAGAATGGGTTTAAGAATAAAATGCTTCCAATTTATCTGTTAATCTAGTATTAAAGTTTAAAAAAAGAAAAAAAATGTGGTTAATTTTACTACATAATTACACTTGATTATATATTCTATTACGTATTGCTAAATTCTTGGAAAACAATGATTTTATTTTTGTTTCAGATTGGTATTCCATTATCTGTCAACCTACAGCCCAGTAGACAAGTAATAATTGATGTTGGCAAAGCAGTTGAAATAAAGTGTTATGTAACTGGAGGTAAAAATCCAATTATCACATGGTTTAAGGATGCGAAGCCAATAATTTATTCTACTCATTCATCGGGTAAATTCATTTTTATTTTAATCAAAATTTTTATTTTTTTGTTGTGAAGGTCATAACAAGTTTGGTAAAAACTTGTTAATAATTAAATTTTATCACATAAAAACAACTGGGTCTTGAAGTGTTTTCAAGCAACTTTTGAGTTTTATTAAAATTACTGGCTTAAGGGGGAATGTATTACACATGAACCACTGGTGATCAATCAGTCTTTCCTCCTTAACGACCCTCTCACTTTCATGGGGTGGGCCCTGTTAACCTGAGTAACCCAGTACAAAGTTAATGGTATCCAATCTCTGCAAATGACTGGGTAGCTAGCGTGGTATGGGGTTCCTGGCTTATAGATCAAGGATTAGTGTTATGGATCAAGGATATCAAGAGCTCTTTTTCGCCTAAAAAGTTTGTGATGAATCCTTAATTAGCTTTATAATAAATAAAACAATGAAACGAATATATAAGCATATAAAAATTAGGATTAATTCTACCCCTTGAGAGGCCAGATTGGATCCTCAGGAACCCCACTCATTAAATCTTCGTAAACATACAACCAGCGGCAGTAAACCACATTTTTAATTTTTGAACTGGGGCTCTCTTAGATCCTCAGTGTTTACAAACCTGGAGCCCTTAATGGACTTCTTTCACTTGAAGTATACTCCTTTTTTCTCAAATATACATTCCATCTAGAGTCATTGACACTATATAGACATATAGTGTCCATGGGCTGGATCAGATATGAATAAAAAAATAAATAATACAATTTATTATTGCGTTCAAAGCAACTCGACCAATATGGAACTCGATTTGTGGTTGGAAAAAGATTTCAAATAATCGTTATTCGCTTCAAGCCCATCATTGTGGGAGTATCTATCATCTAACTTTGTGGAATATCTAAAAAATATTCAAGTGTTCAACACTAGAGGCGAAAAATACGACCTCCTAGAAAGATGGATATACCTATGTCCTAATTATAATATTAAAATGAGAGATACGAATGATTAGATGGAGCATTTGGAATTTTCTCAAATACAATTGATGAACTTATTTTACATAAAGAATCCAATGATAATAGCTACAGATGGACAAACTCTTGTAGAATGGTTATAGACAGCACTAAGTTTCTTTACTGAAAGATCTGTGGAGGTTACCAGATGGCATCATTTTTAATCAGATTGGACATATCCTTAGTGCATCAACACAGACCATTATTAAAAACAGAATCTCTGTCGTTAAGAAGCAACTAAAAACTCTTACCTGGAATCAAAATATATTCAAGCTTAATGAAGACGAAACAAAGTCACTTTTGAAGTCCAGTTGATCATTTACTAAAAAAATCTATGAGAGTGTGGAGATAAAACCATTAGCAAAAAAAAAAAAAAAGAAGTGGAAAGATACCAAGCATATTTTAAGAGAGACAGATAACGTTCTGGTGCTAAGACAATGTATATAGGATGCCATACAATCCATGGTATGATAAAGAATGTGCCAAGGCATCTTATTATTATTATTTGGCATTTTGTTTCATTTAGCAGAAGTGTAGCTTAGTGAGGAAGGCACTGCATTCATAGCTCCTGGGCCCAAGTTTGAGTTTGGATGTAGGCAGAAAATTGATTTTCTGTTATTTCAACCCTGTTTCTTCTTTGGGTCAGGAGTCCCTCCTGGGTCACACAGTTTCAATAATGTGGGTATCCATAATTGAGGGGAAAATCTGGCACTTGAGCATGGCAGCTGGCCACATGACTTCCTTGTTTTAAAACAATGGAAGACCGTTGGTCTTAAAACAATACTTCCCAGAACCTTCATGTCATGTAAGTAATACAGGTATAATATATTTTATTCAAAGTACTGACCCTCGCTTTCTTGCTTATCTTATTTGAAATCCATTCATCGAGCCATTTTCGTACGTTTTCAAAGTTGTTTTTTTTTTTTTTTTTCAGGTTTTGTCAATCCCAGCGTTATCATGCTGAAGAATGACTTTGGCGTGCCTATATGGGCTTAGCGTGACTCAAATTACTTCAGCGCTTGGACTGTTTCGCCGGGTTTTATAATAATCCTTGTTGATTATTGCCCTGACCCTTTCTTTCGTGGCGTAATGAAAATTTTCATCCATGTGGCTTTCGGAAATGGGGTCAATCTAAATGTCTATATAGATTGCAATTCGAAGTCCTCAAACTTTTTTGGTCGATTTTATCGTTTTTGAATCAAAATGTGAAACTTTCCGTTCACAACGGTTGGAGCAACATCGCCATAAGTTGGGGCTGAATTGATAGACGGATACTTAAAAACCTGATAAACAAATGACTAAGAACAAAATAGCGTTTAGAGATTCCTTATTCTTGAATTAAAAGGATTTTACTTGCATACCTGGTATATATTTTTTTTTTTTTTTTTTTTTTTTTTTTTTTTTGTTTTTTTTTTTTCTCTTCTGTAGTAACCCTGCAGAAGAGGTGTTTATTTTATAGTTGTGCATACACCATGCATAAAGCATATTATATGCATATAATGTTTTAGGTAGCGTTTCTTCTTTAATACAATTCAATATTTTTAAGTTTCAATAACTTTCAACAAAAATAAGAAGATAAATAAAAAAAAAAAAAAAAAAAAAAAAAAAAAAAAAATTAAAACTGAAAAAGAAAAATGAGTATAAATAAAAATAAAATGGAAAATTTGTCAATGCACAATTAGTTGTTCACAATTCTTCAAGTGGTGTTACTGCAGTTTTAGATCATTGCTGTATTCCAGTAGTTCCTTTTTATACTTGCGATATAAAGCTTCTTGTTGAAGAGGCCATGTACCCCCTCCATTAGAGAAGCCCTTACTAATTTGTGTCTTTCGTCTTCGTATAAGTGGCAGTCATTTAAAATGTGCAAGAATGTTTGTGGAGTTAGTCTGTATATTTATATATACACATATAAATATTGTTATGATTTCCTTTGTTGCATTACTTAAAAAAAAAATTATTGTTATTTAATTTTTACCCATTGCGGATTCTGTCGATATTCATTGAATTTTAATTGGGACCTGATTAAAACATTTTAGTATCTAATTATATTTATTATATTCAACAAATTAAAACAGTATATAATTTAAAATTCATTTTTCTTACTTAAGCTTTAATAGAGTCTATTACTGGAAATATTTTAATGAAAACATATATACCTATCAAAAACCCTTTTCTTTTTCTTATTCATTCGATCACTTTTACACATCTTCACTTCTTTACTCTTCCAAGCTCACTTTATTTTTCTAAAGTAGCTTCTAGGACCACCTCATCACTGACTGTGTAGATTCACTTCATACTACCTCAATCCTAAATAAGTACCTACAAGGTCTGGGCTTTCTACCTGCTTTCATCCCTTGCAGTATTCTTTTTTCTCATCATTATCTTATTGAACTATTACATTTAAATATTATAACAATATATTTTTGGACGACTAATTTTTTTTTTTACTATTTATTAATATCAATCTATCAATAAAAATATGCAAGCTGATATTATTGATGATTAATTATCCAGATTTCTGATCATAATTTAGTGTGAAATACACTTACCTGAATATGTTATACCATTGAACCCTTGGGTCTTTCAACCTTATTATAAGTAACTAATTTTGAATTAACTACTGATCTTAAAATGAGTCAGCTATGATATGTGGTTTATCTTATTTCAGGAGAAGAAGACAGGCTCAAAATTGAAAAGGTTGGAAGAGAAGATGCAGGAATGTATCAGTGTTTAGTAAGAGATGAAGATATTTCAATGCAAGCAACATTGCAACTAGTGCTAGGAGGCAAGAATTATCCACTGTATATACATATGTTTGTCTTCCTTGTTTATTTTTTTTTATACAAATATAAATAAGAACCTGGTATTTATTTATCAAGAATTTCAATATTCAATTATTCAAATTAGATGTCAACACAATTGAGATCTCAATAAGATTAATTAATTTTATGTATAAACAGAATGATTGTACTCAACATCAACATGTTCTCTGACCATCCAGGGTTGGTTATAAGGAACAAACAAATGCATCCATCAGCCTTGTGATGGCCAGATCTCAGCATTGTTGCCAATCCTCTATGGTCTTTTTCCTTTTATTAGCCCTGGGAATGCGGCTATTCTGTAATATAAAAATATCTTCTCCTCCGAAATCAGCTCATGCTGTCTTGTATGTGATAGGACAGAACTCACAAATCACTTTTCAGAGTACCCATATTAATATCCTGAAAGGTGATTTGTTAATGTATATTCGATTAAAATTAAAAGTAAAAAACTGAATGTTATTTTTTAGTGTTTCTCATTGCTATAAAATCACTTGAAATAACTGTAACAAAACGTTGTTATTACTGTAGTGATTGTCCAGCCACAGTGATTGGCCGACGTTAACATGTCGGTTATTCTTATTACCTTAAATACTCAAAAGCATTGAAGCAGAAACATGATTCTAATTCTGCTCAAGCATTTTCATGTCATCAGGGGACTATTCTGAGTGAAAAGATATTAGAAAGATAATGATTTTTTTTACTATTTTTTCAAAGTAGATTTGTCAAATTGACCTATAATCTTAAAATCACTCATGTCATAAAATCTATTCACATCTATTTTTTAATGAGAATAAATTAATAGAAAGTGGATACCTGAAGTGATAGTTGAGCAACTAACTTAAATAAAACTTAGTTGAATAAATTAAGTTAATTATAATTAGAAACATTTATTATCAAATAAATGTTAATGCAGGGATGTTTAAAAAAATTGAGACAACTGGATGAGGGAGAATGACGTACTTGGATCATTCGCTGATCAACTTAGTTCTAGATAAGATAACAAATAGTGCAATGATAGATGGAAATAGTATACTCATGAGCAAACCTCTTCAAATAATGCTTTATCCAGATTATGTGGTAACCTTGGGAACAAGGTGACAAACAATAAAGGAGGCTAATGATGCTTTCAGAAGGGAATCAAGAAAATTTGGTCTCCAAAAAATAATGAAAATACCAAAAATGTCTTAGAAAGAATGGTACAACACTTAACTTGCTAAGATATTGTCAAATAAATACTAAGTGAATGCTCAATTTTTCATATCAAGGATCCCTAATGACAATGTTGCAAAGAATCAATAAAACTAAAAAGAAAGATCCAGGCAGAAAATGGTCTCATATAATTAATAAGGAGTAACCTGATAATATGTAAGGCTGTTGTTCGCTTGTCCATAACTCTGATCTGGGTTTTAGATATGTAAAGGTGAAGCTTGAACTTTGGATAGAACATGTGGCAGTTTCAAAAGAAATGATCTCTAAAGAGTGTTTGGAGATATATATGAAGTAGGTGAAAGGTAACAACTAATATGCTGTTACAAAAGTCCTTGTGCATAATTATAGCTTTATTTAAGATTACATATATTAAAAATTATTGAATATTAATCTTCAAATAAAAATTCATTGTTTTTAACTAATTGCACTTATCTTTCTGCCAGTAATTGGACTTGATGTTGGTACTATTTCTTTGGTTTTGAGACAAATAACTCCAATTTTTAGGTCCTTATAATTATTAAACATCCAAACCATTTCAAAAGTGAGCCATTGATCTAAACAAACCATAATTTGATGGAGCAATATCTGGGTTATATGCAAGATGAGGTAAAGCTTACTCGTTGCAGTTTTGATATGTTTTCCTTGGTCAAATAGAACTATGTGCAGGGGTATTGTGTTGCAAAATGGCTTAGTTCCTATTGACCAAACAGGTGTACTTTGTTCTCAAAATTGCGTATACTCTGTCTTGCTGTTAAGTTTGAGTCCAATGCCCAACTGTCAGGAACAAAGTCAATTTGCAAAATGCCTTTTAGATTCCACCAAATACAAAACCACTTTTTTCCCAAACCAAACAAAATTAGGCAATATTTTGATCAATACTGGCTTTCCTTCTACGGTACAAACTTCTTTGCCAGCTGCCTTTATGCTAAGACTTCTTTTCTTCTTTTTTTCTTTCTCCTTACATTGTATGTTTATTTCAAAAAAGGTAAATGAACCCATAAAACCAACACAAATCTCAAGGAATAAAGGATTAGCCAAAGTAAACAATATCATAAATATTAGGAACAAAAACATTCTTATAGGATTAATCATAAGAGTTGGAATTGTGTTCATTTATTTAGGGTAGTGCTCATGCACATGGACTTTCGTTACAAATTGGTAAGAAAACAGCTGGGTCTGGTAATAAAACAGGTGTGTCTATATATTAAGACACCATAATGAATTGGAACCCACATGTATCATTTGGAAAAAAATTGAAAGGTAAGAGATTCTTCTAAATGAAAATGGTGCAACAGGAAATATTAGATACATGTTTTTATTCCTTTATTAAAACACATTCCAAAACCAAACTCGCGTTCAAAAAAATTATTGCTTTCTGTGTGGTGGTCAATGGCAGGTTCAATTCAGTTCTACTGAAACCATCACATCCACATTGTACTGCAGTGATATTGACGTAATGCACCAAACACTTATCACAAAAACAATCTGCATTGGATAATTGGAAAGGATCTATACTCTTATAAGATAAAGCTAGACCTCAGGTTTCACGACAGTCAATGAAATGAAACTGAATGAGCTGTGTTACGAAGTCCTTCCACACCCACCTTATTTGCCACATTTATCTCCAATAGATCCATCTGTTAAGAAATTTGGGCAATCTCCTTAAAGGTAAAATTTTCGAAAATAATTCTCAGGTCAAAACCATAATTTGGTTTAAATTTGGTACTCTTTTGAAGCTTAATTTTTATTTTTCCTCATAAATTTTATTAAAATAAAATCAATTATATATTTTTTTTTCATTACTGGAGGTTAGTTAATGATATTTATGTTGAATATCCCTCAAGATATTTCTAAATAGGTGACTTACTTTTAGTTATAATTACATTAACCAGAGCATTACAAATGATCCCTGGAAATGAAATTCTTACTTATTTGCTCAATAATTTTTTTTTTTATAATGTATTCCTTATTAACTAATAAAAAGTTTAATAGATTTCTTTTTTTTTATTATCCACATTATCTTCTTTTTTTTTTATTTCTTTATCTATTATTGCTATGTTTTTAGATAAAGATTGTCTTCATGTATCATTGCTCTAATTAGAACTTTTTTTTTTTTAATGTGTACAGTAATTAGCCTGTAAAACATAGTTTTTCTGTATTCTTATAGGTTTTCAAACAAAATACTATAGTTTTCTATCAATATAATTGTGATTTATTGTGTAATATTTCTATTGGGAATTTCAAAAATCTAAATTAACTAGCTAATTTTAAAAATATGTATTTATTAGCAATTTATAGTAGACAAAGATAATCACATGAAGATTTATTAATTAATTTATTGTTATATAAACACTATTAACTTGTATATTTTAATATGATAAAATCTACTGAAGATAGAAAAGTTACATTAGCAGAAACTATCAAGAAAGAAGATATCAAAATTATGAAGATAAATAAAGAACCCTAGAAGTTATTCAATACTACAAAAGCAATAAGTAGTATTTCAAATGCTACAAAAACAAATCTTTAAAAAAATATATTTAAATTTTTACCTTCTTAAAAAAATGTGTGAAGTGTAATCTACTGTCACCAAGTTATTTTTTCATTTAATATAGTAATAAATGATTCATTAATACCTATCGGAGGTGGGTTAGAAATCAAATCTGTATCTTAAATAAATTGATTCTTTTATTTAATTAGAATTTATATACAATACATTGATTCCTTTTATTGTGTTTTTGCAATGACTGCCCACCTCAACCATCTTTTTCTTTATTCAATTAAGGTCAACCAATTTTTATAAAAATAATTATAATTTTATAATAATAATTTTAATAAAAATTAATAAAATAAATTGAAAAAAGGATTCTTTAAAAATATTTTTATTAATTATGAGAAAAATGAGCAAAATAGTATAAGTTAGAAGAGATTCAGCAAGAAAATTTTGCAGTGGGTGCCATTTATAAGTGATTGCTCCTTGAGTTCATTTTTATTATTTACTTAGATGAAATAGTATGAAATAACAATGTTTAGTTTTTATCATTATTATATATATTATAAAATATATTTCTGTTCAGAAAAAATATTAGAATAATGGTTATTTATTAGTTATTCTTAAGATCAATTGCAATCATTAAGAAGCGAAGGTAATGAACATTGTTTTGAAAGTATTATTTATTTTGAACTTGTCTCTTTAACTTATACCAATGAGATTATTTTAAAGGTTAAACTTTATCATGAAATAATTTAAAAATTATATTTGAGAATTTTTTTATCTGATTTCTCAGAAGAAGAAAACAAGTTTTTTTTCAGGATAAAATGTCCCCAAGTATAACAAGCATATTACAGTTATTATTTTTTTATTTTATTTTTTTTTTATGTGCCCATTTAATGTATATGTTGACATGATTTAAAAGAAAGAAAGAGAATAAATTTGTAATTTGTATATTTATATATATATGTTTAGTAAGGTTCTTGAGGTTCAGTCAATAAATAAAAAACAACTATTTTGGCGACGTTTCGAGACTATATTGTTCTCATAATCATGCCAATGTTACTAGTGGATATGAATAGACTGAAAGTCTCGAAACGTCGCCAAAATAGTTGTTTTTTATTTATTGATTGAACCTCAAGAACCTTACTAAACATTTAATAGTAACAGTCAAGAAATTTATCCATATATGTGTGTGCGTGTGCGTGTGTGCGTGTGCGTGTGTGCGTGCGTGTGTGTGTGTGTGTGTGTGTGTGTGTGTGTGTGTGTGTGTGTGTGTGTGTGTGTGTGTGTGTGTGTGTGTGTGTGTGTGTGTGTGCGCGTGCGCGTGCGTGCGTGTGCGTGTGTGTGTGTGTGTGTGTAAATTTGAATAATAAAAGAAATACAACATTTAATAGTAACAGTCAAGAAATTTATCCATATATGTGTGTGTGTGTGCGTGTGTGTGTGTGTGCGTGTGTGTGTGCGTGTGTGTGTGTGTGTGTGTGTGTGTGTGTGTGTGTGTGTGTGTGTGTGTGTGTGTGTGTGTGTGTGTGTGTAAATTTGAATAATAAAAGAAATACAAATCAGCAAAGCTCTATAGGAATCATTATTTCTTTTATTGATATTTAATGAAGATTTTGTTTGTTCTAATGTGAAAAATATTTTTTATCAGGTTTTATTTTTTTTTTTTTTTTTTTTTTTTTTTTTTTTTTTTGACAATCTGAATATTACAATGACGAAGTACTTTCTAGATGACTGATAAAAGTTAAATGATTAAGTATAATATAAACTATAAAGATGCTAAGATTGACATTGGGATTAAATAATATTTCTTAGACAATATCCTTCATTGAAATACCCTTCAAAACTCTTACCTCATATATAAGATGTTGAATGTACAATTCCTCATTAGTGATTTATTTTTTAATTGCTATTTCATGTTTTTAATTTGATGTTGAATGAAGTGTCTGGTGGAAGCACTGATTAACCCTTTAACCTTCCGGTGGGCCTGGGATTTTCGAATACATTTCTTTCTTTTTTTCTCTTTTAATGGCTATAGCCACGCTAATCCCCACTCATGTATCAAGAAATTCAAGGTTAAATAAAGTATATTAGAAGATGATGATTAGGATAATGCGTGAGATATTACGCCATTTGTTGAGTAAAAGGCATTAAATATGTGTATTCTCCAGGATACATCGCCTGTTAAAGGGTTAAGATTGTATTTAGTGCTAGGGTTATCATGGCTCCTGCTTATATGTGACTTAATATATCCAACATTTTCACCAAAATTCTATATCTAAGATAGGAGATAAATATTTAGAAAAATATGGAATACAACTAATTTATCCTTATAAAAAGTGTTTGATTTTGGTGTCTTTTCATGGCTGAGCATATCTTCAAGCTCTAAAAATACTGTTGATGACTATCTGCATTTAGTAACAATAATGTGCATCAAAGATGTCTGATTCACAGTAGAGATATTTTCGAGAGAACAAAAAAAACTGTTTTATCATGATTGTTATCCTTTATAACTACATGCACTGATATGAAACTATTTAAAATCTTACCCTTCATTCCAGCAAAGTTTTCCACTACTGGCTTCTTATTTTTGAATGTTTTCTTGTTCTCTCTTTTCTTGTTCATACCTCTTTTATGCTATCTATTTTCACTATAGCAAAATAAACTTAAAAGTTTTATGTAAATTTAACAATTATAAGAATAATGATAAAAAAAGTTTAGCTTATACTCCTTTCTTCTTATTCTTTATGTGACCTCTCTTCTAAGATTGGCAACCATCATAGCAATTCAAATCTTTGATGTAGCTGCTCTAAATAGATCCATAAAACTGCAATCTAACTATGATCTTAGGTTATTTAACAAGGAAACACATCTTCTCCCTCGGCTTTTTTTTCAACGTATTTTTCCCTGCATGGTAACAGTCTCTAACATCTACCTCTTCAAGCTCTGTAACTTTCTAATCTTGTTAGTTTTTAAGTATTTTCTTTGTTTTCTCATTCTTCTTAGTACTTCATTGTTTGTAACTATCAATCTAACTAATTTTCAGTATTTGTTTACATGCTCATATCTCAAAAGACTTCAGTTTATCAGTAATACTTTTAATTATTGATCGTAAATATTTTTATTTTTGGACTTTTTTTATTCATTAACCATAGATCAATATGCTTTCCTGGCATTGTTTTGATTTCACCATAAATTGAGTTTTCTTTAGAGTTAAACCTCTCTCTTCACTAAGTTCCAATTCATGGTCTATCAGTTGTTGCAGAACTCCTAGACATTCTGCTATTAGCACCATCACCATATCATCAGCGAATCTCAAATCAGTAATTGGTCTACTGTTTACTTTTATGCCTGTTATTAGTCTCTTCAATGCTTCTTGGATAATTTCCTCTGAGAACACATTAAATAGAATAGGTGATAGCGTTATATTCTTCTCTGATGCCTCGTCTTGTTTCCATTTCATCTGATAGTTTTTTCCTTTTTTTCATTACTGCTTTTTAGTTGTAGTAAAGTTCAGTTATAAATCTGATATTCTTTGCATCCTAATTCTTTCTTTGGAGTAACTGAATGAGGCAGAGGCGTTTCCCTTTATTAAAACCCTTGTTCTAGTCCAATAAGCAAACATAGAGCAGCTGATTCATAATTATGCATCTTTTTGGGCCCTCCCCCATTTACTTTATTCATGCCATTGAACTCTTTTTATGTAGGTTAAAATTGTCATTCTTTAACATTAACTGTTCTTGTATTTAAAATCAACTGTTCTATATAATCAAAATTCTCATTAGCCTCTCTTATCTTTCTTCTTAAAACACTTGACTAATTAGGGGTTAACCGCTCCCCTATTGTTGAGTTCATTACATAACATGCACATACAATAGATTTATTCAGAAAAGGTTGAGAAGTATGCTTAAACTCCTGCCAGTTGTTCTGAGGATATGGGGTCTGTCGTACTAATCACCCACTTGGAGTATTATTTATTCTAATTAACAAATAGTGATTTTAAATTACTAAGATTTGGCACAAACATTTATTTATTCAAAGTAATACAGAATCCAATGCTATTAGAATTGGTCCAATATGTTTGTAATATTTTCTAGATACTCCAATACTTGTCAAATTCTCTAGGTACAGATTCACCTTTATTTTTATATCACTGTCATAATGAGACATTAATATTTTTTTTCTTGAATTATTTAGTTTAAATATCATAGTGAAACTGGTTTGTAATTTGTATAATTAATCTATGTGTTGCAGCATCTAAACCACAACTTACTTACAAGTTTATTCAGCAAACAGTACAACCAGGCCCAGCAATGTCACTTAAATGTATAGCCATTGGAAATCCCACACCACAGATAACATGGGCAATTGATGGTTTTTCTCTTCCGATGAATGAAAGGTATTTAGATTACTTCTTTTTTTAGTTGATCGAGCTTTTATATGTATATATATTTTACTAGATAGATCTGTGAGTGCTCTGTTTAATTTCAATTAATAAATAATGATAATAGCATGGCTTTATCTATTTAACAATTGCAATAGAAGATCTTGTAACAATAAAGAATACTTCTTTATCATGTCAAGAAAAGCTAAGGTTTTACTTTACGAGAGTAAAATTAAATTTTTTTAAATATATTGCAATAAAACATGGGTTCTCATATATGAAAAGAGAAAATAATCCGTTTATGGGTCAGAAGATGTTTCTACTATAGGAATTCTTAAGCCTGATTCAAGAGATAGAGAAAGAAAATATACCAGGAACCTGCACTCAGATACCTTAGTAAATAATTTTGAAAAAGGATGATAGTCGAGAAGGCTTGTTTCTATTAAACACAATCTTGCTAATAAGTCAGCCAGTTCCATTGTCATGAAATTAAAAGTTTAACTACAATCTGTAGTTTATCTTATTCTTAATATAAAATAAAATAAAAAATTGTAATGTTTTATGAAAATCTAATCAGTGCAAAGAAAAATGCAATCTGAAATTTTATTTATTTCATGTTAATTTTAGATATTTCATGATTGAATAATGGTTTTTGATTTTTGTTTTAACAGGTATTTAATTGGCCAGTACGTTACACTGAATGGAGATGTCGTAAGCCATGTAAATATTAGCAATGTTCGTGTTGAAGATGGTGGAATTTACCAATGTAAAGCATCTAATAAAGTTGGTGAAACTTCTCATAGTGCAGAAATGAGAGTTTACGGTGATTATTTGTAAAATATCTTTCCATATAGCTGTAATTCAACAAACGTAAGGTGTGCTACTTCCATAAATAAACACACACATGTAGTAATTAAACTTAATTCATAACCTTTAACAATAGCTCTGTGTGTGTGTGTGTGTGTGTGTGTGTGTGTGTGTGTGTGTGTGTGTGTGTGTGTGTGTGTGTGTGTGTGTGTGTGTGTGTGTGTGTGTGTGTGTGTGTGTGTGTGTGTGTGTGTGTGTGTGTGTGTGTGTGTGTGTGTGTGTGTGTGTGTGTGTGTGTGTGTGTGTGTGTGTGTGTGTGTGTGTGTGTGTGTGTGTGTGTGTTGTGTGTGTGTTGTGTGTGTGTCTGTGTCTGTCAGCAGCCTTATCAAATTTAACAAGCAGTTTCATATTTTCATTCTGGAATGATGGTTTCATTTAGACCTCTCATAGAGGTTAAATCCAAAATAACAAGACCCCATGACCCAGTCATCAGACTGCAAACAGGATTTTGCCATCCATGTTGAGGGAACAATAACTTTGAAATGTGCTGTACACCATATATAACACACTACATACACTGCACATCTACAGACAAAAGTCATCTACAGTACACACCCTAGGATCACTTTCCTTAGGTAGCTGCTACAGATGGGGAGCAGGTCAGGAGGTTAGAAGCTCCGAGGAGTTATTCCAGGAGGGGAAAATTGGAGGTAGTGGGCTGGTAACCTGCTCCCCTTTAATTAATAAACATTACCAAGTATAAAAGAAGTATTGCTGGATTGATATAACGGTAATAGACACAGCATGAAAAAGGTTCATCAGGTGTGCCACTTGGAATGTACACAGCTTGAGTGCAAAGGAAGGTGAACTTGTGAAAGAAGTGAAAAAAAAAAAAAACTACAGTGTGCATTTTTACTATAATAGTTGGGGGAAATAAAAAAGCATGATTGGAGAGAGTAATTAATATATATTGAGAGTGCATACATTACACAGCTCAGACATCAGAAGTAAGATGGCTGAGTATAGCCAACTTAGGGAACTTGTAATATGGTGTCTAAATCAAGGAAGAATAAAAAAGAACACTTATTTAGAACTAATATTTCAACAAACCCCTATTAGTCTAAATACATTATAGATTATTTTCCAAAAATACTCAAACATAACTAGAGTCCGATCTTTTCTACACATTTTTATGTTTGTTGCTGTTAAGTAGATTTGTTTGAAAATCAGCAATTTTTAATTAGAGGAAACATACATAATGCAAATATTATTTTTTGAAAAGAAATGAAAAAAATTAACTTTATTCTGTGACTAATTTTCCCCTTAAAATATCACAAAGGCACAACAACATGGTACTATTGTCTGCCTGCATTAATTTTAAGGAGACGTTAAGAAGTATGGTACAAGAGACTTAAAATAAGAAAATTGAAATAAAAATAAAAATAGATTTGCAACAAACAAACATAGATCTCAGATTACATGCGAGGAATGTGTACAAAAAGCATTCAGGATGCGAGGACTGAACTGGAGCAGGAAGAGTGACGTGGTACAGAAAAGGGACAATGGGTCCCTAGGAATGGTAGAAGAGAAAGTATTTGGAAAGTAGGTGGAAAGCATTGCCAAAGTTTACAATGGAGTCCTCGTTGCCAAAGACCTGTTTAATGTCAAGAAAGACTCCTGTACAGTAAATCTTGCACCCTAAGGCATTCACCACAATGGCAATGAATTTTTGAGTGAGACAAGCAGAATCAAAACTGGTGATTATAAATAATGCAATTAGTCAAGCATGGAATGAAATTGTTTTAAAAGGAGCTTGCCTATGATAGGCAAGAGGGAAATATGACGGTATGAGGATGTATTTTCAGGTTTCATAATTTATAAATACACATCCATATATTTATAATTTTATTTTGTGAGGTATTTTCTATTATGCTGGTTTCTATTGCTTTGGTATGATGTCCAATCTTGTAAGTTATTTTTTGGATATTTTTTTAATGTGTTTTGCAACTAAATTTTGTTATCAAGGATGTTGGTAAGTTCTGCAGCCCCAATAGCTAAATTTAAAATTTATAAAATATGGAATCAATCAAATTCAATCATTCATTTTTTAATTTAAAAATATTAAAAAAGAAATCAAAGTGAATAAATTAAGAACAATTATGTAAGGTTTAGTTATTGTTACCATTCTGTATTATAGCCATTTAACTCTTCTTCTTTATATTTTATTTTTTATTATAATCCCATTCCAGGTGCCCCATATATCAGGAAGATACCAAACATATCTGCAGTTGCTGGAGAGCCTCTTTATTTACCTTGTCCTATAGCTGGGTATCCCATTGATGTCATCACTTGGGAAAAAGGTATTCTTAAATAAAATCATTAATAAAAATTATATTTAAAATTTTAGGCATAAATTATGAAGTTAATTATTATTATTTAGGAGAAAATAACCTAAACAAATCTAACAAACAAACCTGAATAAACACTAACCTAAATAGACTAGTCTAGTGTGGTAAATTATAAACTTCAAGATTTGAGTAGCTGCTTATTATAATTTAATTATAATCAATAATAAGTCATTGCTTAAGTGACTTTTGAACCTCTCATTTAACTGACTTAATTATGGTTATGTTTTCTTAATAAAGAAGTATCAATTAAACAAACTTGGGTTTACATTATTATGCCCTTGATTGGTCATTTTTTATATTCAAATGAGACCCTGAGTAGTCCTTATAACTTATTGTTCCGATATTTATCAGACTGTAAACATTGTACTGCATATGTTTAAAAATATGCTTGGCCATCATAAGTATTATTATATTAAGCTGTAACTTTTTAAATATGATTTGGTCTATCCATGTTCTGTTTCAGTTTTTAATGTGTGTCTTTGAGGAATTTATGATGTTTGAAAAAGTTAAAATCTCTAAGTGTGTGTTTATACATATATTTTTGCCCATGAGATTTTTTTTTTTTTTTTTTTTTCTCATCACTACAAATTATATTTTCAGACTTATGAATTTCACCAGCTTCACATATTTTTCTTTATTAAAATGAATATCAGTTTAATAATTTATATTAAACCCAGAATCATAGCAGTGTCACTTATTTTACTTTCAGATGGGAAAAAATTGCCATTTAATCGAAATCAAAGAATTTTTTCTAATGGAACTCTGTATATTGCAAATGTAGGAAGAGATCATGATAAAGGTACTTACCAATGTTCAGCACAAAATAAACAAGGCAGAGCAACATCCCAGAATATTGCAATTTCAGTAATAGGTAAGTTCATTTAATAACTCATTTTTGAAATTGGAAAGCAACTACTGCAAATATTCAATTTACATTTTAATTCTAAATGGTAATTTTAATTACCTATATGACAATAATAATATGTTTTACATGCATCTTCAAGTAATCCTGAAACTGTGGTTAGCAAACCACTGCAGTAACTGACTACCTATTAGTTTATATCCAATATTCTTGCTTTAAAGAATATGGATTAGTTGTACAATAGTTACCAAAAGCATGGAGGACTTATATATGTAGTCTCCATGATAAACTTATCTACTAATTTGTTAACACTGTTACTCAAACATCTTCCCAGTTTCATCGTTTTTCTTTTCGATGGCAAGGGAAATTTTTTATAGTTCATGAACTAGAATAAACCAACTTTGTGGTACTATTCTATTGTTTTTATTTTTGGTTTTTAAACTGAGCTCCTTATTAGTTTTATTTAAATTATTGTTCTTTATTATTTTTTTTTTGTTTTTTTTCTTATAATAGATAAAATTCAACCATAATCCAGACCACGGTTAAGTATTAACCACAATCGATCATTTTACTTGTATTAAAAAAAATTAAAATACTCGTAACATATCTCCAACTTCATTGCCAAGTAAAATGATAAATTTACCTTGCACCAAAAAGGGTAGTTCTGACTTACTGCTGTAGACAACCTGATCTGACAGACAGGAATCCAGATTACGCCAAATCGTCTTGTCAGAATCTCCTCTCTTGTCAGAGTTGTCATCTTGGACTGGGTTGCTAGGCTTAACACGGCTCATCTTTCTTCAGATGATAAGTATGTTAGACTCACTTTGGACCTCTACCAAGATTTCCTTGTTTTCACCCTGGCCAGGCATAGTTATAGTTACAGTTAGGAACATAGATCAGACACAAAATATCTCAAAGGGAAGGGTTATTTTCACATTGTTATTTTTCGTTTTACAAACTTTCTAATCCTAAAATTTGTCATCATTGGTAACTTGTCCACTTTGAACTGATGTATAATTTATTTTACTTATGTATAATTTATGTAAAATTTATTGGGTCTACAAAGAACAATTTTAGAATTAACTTGTTGCACATTCGGTCAAAAACTGAAAGAAAAGTTTGTTTATTTTGAAAATTTTGAACTGCAGTACCTCAGAATAATTTTAGTCTATAGAAACCAATATGTTCTCATTTTTTCGCAACATTAGTGAACTTTATATGAGTTTATAATAACTTATAAATGGGACCTTTAGAAGTAAAATTTAATTTTAACAAAACAAAAATTTAAGGGTACTTGGCCTCTAAGTTTTGTAGATTAGAAATTTTAATACGGATTTGTTTAATTGTTTGATGGATTTGTGAATAATTAGGGCCTCTCCTCCACCTTGGCTATTTCTATCTGCTCTGTGTAGTATATATCCCTCGATAATTAAGGAACTAGTATCACTTAAATGTGTTTCCACAATACCCACAATTTGTACACAATTAATTTTTTAAATCTCTTTGAATAGTTGTTTTTTATTTGCAATGGACCTACAATCACAAAACATAACAGTAATTTTACAATTATTTGTCATATTTAAGCTAATATTTCCATAATCCCTTCAATTACGATACTAATTTTATCAATGAGGTCATTAAATATTTTTAATTTTCCAATTGTTTTTTTGACTTTCTTTATAATACGTGGTAGGTTAAATGTTTTAAATAAGTCTTTACGATCTTTTATAAAATTAAATTGTCTGGTACCTGTAGTGTCATTATTTTCTGTAGATGTAGAGAAGCCCTTTATTTCCTTAGTGGCTGTTAGTGGTGGGTGATCTTGAATACTATACTGGAATTCTGAATGGCTTTTTTGAGATTCCTTTATTTTCCAGATGCTTTTTTTCTTTTTGGCTTCGATTTGCTGGATTCTAATGGGGCACTCTGGTTAATTTGCTGCATTTTGTTTGCAGTTTATGCATCTCAAGTCACCATCTTGTTACATGCATTCCTTTGTTTTGTGCTGTTGTACACATTTGACATTTATGTTTTCTAAAGCAGTTTTTGGCGTTGTGTAAAAAAGATTGACACCTGAAGGACTGTGTTCCTTCTTTAGAATTTCTATAACACTCCCATCTGATATGACATTTGCATACATATTTGATTTTTTAAATTTTACCAATTTCATCCATGTTTTGTAGTGTAACTAAATAAATTGGTAGTTTAGTTTGATTTCCTTCTTCTGTGATTTTTATAAACTGTGTTGCTTTAGTAGCTGCGACCTTTTGTATTTTTAAATCATCAATGATATTACCTACCTCTACAGAAGCAGGTTGCCCCTTCAATACAAATGAAGGAGTTTTATCTTCATCTAAAGTGTATGTGTGATATTCCCCTTTATTCTCTGCTATTAATTTTTTTAAAGTATTAAAATCTTGTTTGGTGGTAGTGTAAATTAGCATTATATTGCTTTTGTATTTTAAATAATAGTGATTTTTTATATTCTTATTTAAATGCTCAACTGAGCTTTTAAAATTTTTGAATCTGTTATATAGGAAAATCGGTGGAATTTTTGGTTTCTTATCAGGGCATTCTTTTGGAAAGTCCTCTTCCTCATTGCTCAAAATGTCATAAATATTTTAGAAAGTATTGACATACCTTCGATTTTTTTGTTAGAAGTTAATATTTTTCTTTTTGAATCCTTTGCTGTTTATACCTCTTCCCATTGTTCTATTTGGAGCACAAAATTCCATTCTTTTAAAGAAAATTAGAAAACAAAAAAAGAAAAGAAGAGAGAAAAAAATAAAAGTTAATATCAGATGCTGCAAGTATAGGTAGTGTGATTATATTGTATTTGACACTGTATTAACACTCATTTTTTCACAGATAATCATGATAATAAGTCTAGGCAATGAAGTAGACATAGAATCATTCAGTAAAACATGTAATTAGGAATATAACATTTTTTATTTAGCATAAAAAATTAAATTTCACTAAAATTTGTTTTGCTCACAAATAAAGTGCTGTCACATTATTAAAAATTAGATAAAATAACTATAATTTTATTTTTACAGTGTTAGTTAAGATATGAATGTAAACAACTATAAAAATAAACAACAATTATTATAAAACTAAATTTCTGGACAATAAATTTATGAATATAATCCTAAACCAAGGTAAGCAGTGCATGCGTCATTTGCCCACATTTGACAGTAATTGCATTGAATCAAGTCTTCAGTGGGAGGATCTATATATGGTTTGTCTCATTATAGGCACATGTATTTTTATTGCTTCTTTCTTCTCAATCGGACCTCTTTTTCATAACAGCTTTCACTTTTTCAGTTTGAGCTTTATTTTTTTCTTTTAGCAATGTCACTTTCTTATTTGTTTCTTTCTCTTTGTTAGAATCTTGGTTTTTGAATTTCTCTTAGCCTGTTAGTTTTGTTTGGAACCACTTTTGTTCATGGTCTTGTCATACAAGTACTTCGGTATGCCGAACCAGTGCTTGGTTTGACATTGCTACATGATATCTACATGGGGTTGTAATAGTGCCTGGACCAAAATTGATATCAATTAAAAGCCTAATATGATATCTTATATAGCTTATCCTGAAATGGTTCAACTAAATTTAACTAAAATACAATGAAATAAGAATAAAACAATAAACACTGTTTGATATTGTCCTATTATATTCTCAAATAATCAAAACACAATGCATATATGAATCTTGCATTTTTTCCCAAAATTTGTTAAATTTGTTTATTTTATATACAAGCCACAATATTACTTACAGATCAACTGGCCAACACTTCATGTGTTAGGAGGGATGGGACAGTGCTCCTGCATATGCCCAATCACTATACACTGTATAATGACAGTTGCATGGAAGGTGCTTGGGCTCCCCTTCCTCTACAACATTTTAAAAAAATCGTAACTACCCTATTTGATGCAAGGTAGCCCCTATTTTTTCCTACAATATCACTGGGTTACTTCTTATGGCTGTTCTTAGCAGCACAGATTTTTCTCCTTCTTCCATCATATTAACAAGAAGTCTTAATTTCTCATAAGTTCTAGTTGTTTTCCATAGAGTCATCCATCAATGGAAATACTGAAGGTCGATACTTTTCTTCCTTTTATGTTGTGGAATTCCATCAGTTCCTCACAAACCGATTAATATTCCCAGAGCTTTTTCTATAATTTATCTCTTTTCCATTTTTCTCTTTACTAGATTATTTAATTTATTATGACCAGTGACTAAAGGCTGATCCCAATAAATTTTGAGACAGGTCTTAGCCTAGTTGTAACGCATTTGGCAAGAAAGTGTTAACCTAGTTAATGATAAACAAAACATAGTGAGTTGAAATCCAACTGTAGTAGGTTGTCATTAATTCTGAGTAATTAATTCCCCACCCTCAACCTGTTTGCCAGAAAAATAGTATGTAGCTGAAACAGCTAGGAAGGAATAATCCCAATGGAAAGTGGTTATTTTATATCACAGAACATCCTTTAATAAAGTTTCATGAGATTCATCTTTCATTTTCAAGAGCTCATTTATATCTAGGGACATATATGAGTCAAATTCTTTTAGCCACTCTATGATTTCCTTTATTATCATACATTGTTCCTTTATTTTTGTGACAGTTCATTGTTCATTTTAGTATGTATTCTTTAATATTAATTGCAGTAAATATTTTTTAACACTGGAATCATGTTTATATCTATATGTATACATCTTCCTAAAAACTTCAGTAAATTCCGTAGATCTTTCTCATTTTATAAATGTAACTTTATGTCAACTATAAACCTACCAAGACATAAGTAGCTTTCACTGTCATTTAATAAATTACAGAGTGAAAGCTAAAATATAAAATATCCTTGGCGTGAATCAGCCAATAGTTGTCTCACAAGATTCAATGCTTAGAAAACCACATAGGAGAGCTTTATGAATTAACTAACTAATATTTCCTTATTTCTAGGGAATTAAAAGCCATTTTAAATTGTGGTTATTATTGAACATCTATTATTGGTTTTTATTTTATACTATTCTTAAAAGGATTGAAAATTTGAAAAATTCTTTATAATTTAATGCTATAAAAAAAAAAATTTTAATGTTCAAAACAGATCAGCTGGGAGAGATAATTGAATTCTTGAAAGGAGTAAAACTATGGAAGTTAATTCTAACTATCAATATATTCTAGCCCAAACATTTAGTAACTCTTATCTAACAAAGATAGCTTTTCAGTTGCTCCGAAGATAGCCCCATTTGTACTTCAAAATGATCTCCATGTGGGAGACCGCGTAGGGGTGCAATGCTTTGTCACTAAGGGTGATCTGCCTCTATGGCTCGGTTGGACAAAAGATGGTGGTGTGCTGCCTGGAGATGTTACTATACGTCATGATGGACAGTATACTAGTTCCCTCACCATCAACTCTCTTACTGAAGGTCATGCAGGAAATTACACATGCATTGCACGGAACAATGCTTCAACTGTAGAATACACAGCCAAACTTCTTGTCAATGGTAATCATTTTGAAAGGGCTGAGGTATACCTTTATACAAGAGTGTTATTATTACATCATACAGTTTATTCATAAATTGCTAGGGATTATATAAATTAATTAATTTATTCTACAAAAAAAAATATTTTAATTTTTATATTTTATTCAGTAATCATTTCTCATAACATTATAGCCGTGTATTGGAACTACGTTGTATGAAGGTTATCTCAGATTTTATTTATTCGATTTATGTAAGTAGCCTAGATTGTGTTTGTTTCAGTGCCTCCAAAACTAGGACCATTCACATTTGGAGAACTGGTGGAAGGTGTAAGGACTCAAGTACAATGTGTTGTTCAATCTGGTGACCCTCCATTAACTCTGACTTGGCTGAAAGATGGTGTAGAACTTTCATCAGATTTAGGGGTTCATATAACTAAAGATGACTTTTCAAGCACCTTGGCTATAGGAAAAGTTGGGCTGGAGCATACAGGAGACTATACATGTGTGGCAACCAATGCTGCGAAATCCACCAAATTATCATCTAGACTTACTGTCAGCGGTATTGTGTGGCAGTTGTGCAAATGGATAATGCACTGCTCGCTATTGCACATGCACACTTTTGACTTTCCAACACTCAATATCTTCCTTAAGGGACTCGGAACACAACAATTTAATATTTTATTTACGTGATATTACATATTGAATTTATTTCTTAAAACATAATATTATTAAGGAAAATGGGAAAAAGCTATAAGAAAAGAAGTTTTTAGAAAAATAAATTCTTATAAAAATTCATGATACAAATTCTACCAATTTATTACTTTATTAGTTATTAAGAAAGGACTAAAGAAATGAAGAAGTGATAGAAGATGTGAGTGGGGAATTTCATTCTATAATATCGCCTGCTGCTTTCAGTTTTTTCTCGAAGATTTTAGTGTTGGTAATGCTTAGCAGGAGAGCTTAGGACACATAAAGCAACTTTATGCACTGCACAAGCACAGCACAGCTTTTGAGCTTAGGTGCACTGTGCACACTAACTCTTTTACTCTATTTTGCATGAAAAATGTTCCAAAAACTTGTTATATTTTAAAAAAAGTATTTTTAACTGTTTCCTCTATAATTTCTTGTTTACATTTTAAACCTGACCATGTAACAAATCATGTTTGCAAAATGGGTAGTTTCATTAATAATATAAACAATTGTGAAAAATTATAAGGTTTTATATCACAAACAGTGATATTTTCATCAAGGAAATTTATATATGTTAGTTGGTGTCTTAATTTTTTTTTTTTTTTTTTTTTTTTTTTTTTTTTTTTTTTTTTTTTTTTTTTTTTTTTTTTTTTTTTTTTTTAATATCTTTGATGGGATACTTTAGTATAACCTCAATGGTGAAAAAAGAAATGTCGCAATCTTGAGAATTGAATATATATTATTACATTTTAGTTGTAGAACCTTTATAACAAGTCATTCTCTGTACTATATAAAATCAAATAAACAAATAAGTGACACTTAGGAATATTCTGTATCAATATGGTTTCTTATAGTTCATAAACTGGTTTCTTTGCTGATTAATGCAAAATATATATATATATATATATATATATATATATATATATATATATATATATATATATATACTTATACCATACAATTTCAAACCCCAAATGAAGTTTTGTATGCCATTGATAAAATATTTTACATTGTGTTTAGTATTCTCTTGCAAATGTAAATTGCCAAGTTTTACATCAGGGGGATTATTACACTCAGCAGGTCTCAGAGAATAAAGATTCATTTCCAAAAGTTTGTTTTACTACTTTACTAATTATAGGATTATTGATTTTTATCTGTTAAACAGAATTTTAATTTGTGTGATTTTTGAATAGAGTCTTATTTATATCTTTAATTGTATAATGTGTGATGAGTTATCAAGGTTCTAGCATATTTCATGTTTCCTACATATTTCTAAAAGCATGCTTAATCCAGTTCTTCCCCCAGGTTTGAAACATCAACCAAAATTTTTTGAAAATCTTTTTAAATTTTTTATTAACAGTTTTTAATATTTGTTGTTTAATAAGTTGGTCAGTTTAATGTTACCAAAACAATATTTCTCCCAACTGCTAAGAACAGAGTAATATAATACCAGGTTTGTTGGTTATTGGTTTATATCTAACATATTATCCATTCTTATTGTATTTGCTAATACTTATTCCATCGCTTTGGGGGTACTCATTAACTGTAGATTGACAGAATCCATCAAGTAGTCAGATTTCCTCTTTCTTTAATAAAATAAATAATTTTTTTACTATTTATGTTGTTTTGTTTTTTTACAAATTATGATGGTTCATTTTTATTTATGAAATAACAGCTTAAATCAAGCAGCAACTCTTTAACTTTTTTGCTATTGTAATATATCCATTAGTAAAAATTATGCAATTATGTTTAAAAATCAACTTTAAAAATTTATTATTGAATCATCAATTGATTATACTATACTATTCCTTGTAGTATGTATCTGGCCCTTGTATGATGCAGAGTTTAAACTACAATAAGCTTTCACAATTGTCATTTGTGTCGATTGAACAAAAACTATTAGTGAAATTGTCATGAAAAATAAATCTGCTAGAACTTCAAAGGTCCAAATAAAACTAATATAGACCAACCAGCTTCTAGGCTGTGATTGATTAATAGCAAAAAAAAAATACTTCCTCAATTTAATAGTTACCCCTTCTAGACTTCATTAGATAATCTAAAAAGTTTGCTGAAGAGGAATAATCAACTTACATTGGTTACATTGGGGTTGGCAAAAAGAACAAGTACGTTCACTTGATAGATTCCCCTCATCATTACCTCTACCATTTCTGCTTACATCACAAAAATTCTGACAATTACCAAAAACAAATGATCAGCTTTAGATAAAATTTATATACCAAGCATTTAATTATCTCTTTTATGTTATTTATTTAATAAACTAAAACCTTATCAATGACTGCATTATATACAGCTCATCAAAAAGGTGGATAAATATTTTATCCCCAGGTTTATATTTGAACAGGCTCACTGCACTGTATCTAAATTGTCATAAAAATATAGTAATTTGGCAACCAATACTACTTTGGGGTTCTACTGTTATGTACCAATATGATATCTACTTCAAAATAATAAAATTATCCTGTTGCAATTCAAAAAATGAAACCAAGTCTTTATTCCTGATTTTTCATTTGTTACTTATTCAAAAATAAGTTTGCATATCTGGGGGGGGGGGGGGGGGGTCAATGGCAAACAATCCAAATAATATTTGTAAAATATATTTCTTTTAATTCTTAATATATTTGTTTGTGAATAGTTTTATGTTATTTATATTTTGGAAGAAATATATTGGTGGCATTGATATTTACTTATTAAGTTATCACTGTTTTAAATATATGTTAATAATGTTTGATGTTTCAATCCTTCTTTGCACTATAAGTATTTCTAAAGGCTTCTGTAAGACCTTCAATTATAATGCACATATTTCAAACTACTTGTGTGAACTATTAAAACTGTCTACCTAATGAAGAATTTTTGTTACACACAAATTATTCATTTAAAAACTTAGATTAACCAGTGAACTTATTTGGATTTTTTTGTTTTTTTGATAAAAATGTACTATATTAAATATATCTTTCACTGTTTACAGTATAAATTATAATACTTCTTCAATAGAATTATCAAATATTTTTTAAAAAACTTTTGTGCCATATTTAAGTGCTTGTTAGTACACAAAAAAGTTTTTTAGTTAAAATAATGTGAATATTATATTTACCATTTATGAATATTTAACTAATTCAGTAATTTTTTTATAATTTAATGTTTTGTCACTTCAGTGCCACCTCGATGGGTTTCTGAACCAAAAGATGTAAATGTGACCAGAGATGGTTCTGCAATATTTGACTGTAGTGCAGATGGTTTCCCTACTCCTCAAATTGTTTGGCGAAAAGTATCAGGTGATCATATGATTCAATTTTCAAAAAATAAAAAAATAAATTGTTTTAACTTATAAACTGGTTCATAAAGATTCATTTTTATACTGGATTCTCAGTTATACATATATATATATATATATATATATAGATATACCAGGTATGCAAGTTTAAAATGTCGTTTTAATTCCAATAGAATGCGCTCTTAGCCTATTGAAGGATTTGCTTATCTCTAAACGCTATTTTGTTTGTTAGTCATTTGTTTACAAAAGTCAGTTGTGTTTTTAAGTCGTTTACGTGGACGTATCATACCTTTCTTTGGTGTTAAAAATGTCTAATTTTAAGCCAAATAAAGAGCATTTGCGGCATGTCATGATTTTCTTATTTAATCAAAAGAAAAAGGCATCTGAATGTCATCGAATTCTTGTTGAGACGTATGGCGATGTTGCTCCAACCGTCAGGACATGTGAACGTTGGTTTCAAAGTTTCAAACGTGGTGATTTTGATGTTACTGATCAAAAACGAGAAAATCGACCAAAAAAGTTTGAGGACTTCGAATTGCAATCTTTATTAGACGAAGACAATACCCAAACCCAACAAATGATGGCAGAACAGTTGAATGTCACTAGGCAAGCCATTTCCGATCGCCTGAGAGCTATGGGAAAGATTCAAAAGGTTGGAAAATGGGTTCCACATGAATTGGACGAACGACAGATGGAAAAACGAAAAACTGTGTGCGAAATGCTGCTTTTACGCCACGAAAGAAAGGGTTTTTTGCATCGAGTTGTAACTGGCGATGAAAAATGGATTTATTTTCAGAATCCCAAACGAAAAAAATCATGGGTAACGCCAGGACAACCATCCACATCGAGTGCAAGACCGGATCGTTTTGGGAAGAATACAATGCTGTGTGTGTGGTGGGATCAGAAGGGAGTAGTCTACTACGAGCTTCTCAAACCCGGCGAAACAGTCAATACCGAGCGCTACCGACAACAAATGATCAATTTGAGTCACGCATTGATCGAAAAACGCCCAGAATGGGCTCACAGGCACGCCAAAGTCATTCTTCAGCATGATAACGCTCCTGCACATTCAGCCAGATGACTAAGGAAACGATTTCTTCGCTTGGTTGGGAACTCCTACCCCACCCGCCGTATTCACCTGACCTGGCGCCTTCTGATTATCACCTCTTCTCATCGATGGGACACTCATTGGCGGAGCAACACTTCAACAATTTCGAAAACGTATGAAAATGGCTCGATGAATGGATTTCAAATAAAGATGAAGCATTCTTTTGGAATGGTATCCATATATTGCCCGAGAGATGGACAAAATGTGTAGAAAGCGAGGGTCAGTACTTTGAATAAAATATATTATACTTTTTTTTAAATTACTGTGTATATATTTTAAGAAATAAACGACATTTTAAACTTGCATACCTGGTATATATATATATATATATATATATATATATATATATATATATATATATATATATATATATATATATATATATATATATATATAAATTATTTTCAATCTTAAAATTTTTTTATGATGGCTCCTTTAATATTTCAACAATTTTTTTTCAAATCAAATGCTAAACCAGTTCACTAAATCTTTTTAACCTATTGTTGTTGTCATTAAGACAAGAATTGTAGAATAAGTTAAGTTAAACAGGAATATTAAGAAAATTCCTATATACATGTAATATATGTAAGAATGTATGAAATTTGTAAAATTAAATCAGAACAGGAAATGAGAGAAAAATTCTCGATGAAATTATTGAAACTGGCTTAAATAGAAGTGCTGGATTTTGGACTTGAGATGTTAATTTTAATAATAAATGATTATTTATCACTAGAGAGAGAAAAAAAACGTCTAAAGAAAGAAAGTGGAGAACGAGCCATACATTGGTATTAGTTATAAGAGTTAAATAAGGGGAGGAGTTAAAATAGCAGTTTTTTTATTTTATTTATTTTTTTTTTTTTAACTAAAAATAAATACACAAAGATGTTAGCAAAGAATGCTGTTCAATCAGTAAAAATAAATATCTTAAAACACTATTTAAAATAATAAATGAGATTAACTATTGAATCGTTAAAATTTCATAAGGGAGGATTGGTTTAAAATAAGGATAAACGTAAAAATTAAATTAGGTTAAATGTAGAATAATAATTAAAATATGTTTTGATTTATACAGTGCATTTCATAACTATAAAACCACTTGTTTTTGTTTCAATTTATAGGCTTTGTGTTAATTGAAGATTAAATTGCCTGTAAAGCAATATAAAAATAAAGCAACAGAAGAAAAATAAGCCACAGTTTATTTTTCATATTGAAATTTCTTTTGAATTTGTAAATTTGTTTTTGTCAGTGTTACATAAATATAAAAACAATAAAGAAAACAATTGTGTAATGAACTCAATTTTTCATGCATTAACAACAACAACAACAAATTTATTTATTTAAATTTCGGATCAACAATAAATGTTATACACGAACTGTTTGATAAACAAATGTTATAAGCCAAGTATGTCTTGGTAAGCCCTAGGCTTTAATCTTCTTGTTATTGATGTTCCTAAGTTATACTCCTGAGCTCCAGATGCGACGTGGAGAAGTTCATGGTGTCGTCTTGTGAGCTTGTTAAAGACCTCTTCAAGTCGATCAACTCCCAGTTCCCGGTGAAGCTGGGAATTCCTTAAAAACCAGGGCGCATTAACCGCCATTCGCAGAATTCTGTTTTGGAATGTCTGTAGTCTCTTTTTGGTTAATTTTGAAGTGTTATACCAGACAGGACAGGAGTAGGTCAGTAGGGGCCGCAGCATGGTTTTGTATACTAAAATAGCTGTTCTGTGACGAAGTAATGATTTTCTATTTAAAAGAGGGTACAAAAGTTTAAGTCTTGCGTTAGCTTGTTGTAAGATGTAGTTAGTGTGTAATCTCCAAGTCAGTCTGGTGTCAAGGTGTACTCCTAGGTAACGCACTGCCTGGTCTTTAGGATTCCAGGGAACTGGGATGTGATCGAGTCGAAGTGTAATCAGGTTGGTGAGGTTGAAGCGACGAAAGGTGAAGATTTTTGCTTCCGTCTTCGATGGGTTTAGTTGAAGTTTCCACTTCCGGAACCATGACGAGACACCGTTAATGCCGCATTGAAGTTTTCCGATGGCTTCGTGAAGATCATCATCTTGGGAAAGGAGTGCTGTGTCATCAGCGAATTGAGCAATAATTGTGTCCTCATCACACTGGGGGATATCCGAGCAATAGAGGTTAAATAAAAGAGGACTCAGTATGGCACCCTGGGGTACTCCTGCGAGGATAATATTTCTCTCGCTGATAGCATTTTTTATTCTCACTTGGAACGTCCTGCTGGTCAAAAATGAGTTTATAATGCTGAAAAGGTAGAGTGGAGGCCAAGTCTTCTTCAGCTTATGCAGTAAACCACGGTGCCACACTGTGTCAAATGCTGCTGCCACATCTAGGAATACTCCCGTGGTATATTTTTTTGCCTCAAAGCCACGGTAAATTACTTCGACGACTCTTTGGACTTGGTGTGTTGCCGAGTGGTGAGGCTTGAAGCCAAACTGATGTTGCGGGATAACTTCGTTGTCTTCTAAATGTGAGCGGAGACGCTTCTCGATAATCTTCTCCAAGAGTTTCCCCAGTGTGTTGAGGAGACTTATTGGACGATAGCTGTCTGGTTCGTGCTTGGGCTTCCCCTTTTTGTGAAAAAGGAGTACTATGGCGTTCTTCCAGGCGTGAGGGTAGTAACCAAACCGGAGACAGGCATTGTATATACTGGTGAGCAGCGCAACGGTCTTCCTAGGCAGCCGTTTGAGGACTAAATTAGGTATCAGGTCATCTCCTGGAGCTTTTTTTTCCTTGGCAACCTTCTTATGAGACACTTTAGCTCGATTGGAGAGACGAAGGGGATCAGGGGTTCTACTGTTGTTGTAGGTGTCGCGAGGTATGTATCTACTTCCTTGTCAGTTAGTTCATCTTGTCTGTCAAAGTCTCTGAACTTACGAGAAAGATGTTCAGCGAAAACTGCACACTTCTCGTCATCAGTCGTTGCAGTGTCTGTCCCGAGTGTAAGAGTGGGGATCTGTGTGATTTGTCCAGTCAATCGTTTGGTTTCTCTCCAAAGTCGTTGGTCCCCCGGCTCGAAACTCTCCAGGTAGCTGTTGTATTTTTGGACCCGCTCTTTGTCCAGTTCTAGTCTAATTTGCCTAGACAGTCGGTTCATCTCACGTTTGTGATCCGGTAGTCTGTAGCGTTGCCATTGACGACGAATGTGGTTTTTGTGGTGTATAAGGTCAAGTATGTGCTGTGGAGTCTTGTGTTGTTTGTGTGTGTGAGGGTACGTATGTGAAGTGGCTGTGTTTATGGAATTGTATATGTGTTGTGTGAGTATGGATATGGTTGTGTCTATGTCTTCAGTCGTGTAATAGTGTGAGGGGATGGGAAGCGAACACATCTCCTCGGCGAAGATCCTCCAGTCCACCTTTCCCGTGATGAGCCGAGGAAGAGAGGGTGGTGGTTGGGCTCGGGCGCCTAGAGAGCAGATCACAGGGAGGTGGTCCGAATCCAAGTCTGTTACAGGAGTGTGATGAATGGGAGTGGGAAAGTTGCTGACGAGACCTATGTCTAATATGTCTGGGCGGTAGCCGTACTGGGTTGGATAAAATGTGGGCTCTTCTGGAGAACTTATTTGGAGACCAAGTTTATCAATGATTTTTAGAAGTTTGGTCCCATTTGAATTACGGGTCCGGCAGCCAAAGTCTGTATGTTTGCTGTTGAGGTCTCCGAGTAATAGTGTTGGCTGTCCAGTAAATATCAGTTCGAAATCTGTGTCTGTCAGTCGTTTGCTTGGTCTTTGGTAGGCCGAAACAATATTTAAAGTATTATCTGTTAGTTTCAGTCTAGCTGCTACTGCGTCTAAATTTTGAAGTCGGGGTAGGATTATCTCGGATTGCTCTAGATCTTTCCTAATAAGAAGTGCTACTCCTCCAAATCTATCCTCCGTGTCAGTTCTGTATATTGTGTAATTCCTAATTCGCAATCTGTCGCCGGCCTTGAGGTGTGTGTCTGTGATAAATGCTATGTCTATTTTGTAGCGCGCCAAAAAGTCTATCAGTGTGTTTTGGCGTTTCTTAACACCGTTAGCATTCCAGTTGAGTAGTGTTAGTGTATGATTCTGTGAGTTATTAATATTCTCCATGTTCATTTATAAACATCTGGGAAATTAACTGCATGAAAAATTGTTTAATTTGTGGTATTAGTGGTTTAAGGAAGTTTGTCAGTAAGTTTGCGAAGTTTAGATTGTCGTGATCGCTTGTATTTTCGTGATTGGTTGCCTGAGTAGTATGCTGATGATGAGTTGATCTGCTCTGAAACATGTTGGAGACTCTTGGGGGCATGCGGAAACGTGGAGCAGTGATAGGTTCATCCTGGGAATATGTGCTGGTTTCGGATCGAGGAGGATTATTATTCACTGGTATAGTTTGCATTTGTGGTATGGATCGAGCTGAAGAACTGGTGAATTTATGTTGTGTATTTTGTAGAGGTTGAGTGGTAAGGTGTTGTACGTTTGTGTTGGGAGTGGGTGGTTTGTGTGTCTGTTTGGGTGTGTATGAAGGTTTCATCGCCGGAGGTTTGTTCATATTCCTGGCTCTATATTGTGTGAAGGCAGTACAGCCTCTGTACCTCGGACTGTGATTTTCACCACAGTTCACGCAGGTGATAACCTGTGGGTTGTTAGTGCAGCTGGATGTGAGGTGGCCTTCAGAACACTTCCCACATCGCGGGTCCAGCCTGCAATAATTCTTAGTGTGGCCTACCCTAAGGCACCTGCCACATTGGGCTACCTGGGTAGAAATTTTACGGGGTTCCACCGTTACAATGGTGTGGAACAGTGACCTCAGGGAGAAGATATTCTTACCCGCCTCATTGTTAGCCAGTTCTACGGCACAAAGTGGGGTCGGCTGTCTGTTTCTGTTATTAAGCCTAAGGACTTAAATAAAGGGGTAAGTGGGGGTCAGTAGTTCAAGAATCTCTTCATTAGTCAAGGAGTAAGGAACACCTCGGATAATAACGGAAAGGTTCCTTTCCTCTGGGTTCACGTACGAGTAGTATTTTTTGTGTGGTGTGTGTCGTAGTATTTTGTTAATGATCTAAAATCATGTGTCGTTGTCAAGGTTATTTTAAGTTTTTGGTTACACTGTTTTACTGAAAATTCATTGATAACATTTTCCTGTATTTCTTTTACTATATGTTTGTAAGGTTCGTCACTAAGGAGAAATATTGGTGGTATTTTTTGTTTGATTTCTGTTTCTTCATTGTTTGGGTCCTCGTCCATGTCTGTCTGTAAGGCGTCAAAACTATTGTGGGTCGGTACTTGGGGAAGGGTTGTTGTACGCGATTTCTTGGCTCGCTTAGATGGCTGTCTGGTTGACTCCCACCCTTCATCATGGTCACTCTCGACCGGGGGCGAAGGGAACTTTGAAACTGTAGACTTAATAAATGAAGGCTCACCTTGATCAAGAGGTTGTTGTTGACGAGATTGTTGTTCCAGGATTAATAACTCGGGTGTGATGGTCGAAACTGCTCTCCGCTGGGGCGGGGGTGGTTTCATCTTGGTTTTCATAGACGATTTTGCCATTTACCCGCTCAAAAATACTCACGTACCCCAGAGCTCAAAATATACGTGTTAGCTCAAAATATTCTATACGTAATATAGAATTGCCATAGAAGCCTTTAAGTCACGGTGAATTCTCAGAAAATCTTGTTGTTCACAAGCTTGAAAGGGCGCCGCCACTTCAAACAAACACAGAAAACACCGCGATGTGCACTCACCAAAGGCTAGAACAAGACTCTCATGCATTAACAAAATCTTCATATATTACTATTTGTTTCATATGCTACTACTCTACTTTCTCTCTTATAACCTTATTTTTTTATAAACTTTTCAACTTCATCATCATTTTAATATTTTGTTTTTTTATTATTGCTTGTAAACTTGTCAATTCCTAACATTTTCTTGTTCACATCTTCTATGTTGTAGCCCTGATGATGGCACATACTGATTCGGGCAAAGTGTTCACATAGTGGAAGAATATAACATCTCATTTCTTTTATAAAATTTATCATCTGGTCAATAAATGTAAAAAATATATATATATTTATCATCTGCAGTCCGGGCCGCTGAGAGGGGAGGGGCAGGGGGAGGAAATTCCCTGGGGCCCGGGTTCTTGAGGGGTCCATTCTAAGGTGACCACTCACAAGTGTTACTTCATATTCCGATTCTATGGTGATTTATGGTATTAGAAAATTAATAAAACATTGTAGTTTATCAAAAGTTTAGTGTAGTAAAAAAATAAATTGTATTTTTAGAATAATGTTGGTAAGGGGTCAGGCAAATACATTTGCCCCGGGGCCCGGGTGGGCTCTCGATGGGCCTGTCTTCAGTCAAATTCACTCTTTTGTTTTTGTTTGAGTGAAATTAAATCAAAATAAATAGTCAATAGGTTATCTTCTCTTTTTTTCAGGATCATTTAATCAAATTTGAACTTCACGTTTAAAAAAACATTGTCCTTTTTCTCATATAGGTCAACATCCAAGTGAATACCAAGATCTATCAGAAGGGCGTCATGGATTTCATATTTTTCCGAATGGAACTTTGAAAATTCATCCAACTGTTCAGTCATATGAAGGATTATATCTCTGTGAAGCCACAAATGGTATTGGCTCAGGTCTCAGTGCGACAGTTAAATTAAATGTTTATAGTAAGTATTTAAATGTTTGATTACACTATAATTGAAGAGTTACTGTTCCATAAGTTAAATTATAATTTAACTGTGATCAGGGATGCATTCAAAAGGAAACAACCAGTCCAAGTAAAAATACTATATTGTGTGCCAATGTTTCGACCTGCCTTCATGAAGAAAACCTGCAAGGCAGGTCGATAGGTTAGCACACAATTATAGAGTTTTTATTTGGATGTGTTTTTTCCTTTTGACTGCATTCCTGATCATCTTCTTCTTTATTCATACTTAACAGTCAACTAAACGTTTGTCATAATTTATTATCTACTTGACTACTTATAGATGAACATTTTTCAAACTAGACAATTATTGGACCCATTTTCTTCATGATGGGTCTTTTTGTCACGGTGTTTTTTCTTGAAATTTGAATTAAAAAAAAATTAATTTAGATATTTTAATTGTATTAATTAAGCTTATCAAACCTGTGTGTGGGTGTGGGTGTGTGTGTATGTTTGTGTGCTTGCAGTACGGCTTTGTGTTTAGTAGAGATATATCTGTGAATAGTTGTAAATATTTTAAATATAAAGTGACTCAGGTGTTGTTGGTCTATTACTTTGCCTTATAATTTTTTATGAATATGTGATGATGAATTCATAAAAGAATTAAAATGCTAAACATTCATTTTGTTATCTTCATAATCCATTAGTGTCACGAAAAATCTTTACTTTCAGATCCTCCAGAATTCGAAACTGTATCTACTGAAGAAAGAGTGAGACGTGGTCAAAGCCAAATTCTAATATGTGAGCCTAAAGGTGATTTACCGATGAAAATTAGTTGGAATAAACAATCTCCTATTCAAATGAATCCAAGGTGCGTTGTTATTTAGGTATTAAAAGTAATAACTTACAACAAAGTAAACTCAGAACTCCACACAAAATTTTCTTTATCAGGGAGATGCACTAGTTTTCTTCCAGGGAAGTCTGTGGAGAAAATGTTAAAAAACTTATGCAGGCCTAGGTTTAATTATTAATAAAATATACTGCTAATGCTGTTAACAAGGAACAGTAAGAGATAAAAATATTAATCATATTTATGGGGCATTTGTTGACTGAGAAGTTAATAAAGATGTAGGTTGTTGGGGTATGTAGTCATAGATACACAGCAAATAAATGTCTTTAAAATAAATCATTGTAATTAAAAGAGAAAAAAAAGGGCAGTTACAAATATAATTGAGAATCTGGCAGACAGAAATACAAGTGTGTGATTTATAGACATGAAATAACATTTATTCCTTTAGATAAAATTTTAGTTATCTTCGTATATCTTTAGAAAGGTTGGATATTTTTCTATAGATAATTTCATTTTTTTTTTTTTCTTAGGAAAATTGAATTTTGAGAGTAATCAATAATAATAAGATAAACCAATTTTTCTGAGAACTGGGTAGAATGGGTTGGTTGGAAGGTATTACAAGTAAATTAATGGAATAAATTAGTTCCATTATGTAAATTTTATGGGGAGAATTCAAGATTTGGTGTTGAAGTTACCAGCGATCATTAGGTTATTGTACAGAGGAAAATAAGATTGATATTTAATAAATATGTTTAATTATGCACAAATATATACATTTTTGGTTGAGGTATGCATGATAGTAAAGAAGGATCAATGCAGTAAGGAATTTATGAACTTTTTGCTACTTCAATGATATATCTTTTACCATAAATAGCTTATTTTTCTAATGGAACAGAAGTGGCTTATAATTCATAAATTCCTAATTTCTAAATTATTATATTCACTAGTTGCACAAACACCTCTTGTACATACAGCCTCTAAATCAATAACTTGTCTAGCTCATCTTACTTTTTCAGAATATTTAAATTTGTATATTCAGTAAAAACTCTTCTTTAATAAATATTCTCAACAAACTAACTTAATGCTAAACAATATTTCATTAACACTGAAACCTTTTCTTATTGTTCTCAATCTCTTCCTTCTTTTCCTTTTTGAGTTTTCTGTCTTTGATGTCTAAAATTGGATTTGATTGGGCCTCTTCTAAAAGATTGTTAAGGACATTGATTTTTTTTTTTTTTTTTGTCAGGATGTCCACATTTTAAAAATAAACACCATTCCTGTTTTCAGAATTCCCATCTCTCAACTTTTTCCCACAATTGTCCCAATTTGTTTATTGAATTTTTTTAATAGCTGTGATTACTGCCTCATCTGAAATTAGTAAAAACTCATGGAATTTGGTCACTACTAAATCCAACGACTTTACATTACCATCGCTATTACTTGAACTATATTTACTGGACAAAACTCCTGCAGTTGTACATTGTGGAGCCTTCTAAATTCTTCTACATGTTCATCCTTCTTTGGGCCAAATATTCCATGTAGTACTTTATTTTCTAAAACTTTAAGGTCTTGTTCTTCCCTTAAGGTAAGTGGCCACATTTCCCATCCATAGGGAACTGTTTGTAGTATAAAAGTCGTATGTATCTTAATTACACAAAAAAATTAAATAATTCCATAATTTTATCTAACTGGACATGAAGAACCCCATCGCCCAGTCCAATGGACTGCAAATAGCCACTGGTCCTCCAGGTTGGGGGAACACTTACACTAACACTCATTCAGTACACTACTTACAGCACACTACAACACCCTGCACTTCAGATCAAGGTCACTAACAGTAAACACCCTAGGGCCACCTTCCCTAGGAAGCCACCCTGGATGGGGGTGCAGGTCTGCAGGCACAAAGGTGGCAGCCCCACCAGCAGACTAGGGCACGTAGTGAGGGTTGATAGCCCTAGTCTGAAATCTTAAACTATTGAGAAGCCCCACACAAAAGCCTCGGATATTGATAAACAATTACGGAAAAAACACGGCAAACGTCACAGGTTTAATATTGGATACTGGAACACTCTTTCATTGTATAGACCCGGAGCACTTAATGTGCTCTTGAATGAAATAGATCGATATAAACTGGACATAGCTGCCATTCAGGAGATACGATCGATCGGCCAGGGCACCCTGGAGAAAAGGGACCACACTGTATACTACAGTTGCGGCGATCGGCTACACACCTTTGGGACAGGATTTATTGTAAGAAAGGCATTTAGGAAACTAGTGATCGGATTTAAGGCAGTGAATTCAAGAATATCTATACTGAGAATTCGTGGTAAATTCTACAACTTTTCTATCCTAAGCGTGCATGCTCCGACCAAGGAAAAAAGCGAAGATGAAAAGGATGAATTTTATGATACGCTTGAGGCTGTGTTGGATTCCGTACCCCGCTATGACATGCGAATCATTGTAGGTGACCTGAAAGCCAAAGTGGGTCAGGAAGATATTTACATACCAACCAACAGTCTTGGTAAGCACAGTCTGCATGAAGTAAGCAACGATAATGACCAACGTCTTATTAAATTTTGCTGCATCCAAAGGCCTCAAAATTGCAAGCACATTATTGCCCCACACAAAAAGATTCACAAGGGAACCTGGACCTCACCTGATGGACTCACAGTCAACCAAATTGACCCATATGCTGGTGAGTAACAGACACATCAGTAGCGTCACTGATGTTCGAGTGTTCAGAGGAGCTAACATCGACTCTGACCATTTCTTAAGCATAGCTCATGTAGCAGCAAATTAGTATCTGGACAGACGAGATCATGCCCACTGATTGGAAGAAAACGGTTATCTGTGCAATACACAAAAAGGGCGACTTATTGAAATGCTCTAACTATCGGGGTATAGCTCTACTCCCTTGTGCCTACAAAATTCTATCAAACATACTGTTCCAGAGACTTCTTCCGTTTGCAGACCGAGAACTAGGCCACTACCAGTGCGGATTTAGACGGGGAAAGTCCACGATCGACCAGATATTCTGCCTGAGGACAATCCTGGAAAGAGGTCGTGAGTACAATATCAAAACTCACCACCTCTTCGTCGACTTTAAATCAGCGTATGACACTATTAACCATGAAAAGCTGTATAAAGCATTAATGCAGTTCAGAATCCCAATAAAGCTTATAAGACTCATAAAGCTAACCATGGAAAAGGTGAACTGTGTCATGAAAATCCGTGGCAGCACCTCAGAAGAGTTTACATCAGAAAGAGGCTTGAGACAAGGTGATGCTCTGGCATGCCTACTGTTTCTTCTTGCACTGGAAAAAGCTGTCCGAGACACCAGCATCCAAACAACAGGGACAATATGGAATAGAATGGTGCAGATCCTCGCATTCGCAGATGACATCGACATAATTGGACGCTCACAGCAGGTGGTAGCCCAATACTTTTTAGAACTGGAAGCTGCAGCCAAGAAACTGGGTTTGGTTGTTAACGAGGAAAAAACCAAATACATGATAACCCAGGAGACCCCAGTAAAAGAAGGCGTCATGGTTCGATTCGGTGGTTACAAGTTCGAACAGGTATCCCAGTTTACATACCTGGGATCGTTGGTCATAAGCAATAACCAAATGGGCACAGAAATAAAAAAGAGAATATTGGTTGCTAACCAATGCTACTTCGGGCTAAGATGTCACATGAGAAGCCACTTAGTGACCCAGCATAGCAAAATAATTCTGTATAAAACGCTTATCCGACCTGTTCTAACATCCGGGTCTGAGACATGGACAACCACAAAAGCAGAGGAGCTGGCTCTCCTTATATTCGAAAGAAAAATACTCAGAAAAATTTATGGCTCAGTTCTTGTTGATGGGGAATGGCGGCGCCGAAAGAATAAAGAAGTTTATAACAGGTATAATGAGTTAAATTCATTAAAGTAGGGCGACTTAGATGGGCGCTATGGGTCATGTTGCAAGGATGACAGAGGATAAGATCCCGAGAAAAGTTCTTACAGAGATCCTGCATGGAAGCCGACCCATTGGAAGACCCAAGTTAAGATGGAGAGACTGTGTGGACAGGGATGCCAGGGGACTGAGCATGAGAACTGGATGGCGGCAGCACATGACAGAAACGCATGGCGGTTGCTGTTGGCGGAGGCCATGACTCCTTAGCGGGTTGTAGTGCCAAATTAGATAGATAGATAGACATGAAGAATAATGAATTTTATAAATCTCTTGCATACCTCAAATACATTATCTTGTTGGATATAAGTCCTTGTGAATAATGATGAAAAGTTATTAGTCATTTGGAAGTAAAAATACCACTTTTATCATAGTTTGATATGTAAACCAGCTTGTAACACTTCCTGATTTTTAAATTACAAAAACACACTAATTTGAACTGATCTAACATCTCACTGCTATTGCAATCATTTAAAAAAATGTATACAAAACTAATTGAAATTAAATAAATATACTAAACATAAAACAATATTAATTTTATACACACAAAATTATTATTACTTATTTTGTGTATAGTTAAAAAAAAAAAAAAAAAAAAAAAAAAAAAAAAAAAAAAAAAAAAAATTAAATTGATTTTATATTATATGAGACTACTATTCATAATTCTATTTACTTAATAATATTTGCATTTACATGAAGCTATAAAATACATTAATATGTTTCACAGTGTTATTTAAATCTAAACATGCATCCCAATATCATGTACAGTAGAGCGTCGATTATCCAAACTAATGTTGTGTGGGGTGGTTCAGATAATCAAAAATTCGGATAATCAAAATTCGCTTAAAAAAAGTTTTTATATATATATATATATATATATATATATATATATATATATATATATATATATATATATATGTATGTATTGTTCCATTTACCAAGTACCACTTGATGACAAAAATGCGATGTATGTCAGTTTTACTGACTCAGGGAAAAAAGAAACACACTGCCGACGCACACACATTGAAGGTTCAACAACAACTCTGTATTTAACCCAAGCATAACATAGAGGTCAGAGCAGGACATGCCACAACCATACTTTCTGACACTCCCCTTCAATTTCAAGTTATTTTCTATTATTATAGTTGAAATTGCCTCAATACAAATACATATTTTTACAAGTATACAATAAAAAAATTGAATTAAGAATCTATAATATAAACTAAAAGATCTCTAAATTTAATGAATTTACATAGCTCTAAACTTTTAGTGAATATATCAGCCAACTGCTCATTACTAGGAACATATACAATTTTTACAAATCTTTTCTGAATTTCATCTCTAAAAAATAGTCTTTTTCCATAAACATTATCAGGATCGGTACCAAATTTGCAATAGGCATTGTCAAAGATTATAATTTTTTTCTTGACCTTCCCCCTCAGATAATTACGTACATCTAAGGGAGTCCAGTAATTTCCATTTGTGAAATAATTCCTTTTTATTATTTCGTCTACTTGTAACTTTCTTGTAATTTCCTTCCCTCTTTTGAACATTTTCCCTAGTTATTCTCTATAAAGATCTTCAATGTATTTTACTTTTTGATACAATCTCTTACTTTTTGTTTCACAATTATTATTTTCACTTGTTCCATGCTTATTATTTACCTTATTATTTTTCTTAATTGTTTCATTTACAGGTAGTTCTATCCCTGGTACTTCTTTCTCTATAGTATTCCAAGAATTGGTTAATCTAACCTCACATTCTTCTTCAATTTCTTTCTCTGGGAATTCTTCGAGAGTTGGCTCCACCTTTTTAACAGTAGAAATATCGTTGGATAATTCACCTTTAGGTTCTTCTTTTATGTCTGCATCTAAAAGCCTTGACTTTACATAATCCAATGTAAGGTCATTATCCATAGCTTCAAGCACTGTCACAATTTGCTCAAATTTATGAGGGAGACTTAACAAAAGATGACAGACGCGATCATCTTCCTCCATCTTGGATCCCATGGATTCAATGTCTCTGACTATGGCGTCAAATTTATTGAAATGCTCCTGCAAACTTGTCGTGCATTTCAGAGTTAATAGCTTTTTTCTCGTAAGAAGTTTTGAGATGCTCTTCCTCTCAAAAACATTAGTTAACGATGCCATCATTTCCTTGGCCGATTTCGCGCTGCTAATGTAATCAATATGGCGGTCGGTAACACAATTGATGATAATATTCATCGCCTTCTTGTCTTTTTTCTTGGCCTCATTGGTCTCCGATGCCCATCCATCTTCAATAGTTTCTTTAACTTCCTTCTCATCCAGCAATGAGATAAGACGAAACTTCCAAGTTTTGAAATTTGAATCATTAAGCTGCGGGAAAACCGTAGAATTGTTGGCGACCATTTTCATTTTCTACTAGTGACTTAAATACTTTAAATTCCCAAATTTCAATCTTGACACTATTCACTCTACACTAATAACCATAATTACCAATAACACCAACTCTAATAATTAACTGGGCAATGATCTGGGCCCATTACCTGTCAGTTTTTCTGATTCAGGGAAAAAAGAAACACACAGGGCTCACTGCCGACACACACACATTGAAGGTTCAACAACAACTCTGTATTTAATCCAAGAATACATAGAGGGCAGAGCAGGACATGCCACAACCATACTTTCTGACAATGTATACCTCGCAAAGAACAATTTAAAATTTAAGATGAGCTATCTATAATCATCCAAATGAATTGCAGGGTATTCAGAGAAATAAATGAGATGATTTAATAAGTTCTCAGTAAACCAATATGCAGCTATAGAAGTCTAAGTTTATTAAAAATTAAAATAATAAATAACGAAATAAAGAAAAAAAAAGGAAAAACGGTTCTGTTAATTGAACGTTCAGATAATCAACGCTTCACTGTATTTCAATAATGATTTTCTTAAAAATTACAAAACATTATATATGTCTCTAATTTATAAATTATAAACAACTTATTGTTGTTAAGTTAATTCAAAAAAATAAAAATTGTATGGTATTCAACTTTTAAAAATTACATATAGGATTAGAATGATTTCTCTGTTTTTATGTTTACTCAGTATGTTTTATTAGGTTTGAAGTGAGAGAGAGACAAGTGAGAGGAGGAGTGATATCTGAACTATTCATAGAAAATAGTATTAAATCTGATAGTGGTCAGTATACCTGTATTGCTTCAAATCCGTTTGGAACTGCTCAAAGAACATTTTTGCTCCAAGTTGAAGGTATTCTAAAAGAGTTATTTATTCCTGATAATTGATCAACCTTCCTTGAAAAAAATAAATAAATAAACTCATACCAATCAACTACTAACCAACTTTAATGGACATTATAATTTATATCATCTCCAAACTTCTTGAAAGACAATCATTACCAAATCAGAACATTTATGAATCCCATATCTAGAATTTAAATAATAAGCCTTCTTCCGAAGCATAACAGATTCCATCAATTATCCTCTGAAAGCCTGGAAAAAAAGATAAAAGATTTAAAAAAAGAAGAACAAGCTATTTATATTTAAGCTGTCTTTAACATCCTTAATGATCTAAATGTCACATAAGTTGCTGTATCAAACCAGATACTTATCCTTCCATGATAAGCTCCATATCCACTCAAATCCAATAGTCTCCTAACTTGCTTCCCACTCGATTCCTGATAAACCTCTGAAGCCTCTGAAAATAAGATTGCCTAGGGACCTTCTAATGTAGAACTTCTATTGTAGTGCTGCTAATAGGTAGTTTATTTACAATTTATTGATATTTTATTTTAATTTTCCACACATTTACTTGATGTATATATTATATAAAGTTGTAATTATAAATAAGTAAATTTTAAAAAACTATCTTTACTGTTTGTTTATTTAGCAAATCAAGAAATTTGTGTTCAACTCAATGAATCTAACCACCATTTTATTTTGGCACTGGCAAGGCTTTATTCAACTTTTTGTAAAATAGATCTTTAATAGATAATATTGTAAGCTATGAATGGTTTGTCCTATTAAAAAAAAATTTTAATTGATTAAACACGTGATAATTCTCAAAATTACTTGTTTGATTGGTGAGGAAGTATATTTGATCCAAATATGATGCTGAAATTCTGCATTTTTACTCAAACTATTATTATACAAATATTTTCTTCTAAATAGAAAATTTAGAAATTCTTAGCTTTAAAAAATGATAAGCGAGATAGCACATTTCATATGTTTTTTTCCTTAACTTAATTTTAAATCTTTTTAATTAAAAAATTGATTAGACATACTTGTCCATCAAGATAGCATTCTGAATTAATTAGATCAAATAGAGTCTTTTATGTTTTATAGGAGTTGTAAAATGTTTATTAATAGCTGTATAATTTGTATTTCAGTCAATTACTTTTTTCCTAATTAAAAATTATTCCTTTCCAGATGCTCCTGGAAAACCTTCAGAAGTTCGAGTAGTTGAAATAACAAGCCGAAGTCTAAAAGCTACATGGCGCTTGCCAAGGGATGAACAAAAATTAATTCATTACACTGTACAATATAAAAAAGAGTCAGGTAATTTTTCTTTTATTAAATATCATTTACTCATTACAGCTAACTCAAATTATATAGTTTGTCAAAGTGTGTAGGTATTTATATTATTTCTTACCAGTTCATCTTGTCTGGGAAAAAATATAGAAGAGCCCGTATGAGTCCTCACACAGAGGAAATAGCAAAGTAGAAAGAGACTAAATGACTTTGTCTTGTTCTATCCACATAACCTTGTACATAAAATTACCTTCTCAACAATGGAAAGAGAGATGAGTAGTATAATTGACTATTTTATATTTACAAAAGACTTTACTTTAGGAACTGTTTTACTGATGTTGGGGTCATTCAAGAAGCTGAAATCAGGATTGACCAGATCCTCTTAGTTATTGATACAACAATTTTACTGTAGAAGAAGTTACATTAAAAAGTAAATTAACAGATTGAGACTAAGCAACTCTCTCCAGTATCAACAAGGGTGATAACATCAGCATTCAGGAGAAACTAGACAAACACTGGGTGCAGCTTGGGTGCATTAACCCATCTGTAACGATGGAGCACACCATTCACGGAGAGATTTGACTTCAACCTTTGTTTCAAATCTTTGATAAAGATTTGGGGGCTTATGAGTCACTTTGCTTGACTTCCATTTCTATTCTAAACATCTTTCATTCCTGAAAGTTTAAGAAGGAGATTTAAAAATATTGTTGATTTGTGGATATAATAGCCTGTATGAAATTTTTAAACTTCATTGTTTTCTATGCAAGCTACCATTATCCAAGAAATCTAGGTATATGGTACAGACATGATCACAGGATTTTTCCAAGACTTTTTCCGAGGTGATGTTATGGTCCTGTGTTTGTATGAGTAGATTATTAACTAATTCCTTCCATACTTGACCTACTTGAAGACTACACAGTGATGACCTGCTTCAATTTTCTTTAGAATTGTTGTTTCACAATAAGAAAGTAGTCAC